>OZ018325.1:29728459-30115959 GCA_963969495.1 Ceratothoa steindachneri
ACACACACACACACATATTATATATATATATATATATATATATATATATATATATATATATATATATATATATATATATATATATATATATTCGATCGATTTGCTTCTAAAGAGTTATTTTTAAGTTAAGGATGAATCCGAGAATGAGACGGGTAACAGTTCTCATTTAATTATAACGACGTTTTGGCTACACTACCTATCATCTGGTTCTATAAAATAGAGTTAGAACATAATAGCTATGATCACAAAAAATTATAATTGTGATCAAAATAAAGGACAATTAAAATAGATGTGCGCGGGCTTACACTGACAAAACGATGAACAGAATAGATTAATTAATTAGGATATATACCACCCGGCGGACCTATATTGGAAGTACGGTCCTCTCAGTGAAGGCTCGAGTCTGTTCCCACCCAGGCATAATCCCGCGTACTGGCTCCGCTCTCACTAATAAAGAGAAGTCCCCCATCCGTGATCACTCCATTCAATGTAAGATTGATATTTCCCACCTAAACTTTGGAATTTTAGGACATTCCAAAGATCCTACCTCCCTTCGTATTCCTGAATCACTGTTTATAAAGCAATTCCCCGTAAGGGGCGCGACGATTTGCCATTCTGGCCGCCGTGCTGACGGGACTCAGCACCCCGTCCGGCCCCAGCCTAGCCTCTCTTCCTTCCTTCAAAACACTTGTTTCCTCTCTTTTCACAGAACCTCTCCCACAACTTTCTCTGGTCAGCCTCTAATTTCACAGGGTAGATGCTGACCTTCCTTTCAGCCAACCGTCCCGCATCGGAGCTGAGGGGGTGGGGGACAATGTTCCCTAACCCTTGAGCTCCGGTCTGGGGTGGCTGGTTCTTAACTACCTGCTTCATCCCCACCCATACCTTCCTCACATCCCTTTTCCTCTCGTCTTCAAAATCTATCATTTATACGCCGTGTCCAAGGTGGAGCCGCCATGCCGATGGACTGCCCCGTAAGGGGCGCGGCGATTTGCCATCCTGGCCGCCGTGCTGACGGGATCCAGCACTCCGTCCGGCCCCAGCTTAGCCTCTCTTCCTTCCTTCAGATAGCCCGATTTCTCCCCTACCTCGTCGCCTTTTCATACAACCTCTCCCACAACTTTCTCTGGTCAGCCTCTAATTTCACAGGGTAGAATGCTGACCTTCTTCTCAAGCCAACCACCCCGGATCGGGGCTGAGGGGGGAGGGGACATTGTTCCCTAACCCCTCAGCTCCGGTTCGGGATGGGTTTTTTTTAACAACCTGCTTCATCCCCACCCACATCTTCCTCACATCCCTTTTCCTCTCCTCTTCACAACCTATATTTTTTACGCCGTGTCCAAGGTGGAGCCGCCATGCCGAAGGACTGCCAGGCCACCAGGCGGGAGGGGTGGTCCCGAATGGCGGCGCCTGGCTCTGCCGGGCTTGTAAGCACCTCTCGCAGTGCGGGCAACTGCGAGAGGTGATGAGCTATTGCGTCCCGTAATCAAAAGAGGGTCACCATGCCCATGAATGAAAAAAAACAACAAAAAACCCAACCCCCAACTTCCCCAAGAAAATCGACGGAGCCGCCCTCGGGCAGCTCCACCGAGAAAATGGAGGTCCCCCCCCTTGTGCTTGCGCAAGGGACCCTCCATAATTCTTTAACCGGAGAGGAGGCTTACTCCTCTCCTACGCCTACGGGTGTAGGGGACTCCCCCTCACCCCCTTCTCTGGAGGTGCTTTCGGGCACCTCCCTATCTCCAGCGGCAGTCCCTCCTTTGCTTTCTAAGGGGACTGCCAAGAAAGCCAGCAGGCAGCCCATTGCCGACCGCCCCTCGTGCAAGCGGCTCGGTAGGGCAAACCCCCTTAGGGGGGAGAGGGAAGCCAGGCCCCTTCGGTCGCTTCCCTCAAAAGACCTGCTGGCAAGAATTTTAAACCTTGCTGGGGTCAAGGCCTGTGCCTCCCCACACCACCTGACTAGTGACAATACTGCCAAGGGGACCTGCGATGTCCTGGGAGGGGATGGCCAACTGGAGGCCCCTCCTGTGATAGACATGGTCCTTGAGGAGACCCAGTCTCAGACGGTAGGGCCTTCCATGGGGGGGAATTCGGGCTCGGCGCCAAGCACCGAACCCGAATCCGCCCCTATGCAAGGTCCTCCTCAAATGGCTGAGGGCTCCGAGGCAAAAGGAGGGGAGGGATCTCCTCCGACAGGTGCCCCTACGACTACCAGGACCTTCTCCATTTCGGAGAGGGACCTGGCTGAGGCTGGTCCATCTGGCCTGGGGACTTCTGCCGGCGGAGTTGAAAAGCGGGTTCATTCCCCGCCCTCCTCTCCGAAAAAGAAAAAGACTAAAAAGACAAAAAAGACTCGGGGCTCCTCTCCATCCGCGGGGGCTGCGGGGACGGATGGGTCTGCTGCCACTCTGGCAAGCGACCAAGCCAAGATCGGCACATCCGCCCCCTCTGCTCCCCCGGTTGCGGAGCCCCTGACAAAGAAGACTACTACCAAGAGTGCACAGGGCGGAGCCTCGATGACATCGGGGCCCCTGATTCAGAGGTTACCTGGCGTTTTCGAGCCCGCTGGCTTCAAACGCTTCCTCGTTATTCGCTCCACTGATGGCACCATGTTGTCCAAGGGCAACATGATCCATCAGTGGAGAGGATTAGCTAGTGCAATTGGTAGAGAGCCGAAGGTAACCCGTTTCTCGGACGGGAGCCTTCTGGCGAATGCGGCGAATCCCGCCGAGGCGGCCAAGATTAGTGCTCTTCGGACACTTCATGGCACCCCGGTGAGTGTGACGCCGCACTCTACCATGAACTTTGTGAAAGGAGTAGTTTATGCGAGGGAACTCGTTGACTACTCCATTGAAGACATCACCTTAGAGCTGGCCGACCATGGGGCGGTCAAGGTCGAACGTGTGATGAGAAAACAGGGAGGGGCCTCGAGACCCACCCCCGCACTCTTCGTCACGTTCGACTGTGACAAGCTCCCTGAGTCGGTGCGTGCCGGTTGGTACCGCTACCGCGTGAAGGCATTCGTGCCACTGCCGCGGCGGTGCTATTACTGTCACCGCTTCGGCCATACGAATCGCTCATGTAGACGTGCAAAGTCGGGGTCACCCGAAGTCTGTGTAAATTGCTCCAAGGTCGCACACGATAAGTCCAAATCGTGTGTGGCCAAGTGTGTCAATTGCGGAGAGCCGCACCCTTCTTCTTCGAAGCAATGTGGTGCATATCTCCTTGAGAAAGAAATCCTGGCCGTTCAGGCCCAGGATCGACTCTCATTCCGCGAGGCAAAGGACTTGGTCCTGGCGCGCCCGGCTCTGCCTGGGACGTCGTATGCCTCAATAGTTAGGAATGCACCCTCTGCTCCTGGCCCATCCAGGCCAACGAGCACGGTTGTTTCCGCGCCCATTCGGAGCCCTTCTGTGGGCTCTACCCAACCCGGGCGCTCCCCTGGTAAAGCTGGCGGAAAAAAGGGTTCATACCCTGCCCCGGCTAAAACCAGGGCTCCCCCCTCTTCCCCCAGCGTGACCGTTTCCCGTAAGGCGTAACGGCCACGCGCCACCACAGAGTCGTTAGACTCACAGGAGGCAACACCCCTGAAGATGGTCGCTAGGCCATCTTCCGGGGTTCCTAAAGCTGTTCTCCGAAAGGAGGACAGCAACAAAGGAGCTTCGGCCCCTTCGCCCACGCCCCGAGGTGGAGCGAGTGGTTCGGAGACGGTGGTTCCTCGAAAAGAGGGCCCCATGCCTCCCAAGCCGCAACGCCCGCCTAAGGTTTCGAGGCGGAGGGAGGAAAAGACTCGCATGGCGAGCCCAACCTCCCCCAATAAGTCCTCGAAGGCGACAGCGCCTTCAGCGCTTTGTCCGGCCAACAGCGCCCGGGGTTCTGCCCCCGGGAAGCGTACGGCCATTCCCGTGAGGGTCTTCAATTCGAGGAGGGCCCCCGCGTCTCCTCCGAGCTAGGCCTGGAGGGCATATTCCTTCAATGGAATTGCCGTGGACTCCGGGCCAACTGGGAGGAGCTGCGGAGGCTCGTCTCGTCCCGTTCCCCGTTAGCTATTTTCTTGCAGGAGACCATGCTAGGCGCGTGCCCGCTGCCTGCCCTCCCGGGGTATAAGGGTCTTGCGACCCCACCACCGCGGGATGGCCGGGCTGGGGGATGCGCGGTTTACACCCGGCATGATGTCTCCGTTCTTCCTTTCTCTTTAGATACCTCCTTTCAGGCAGTGGCTGTGCAGCTGCACCTGGATAGGAGGTATACTATCATTTCTGCGTACATTCCACCGTCAGCTGACTTCGACGCGGGGGACTTTCGCCGCGTCGTGGCACGGTTGCCGAGGCCCTATCTCTTGCTTGGAGATCTGAACGGCAGGCATCCTCTCTGGGGAGATTACTCCATAAATCCCAGGGGACAAGTCCTTGCCGATCTGATCGAAGAGCTTGAGATGGGTGTCCTAAACGTGGATGAGTTTACGCATCACTGTCCGAGAACCGCTTCATTTTCTTGCCTTGACCTATCTTTGTGCTCTTCGGATGCACAGCCTGATTTTGATTGGGGGGTGGTCGATGACCTCCATGGTAGTGATCACTTTCCCATTCAAATATCATTTTCAGGGCAACTGCCGCCTGAGAGACCACCTCGGTGGTGCTTGGCGCGGGCGCGGTGGCCTGCATTTCAGGAAATGACTGAATTCTCTATCTCAGTCGAGGAGTTTAGGTCGGTAGATGAGGCCGTTGAGTTCTTCTCCGGCAACCTCATCGCCGTAGGCCTGACTACTATTCCTAGGACGTCTGGCCGTTTTGCACGCCGACCACTCCCATGGTGGTCGGCCGAGTGTGAGACGGCCCTCAAACAGAAGCGTTATGCCTACATGCGCTATAAGCGCCGCCCGAACGATTTCACTGTCGCTGAATTTCGTCGGGCTAGGGCTAGGTTCCGGTATATTTCGAAGCACGCCCGCTGCTCTTCTTGGCGGGCATACGTGTCTTCACTTAACGGGAAGACCCCTTTAGCTGAGGTGTGGAAGCGAGTCAAAAGGATTCGGGGCAAGTTCTCGCAGGACCCCCCTCCCGTTCTCCAGGAGAATGGGACCGCAATCTCGGACGGAATCCTTAGCGACCGCTTTTTCCGCATTCTCTAGCCGAGATGCTGCTCCGCCAGCATTCAATGCACGTCGTGATGTCGCGGAAGGCCGCCGGCTGGACTTTACCTCCAGAGGCGGAGAACCCTTCAACGACAAGTTTACTGTGAGTGAGTTGCGTTCCGCTCTCGCTTCGTGCGCGGACACCGCCCATGGTCCGGACGATGTCCCGTACGCCATGCTTCGACACCTGGGTGAGCGAGGCATGGCCTTTCTGTTAGATTTGTTCAACAGGATCTGGGTGGAAGGTCTTCTCCCAGACTCCTGGCGAATCGCTACTGTGCTCGCCTTTCGCAAGCCGGGGAGAGATCACTCTACTCCGACCGGTTTCCGCCCAATCTCTCTAACCTCTTGCGTGTGCAAGTTGATGGAGAAATTGGTAAATGTTAGATTAGCCTATTTCCTGGACAGCGGAGGCCATCTGTCTTCTGCACAGTGCGGCTTCCGTAAGTTCCACTCCACGTCGGATGCTCTGCTCCGACTGGAAAGTGCCGTCTGCGAGGCTTTCCTTCGTAGACAGCACTACGCCACGGTGTTTTTCGATCTGGAGAAGGCCTATGATACCGCATGGCGATACGGTATCATGGAGACTCTCCACACGATGGGGGCGAGGGTACGCCTCCCAATTTTTATATCTGAATTTTTGCGAGATCGTCGATTCCGCGTACGGGTGGGGGGAGCCCTCTCCGGCCCAAAGGAGCAGGAAGAGGGTGTCCCGCAGGGAAGTGTCCTCAGTGTCACACTCTTTGCCCTGAGCATCAACGGCATCACCTCGGTGCTGCTGGAAGATGTTCTCGCTACGCTCTACGTGGACGACCTTTCGATCTCTTTTGGCGCGGCCCAGATGCCAACTCTGGAGCGTCGACTCCAACAGGCATTGAACCACGTCTCTCGCTATGCCGAAGCGCACAGGTTTCGGTTTTCTTTGGCCAAGACTAAGGTGGTGCACTTCTGCCGCCATCCACGGCTTCACCCCGACCCAGATTTGTTTCTTAATGGGGTGCGCCTGGATGTGGTTGAGTCGCACCGTTTCCTTGGTCTTGTATTCGACCGACGCCTCACCTGGGAGGCTCATATTCGCAGCCTTAGGGTCTCTTGTACCCGCGCCATGGACATTCTCCGTTCCGTGACGTTCAGCGCTTGGGGCGCTGATAGGGCTACCGCCTTACTTTTTTATCGATCCTTTGTTCGCTCGAAGCTCGACTACGGATGCGAGTTTTATGCATCCGCAGCCGAGCGTTTATTGCGGAAGGTGGATTTGATCCACCACACCGGCCTTCGCCTTGCGACCGGTGCCTTCCGCACTTCCCCCATTGAGAGCCTGTTGGTCGATGCTGGGGAGATGCCACTCGCTCTGCGCCGCGTGCAGTGCATCACTCGCCTGTACGCGCGAGCCCGGCGCCTCCCTCAGTCGCCAACAGCTCTCACTGCATCCGCAGCTGATCTCGATGGTGCCTATGCCGCCGAGAGACGCCAGTCATACCCTAAGCCCTTTGGGTTTAGGGCCAGGAAACTCCTTCGAGAGGTAGATATAGCTCTCGGGCCGGTGGCGCCCCTGGTTCTGCCCAGGACGCCACCCTGGAGGGTACCACATTTGGCTATTTGTCGCCACGCCTCTGCTCCCAAAGCTTGTACTGCGCCGGGAGTATTGCATTCGACCTTTTTGGAGCACACATCGTGTCACGCTGGTACCGTGCCAGTGTATACGGATGGCTCCAAGTCCCAAGAGGGGGTCGGCTTCCACGCCGCATCCCCTCTGTTTGAAGTCAGCGGGGCTCTACCAGGCGCTGCGTCTGTCTTCACGGCCGAGCTGGTGGCAATACACCACTCGGTACGGGAGATTACGCGACGTGCCCGGTTCGGAGACCGGATTGTGATCTATAGCGACTCACAAAGCGCCCTGAGTGCTCTCGGGGCATTGGAATCTCCGCATCCCCTGGTTCGCGATATCCGTGACGCCACGGTTTTGGCGAGCCGGGCAGATGTCGAGATTATCTTCTGCTGGGTTCCTGGACATGTAGGAATTGCGGGGAATGAGCGCGCCGATGAGGGCGCCAAAGAGTCCGCGAGGACTCTGCGACCGGACCAGCGTTTCGCTCTTCCTCACACCGACTACATGGCAGGAATACGGGCAGCTCTTCGGACTGCTTGGCAAAGAAGATGGGAGACGGTCGAAGGGAACTTAAAGTTGCGTGCCATTGCGCCGCGACTGTTCCCATGGACCTATCCCCCAATGCCGCGGCGGCTTCAGGTTGCTTTCTGTCGTCTCCGAATCGGACACACTCGTGTGACGCATCGCTATCTGATGGAGCGCTCGCCTGCGCCCTATTGCAACGACTGCGTCGTCCCCCAGACTGTTCGGCACATTCTTGTCGAATGTCCCAGTCTGGGTGATCTTCGCGCACGATACCTGTCCCAGTACCGGGATGGGCGGGGTCGCTACCGCCTGTCCCTTGTGCTTGGGACAGATTCGTGCACACTGACTTGTGGACTTGTTGACTTCTTGGGGGAGGCCGGCCTTCTCCCTATTATTTAAGCAAGGTTTGTTTGTTTTTTTTTTTGTTTTTTTGCATTTGTTTTGTTTTTTGTTTGTTTTTTTCTTTAGTTGCACGCTCCTGCGCCGGGGGGACCACTCCCCGACGCACCAGCTTGCTTCCTTTCCCCCTTTTGGGCTGTTGTTGTTTTTTTCTCTTTAATTTCATTTTAAAGTAGCCTAGAACTAGGCCAGTTTTAATACGGCGACTAATGCCCAAGTAGGCAGTCGCCAGATGAGCTCTTAAAAAAAAAAAAAAAAAAAAAAAAAAAATATAAAGCAATTAAACCCCAGTCTCAATACTGATTCTATTGCCTTCTTCCTCCTTATCACATCACATAAATCTCTTAAAGAGGTTTACAACCTACCGACCTTATGATGTCGCACAAAAAAAGTCTCTCCCTCAGTTCTCCGTTTTTGCTCTTCGCTAAATGTTAACATTATTTATGTTTAAGCAATCGATAGTTTCAAAGATTCCTAATTAATTAATGTTTTCGGTTCATTGTTTTGTCAGTGTAAGCCCGCCCACATTTTACAGTATCAATTCCAATTGTCCTTTAGTTGGATCACAATTTAGAATTTTTTGTGATCATAGCTATTATGTTCTAACTCTATTTTATAGAACCAGATGATAGGTAGTGTAGCCAAAACGTCGTTATGATTAAATGAGAATTTTTCCTATATCATTCTCGGATTCATCCTTAACGTGTGTGTATATATAGTGTTTCAAAATTATATGTTCAAAATTGGCATATGGGTAGAACTGGTCAAAATATGCAAACTTTCTTCCAAAAACATGTGTTCGCAAATGCATCGTTAAGGAGATATTTAAATTTTAAATATAGCAAAAGTGGGCCAATTAAAAAAACTCGTAAAATAAGTGTATTTCTTCATAACTATTTATAATTTTTATGAGAAATCCAAGATCTAGCACTCGTGCTGCTGCTTGGAAGCCATGCAGTTGTGTGAAGTCTTTATGAAAATCATTTGCACCCTTATCATTATCAGTGTCCAGGCCTTATTACCCACCGACTTTCCTCATCGTATTAATTTTTCTAATTGGTTCTTAGGCAAAGATCAAAATTTTAGCAAAAAAAGTCTTATTTTCAGAA
Organism: Ceratothoa steindachneri; assembly: GCA_963969495.1. Taxonomy (NCBI): domain Eukaryota; kingdom Metazoa; phylum Arthropoda; class Malacostraca; order Isopoda; family Cymothoidae; genus Ceratothoa; species Ceratothoa steindachneri. Next base: position 29,737,236 of record OZ018325.1, read on the forward strand.
GCGGCATTTTTTAGCCGTGAGGGTGTTTTTAATTAGCATAATAATCATGAGTGACATCATATTAACCCACGAATTGTGCGGGTTATCAACAAAGATTTGGAGTTAATATTTGGGCTGGAATTCTATGTGACAAATTAATTGGTCCATACATGTTACCGTCTTCACTCACAGGAAATGCCTATGGTATTTTTTTATCAGAAGTTCTACCTGAACTTCTGCAAGATGAGCCACTGGTAGAAAGAAGAGAAATGTGGTTTCAGCATGATGAAACGCCAGCTCATTAGCATCAAAATGTAACAGCCTATTTAAATAATCAATTTCTCAATCGGTAGATAGGAAGAAATGGTCCGGTTCATTTGCCTGCAAGAAGTCCTGATATGAGCCTTCTTGACTTCTTTCTTTGGGGACACATGAAAAACCGCGTTTATGAAACTCCTGCGGATTCCGAAGATTTAATTGGAAGAGTAGTTGCGGCTGCTGGTCAATTTTCAGAAACCACATAAGTATTTGATAGAGTTCATGAAAATTAACGTTGGAGGTTCTCACTTTGAACAGCTTATGAGTAATTGAAGTAAAAATTATAAATAGTTATGAAGAAATAAACCTTTTTATAAGTTTTTTTTTTATTTGGCCCACTTTTGCTAGATTTAAACCTTAAATATCTCCTTAAGGATGCATTTGCAGATACATGTTCATAGAAAAAAGATTGCTTATTTTGATCAGTTCTACCCATATACCAATTTTGAACATATAATTTTGAAACGCCCTGTATATATATATATATATATATATATATATATATATATATATATATATATATATATATATATATATATATATATATATATATATATATATATATATATATATATATATATATATATATATATATATATATATATATATATATATATATATATGTGTGGATTTGTGCTTTCTTGATCGGATCGTGTGCGTTTGCTCACGCCTGTGTAGGGTTGCAGAGTAGACACATTATTTATAGATATTTATAGATAGTTTTCTTATTCTCTTCCTCTCTTTCAGCTTCCCATCTCAACCTCCCCCCCCCTTCTCTCGTGCTAACTTTTTATAGCAATAAACGGGAACCACCAAATTGTTGGATTGACATGTGTTGTATTTCGAGTAAATGGTAATTTATTGGCGTAGAGGCATGTTGTAAAACAATACCCTAAATTCATTTAAGAACTGCCGTGTAAACCACGTTTTTAGTTTTTCCCCTGGTGCGTTAAAGTATAGGTTCCTTGCACTACCCGCCCTGGAGCAAGCCACGTACAGTTGTCCATGTGAGAAACATGGTTCTACCAACTGGTACCAGGGCCACTTGCAGAGTTTGACCTTGCGATTTGTTGATAGCCATTGCAAAGGACGGCCTCAATGGAAAGTACAGTCCTTTAATATCCAATGGTAGATCATTTGGAATCAGAGGAATTCGAGGAATAAGCACATCCTCTCTTGATCCACAACCACTTGAAGTCACTCCCTCTCCCTTCCTTCTCCCTTTTTCCTGCCTCTCTACCCTTCTCTCCCTCCCTACCCCCCTCTCACCTTATCTGAGAAACCAACAATGGGTCTAATGAGTAAGTATATATATATATATATATATATATATATATATATATATATATATATATATATATATATATATATATGCTGTTAGGTAAGGGTAATAATAAAGTTCCTTAATCCTCTACAGAAGTCTCCTGGAGTTCCCCAACCCTCTTCAGGAACGCTACATATACAAGCTTTGTCGTATTTGTAACGCTCCTAAAGAGGTCTGAGGACCTCCAGGAGACTTCTCTAGAGGATTAAGGAACCTTATTATAACCCTTACCTAACCGTATTGATTAGAACGTCATTGTTCATTTATCAACAAAAATTCCAGAAGCTTCATCAACGTTACTTTGCGAGAACATTTTCGTGAAACGAATTCTCATAAAAGAACGAAACATGTCCGATCTACGGATCTGGGTCCCATTTTTGGAAAAAACAAACAAAAAATAGGTTGTTGGTCTCTGTACCTCATGGAACAAGTGTTTTGTTGTTAATCTTGGCATTTCAATGACGATTTCTCGTACTTCAAAAAGTGAAGCAAACGAGTGCACATTTTATCTCTGATGGACGTTTCTTGAAGATGACAAACTGCAAAGTACGAGTTAATTCTTGACTTTGGCAGTCGCTGGAAACAGGTCTAGAACGTGTTGGGTCGGATAAAAAACGGATTATAACACATACGCGTTCTTTGACTCGTACACTTCTCGCATAATCGGACTGCGGTTCTCTATGATCGGATTTGCGGTTTCTTGATCGTGTGCGTTTGCCCACGCCTGTGTAGGGTGGCAGAATATACATATATCGTTTATAAATGGTGGTATACAAGTTTACTTACTTATCCTGCCTCAGGCTATGGTTCACCCCTTACACCGGCAGCTCCGATGAACTTCGATCGAACAAGGTTCTCCCAACGATCCAGTATTCGGTCAAGCTGAAGGTTTTCTCTCGGTTTTTAGCTGTGTTAGTCATGTTGTGATAATGTGTTTAATTGTGTGTGTCTGAATAGTGGTATCAATGGGAGCAGATGTCTCTTTCAGTAATGACGATATTTGTTTATTTTGGGGTAGTGACCGCACAGGAGCATTATCAGGGCGACCCGTGAGTGTTAGGGGAGTTATGTTTCTTGTGGGTCGGTATCAGGTGAAATGGTGTTGAGGCGGTGGTTTAGACCGATAGATTGGATGATATGCTGGGGTTATGATGGGGTTTGGACTTCAATATATCTGTGTACATGTTTCGTTGATGGTGGGCGTGTTGCTTGTGGTGGCTTGGGTTTCGTGTACAATGGAGTAAATAAGTTCTGCCGACGTAGTGTTTTATGGACATTCCCTTTGTTTTAAAGTATGTGGTGTGGTACTGTGGGTGCATCCAGTGGCCCGTGTGCTTGGGTTTTGTCTTCTGCATCGCCACCCCGTGAGGGGTGCGGCGATTTGCAATTCTGGCCGCCGTGCTGACGGGATTCAGTACCCCGTCCGACCATCGAAGGGAACTTAAAGTTGCGTGCCATTGCACCGCGACTGTTCCCATGGACCTACCCCGCAATGCCGCGGCGGATTCAGGTTGCTTTCTGTCGTCTCCGAATTGGACACACTCGTGTGACGCATCGCTATTTGATGGAGCGCTCGCCTGCGCTCTATTGCGACGACTGCGTCGTCCTCCAGACTGTTCGGCACATTCTTGTTGAATGTCCCAGTCTGGGTGATCTTCGCGCACGTTACCTGTCCCGGTACCGGGATGGGCGGGGTCGCTACCGCCTGTCCTTTGTACTCGGGACGAGTGCGTGCACATTGACTGGTTGACTTGTTGGCTATTTGGGGGAGGCCGGCCTTCTCCCTTTCATTTAACTAGGTTTAGTTGTTATTTTTGTTATTGTTTTGTTATTGTTATTGTTATTTCTTTTTAACGCTGTTTCCTGTTCAAATTTTTTAAAGTAACCTAGAACTAGGCTTTTTGTTTACGGCGACTTATGCCTAAGTGGGCAGTCGCCAGATAGCCCCTTAAAAAAAACAAAAGAACCCGTCCGACCCCAGATTATCCTCTTCTTGTTCCTTCAAGTGAATTTTTTCTAAATTAAAATATGATATGGACATTTCATATTAATCAATTTTAAAGAAAATATAATTGATTTAAACATCATTAGGGGGTGAGGCTTATATGTGGGAAATCATGGAACGCAATAAAAAACTAGAGGCCTAACCACATTTAGCAATCGCCTTTTGAATTTGATTCTAATGTTAGGCTTTCGAATTCGGAATATTACTAGTTTTTTAAAAGTTGCCGCGGGGGGGGGGGCTATTGTAGGGGTATGGGTGGCCAAGCCCCCATTTCAAAATTATCTTAAAAATGATAAATGATATATAATACAATATGATGCGATTGCAATAGCCTAAAAAAAATAGCCAAACCCAAAGAGCACTTTTTTCGTAACACACACACACACGCACATATATATATATATATATATATATATATATATATATATATATATATATATATATATATATATATATATATATATATTTGCAACTCAAGATACTCAGATTGGGAATGAACAACAAGATGTAAAGGATTTTATGTGATTATGTTATGGAGAGACGTGCTTATGTGGAAATAAGACGACATCAAGGAGAAATATTCGAGCTCAGTGCAGGTTTGCCCGATGGTGGATGTTTGAGTCCATCTAGACCTCTATTCAATCTTCAAAACAGATATACCACCAGCAAGAAATGAAGGCTGCTTTAACATCCAATTTGCCGACGACGTCACTCAAATCATTGTTTGCCCCTACAGGAACAGTCCAATGCAAGCTAGGATGACTGCAGAAGAGATAAGAAGCATTAATAGATACGAAGAAAAATGGAAAATTAAAACCAACGGGGATAAATTTAAAATAGTACCAGTGGACAGGAAGCACACCTCAGCTGTATATGTAGAAGGACAGCGCTACAGATACGACAAAGAATGTAAGGTGCTCGAACTAACCATTACGAAATCAGGTTATAAAAAGCACGTAGCTGAGAGAGTAAATCGAGAGAAGAGAGGCCTAGCATTACTGTACCCTGTACAAGTTAGTTAACCTAAGCATGAAAGCAAGAGAAAAATTTATCAAGCCATAGTACAGTCCGCGATTATTTATCCAACCATCGCGATGTACACGATCTCGAGAAGTAACCTATTAAGACTCCAAAAAGTCCAAAACAAAGCTATATACTTAATAACAAACACCAGAAAAGGAGAAAGAAGAAGACTACGAGACCTGCACAGGGAGTCAAGGATAAAGTCACTTAACAGAATAATTGCAAAAGGAGCAAGGAAAGTGTTAAAAAAGACACAGAATGAAGTAGGAGTTGAATTGACCAACCAAATTGCCCAGAGAGAAGGATGGAGATCACACAGATTATTCCCAAGTTTCCCAAGGGTAGATGAAGGAGGAGAAGAATACGAAGAAGAAATCTACACCTAGAGAAATAGATTCATACTCGACGACGACTAAGAGTAATTAATTACCCGAAGCAAACCAGAGAATAGCTTATAGTCAATTAGAACTAGGATAGGAATAGGAAAGAATGATAGAGAGATAGAAATCTACACCAGTATTTAGTAAGAATATTTACTAATAACGGTTTGAACGTCTCATAAATACCAATACTACTTTCTAACTTTATCACGTTAGCTATACTACCTAAAATGGACAGAGATGAGCCTGACTTCCAGGCAATTAGCATCTCTTTGCAAACCTCTTACTTCCTTGAGCCTTCTGCATCTATTCGTTTTTTCCTATCATATTCGCACACGGGACTCACAGTGATACGTGGGACAGGGGTCACAATAAACTGTTATAGTTATAGTTATAAACAAGCGACACATCGTGGTTCGGATTCCACGTTAAGCTGTAGGTCCTATGACTACCTAAGTCCACTTTTGTCTCCTACTATTTTCTTCGCTGTCCTATCATAAAACTTTTTTCTTCCTCTCCCTCTCACTCCTATCCGCCGTACTCACAGTGCTGGGAGCCTACTTTGGCCCTAGGTTGTGTGACTATGGGGGTCTATAAAGGAGTACCGGGCTTCCCCCCTTCCTCCTTGGCCGCTCCATGAGCGCCAAGGGGGGCGGGGAGCGGGTCGGAAGAGCTGTACTTTATCTCCCACTTCTCTTTTAATTTCATGTCATTTCTTTCACTGCCAGATCCTCACTCCACTCTTTACATCGGTAAAAGAGGCATGAACATTTCAAAACGCTCCGAAGATGATCGAATAAGATTGAAAGCTTAGGAATTTAGTTTGGTTTTTACCAAACACATTCATTTAAAAAAAGAGATGAATACTGGACAAGTAATCCACCATCTACAAGATGGAATAAAAAAGATAGAAGAAGAGAAAGTTGCCAAAGGAAATTAATAAGGCAAAATACACAATGGTATTCAACAAAATTTGCATTCAAGAAAGACTGCTACCCAATTACACTAATATATATATATATATATATACATATATATATATATATATATATATATATATATATATATATATATATATATATATATATATATAAACGTATTTTAGAAATGTCTTAATTAAATCAGACTGATATTTTTAATTAGAGGGTTTGGTAGGCATTAACTCTGTGAGGCTTTTTAAAGCGAGTTTAACAATCGACTTAGACTTATTTCAGTTCATCTCTTCATTCTCGCGGAGGCCTCAAGGCGCAGCTTCCCCAAGTGTAGGGAGATGGACGCTCCTCCAAGCGTTTGGCCTCGGGCCTTTTTCCGTTAATCGTTCTTCATTCAACTCTCCACCTCTAATCACGGATTCCTGCCCGTTAAAACTACCGTCAATCATTTTATTTATTCGGAAATTAGAATCGCAGTCTCACGTGGACGCCTCGCTGGGGAATAGTTGGGTTCAGGGCAGTAAGCCCCATTCCGCCCTGATTCCGATAGTCTAGTAGTACACCGTGGTATGAATCCACAGTTGACGACTACTTGCTGTTATTAAGTTGTGCTATTTACCTTTCAAATCTTCACTTTTTCTAACTTGACCACTTTCTCTACGCCCTCTTTTTTTCCCATAATTAATTTAGACATGCATTTGATTTTTTTTTTCCTTTATTACTGGCATTTGTTCTTACCTAATTTGTGTGTGCGGAATTCAGATTTCAGATTTTTTCGCAATTGTTTTTTTTCCTTTTTTGCGAAAATTTGACCCTTTTCGCCTAATGTCGTGTTCTATCTAAGCAATTTATTTTCAAGTTATGTTAAAATTAGGCTGGAAATAACCTTTTAGGCAAAGAATCCGGGTTTTTTTCACACCGGCGTGTATATTTACAATGCCTAATAGAGATGAAGCATGACACTCGTGTCGCATCCAAAGGACCGAAAAGATATAGTTATCGGCCTTTTTTTTAATCAAGAAAGTTTTGTCTAGTCGCCACAAATGACATCTACCATCTACCATCTTGCATTCTTCTCTCTTTTAAATGAATGGGTTTGGTATAAACTAAATTAAATTTAGATGGTTATATATATATATATATATATATATATATATATATATATATATATATATATATATATATATATATATATATAATGTTTAAAAAACATTGTTTTTTAATGTAGACAATTTTATCTTCGCCAAATTAAAAACTGTGTTTGGGTTTTTTTTTTTGGGGGGGGGGTAGGCTATTGCATTTGCCTCATATTGTATTATATAGCATTTTTAAAAATAAATCGTAATATTCCTAATTCGAAAGCCTAATCTTATATTTGAATCCAAATGGCGATTGCTAAATTTCGTTAGGACTCTAGTTTTGATAGTGTGCTGATTGGCCTCAGACATATAACCCTCATCCCCAGATGATATTTAAATGAATGATATTTGCTTTAAAATTGGTTATTATTAAAATTACTTATTATATTTTAATTCAGAAAAAATTCCCTTCAAAATGATATATAATTCACTATGATGCGATTCCTATTAACAACAACATGGAGCTGTGTGTTTTTAGGTTAGACTAGACTAGCTAGGCCTTGAACGAGGGAAATTAGTGTTGAGTCATGTTGGTACACAATTATAGCATCTTAATTTCGAAAATAAATACTTTGAATTATGTAAAAAAATTATAGCATCTTAATTACAAAAGAAATACTTTAAGTGTTTTACAAAAGAAACCTAAACTACATAAACTACTACGGAACAGATTCTTTCGATGGATTACAACAATATATGTATATGTAACTGACAAGATAGCGTAAATGGCTGCCAGTCTATTTTTTGCCATAACTTCATAATTAGATATTTGCCCAAATTAAGTAGTGAATTTGCCCACGTTAAATAGTGAAGAAGCTATATAATATAGCATTTGATTTTTTTTTTAAATACAAATATTTATAACAAAGTGTGGTCCAACACTAACCGACCATTTTATGGCATTATAGGTTTCTCGCTAATGCACCGAGTGTCCAACAGGTACTGCAACAAAAACATTGACATTATGCAAGAGGACGCACAGGTTAGGCTTATAACTATTCAAAAAACGACCTCCATTCTGTGGTTATACCAGACAACACCTAACTGTGCTAGAAGAGCTGGTATATCTTGAGAGTAAACAAATTCCTTGTCTTCCGAAGTTCACAAAAATCTGGTCCCGTGTTCTGAAATATAAGACTTTTGCAGAGTTGGCGACAAAGTAGGTTTTATTTTTATTTAGCCTGAAGGCTGCGTTGCTTTCTTGGAGATTGCCTAATCACGTGGTAAGTCTTGTCAGTTCCGCCTGAGTAAGACGCCGAGAGGCTGATGACTGTTTCGCTTTAGATGACGAGTCTTCGGAATTTGAGACCCTCATCATCATCCGCCTGGTAGATTGTGCCTATCTGTCGGTTGACGTACTCGTCCCAAACAACCTCCATTCTGTTCGGTCTTCGTATCTTCTTTGCTTCTCCCCTTCCGTCAGTGTTTTTAAGTTTATTCACTGATTCGGACACGGGGATTCTTCGCACCCCTTGCACCCTTAAGGGCTGCCAGGGCTGGGGGCCTTTTCGTTTGAGTACCTCGTGTTTCTTGAGCACAAATAAATACCCCAGCAACTTGCTAGACCTATCTTTGGGACCATTATTTTTCTGTTAGGGTATGGCTCCTTAGCCTTTGGATTCATCATGGACCTGACCGGAAGGAAGAGGTGGTAAAGAGGCTTATTTAAAGGCTGCCTCATCTCGCCTCAATAGTGTCGTCATAGGACTCTTGCAGATTTACTGCTTTCATCTTCAAAGGAGGCAACCATTACAAATTGGAACTGGAACTTCCCCAGAATGCGGAGAAGGGGAATTACAGAGCTAATACTGGGATAGGAGATATTTCGGTTTTCCTTGTTAACACCTTTAGTGTTGACCAGTCAAAAATAGCAGTCAGTTATGTGGTCCTTTGGCTCTCGCCAAACCAGGGAACTCCACAAGGTATACTTTTTTGTTTTCCTTTTGTCCAGTCACGAAGACTCCTCGCAATTATGACGCACAGTCTGTGGAACCCACGCCCTGTCTTGGTCACCAAGGAGAACGTCAAAATAGGCCTTTTAGGCACACAAACCTTTATATTACGCCTTTAATGATGTAACAAAATGTAACACAATGCATTAGGATCATTTATGCATTTACGTCTACTTGAAGAAGCCATCATTAGATCTGAAACAAAACATGGATAGAGATAATTTCTGAAAAATCATAAATTTCAAATATCATGAAAACTAGAGCATACAGACGAAAACCGATTTTCGATTTAAAATCGGCGTTGAAAAACTAATCAGAACCAAGAAATGGCTTCGCCACTCCTGCGCTTCGCTACTAAGATTAAAATTTTAAATTTAAAAAAAAAGCAGCTATGGTTAAATTTTTATAAATTTTCTGAACTTCGCCAATTATAATAATTTTAAAAAGGAACTCTAAACTAAATTTCCCACCTTTCAAAATATCACGTTGCTAAAATATAGTTATAGAAGAAGAAATATAAAAATAAATTTTTTGAACTTCACTATTTGTAATTCTTTGGGTTTTAAAAAATTCACAAAAGTTCGATACTTATATTTATTTCTGAACTTCACTATTTTGTTTTTTGATATTATAAAAGAATTATTAGAAATAACTTTGGTAAAAAAAAACATGTCATTTGTCCACTAAGGAAAAAAAAAACTGAATTTTTGACCCATCTTCAAATATCCCGTTATACAGTTATAGAGTTAGTGATGATGATAAGTTAAAAATCCCATGCAACAGAAAATGAGAAAAAAATGTTCCCTCGTGTAATCTTTCTTTAGAATGTTAGTAATAAGGTTATTGAGTATATTTAGTATATTTCTCCGCTATACATATACATTTTGTCGCTACCGACGCTATATTTGAACTGCTTTAATTAGAACAATCGAAAGCGAATTGTATTTACTTGAGTCTAAAGTCACATAAAACAGAAGTATAGCCTAGGAATCGTCATTTAGTCTTGGTGTGTGATTTAAATATATAATGATTCATATTGGCGGCACTGTAGGTCTTTGGGGACGCGCTTCTCATCCCTATCGGAATAAGTTACATAACTGACCGTATTTTAGGAAAAAAAACCCCACCTCCAATAAGAAATGTAATAAAATGCGAAACGATAGTCTATAAATAATTCTAAATTTCAAATATCAATAAATGCACGAATCGTTACATATAAACTCACTTAAACCAAAACTAAATAACGATGCCTCGGCTTTACCTTTCTGCCTTATGTGACTTTACAGTGAATTCAATATAATTTAGAAATAAATGGATGAACCTGACCAAATCATAGTAATGTTGGCACTCCTACTGATTAACAAATAGGCTATAGCCTACTAGCTAAGGCTGCGAAATTAGCTAGGAAACTTTGCTTCTTTGTTTAATAAGAATTATCAATATTCAAATGTTACCAGGGTTCTAATATATCATTCATTAATTTTAGCTGATTTTAAGTGATTCTGCCCCCTTTGCAAAAGAGGGAACCTTCAGAAGAGTTGTGCCCCTTCCGATTCCTTTTGGTTATTCGTATGAAGTGATTTTGGTCAAGATGCCCTTGCATCCGCGAATAAATAAACCACTCGACCCGGGGTATATAAAGAGTGAAATTGCATTCGGACCTTGGGACTGTGACTTTTAAGGTCCCTCTACCACATTATAGAATCTAAACAGTTACACAATTGGAGTAAAATAACAAATTATCTGCTTGACTACATCTAATAACTTTGGGAAACTGATTTATGGAGAAATGGCCAACTCTAATAAAGAGTTGGAAAGAAGCGAAAATAATGAGGGTTGCGCTCAGTCCCGTTCGGCGTAGACGGAGTGGGAACTTTAAGCAATAAAAGTGGTACTAAGTACGTCATTATTCTACCATGACCTTGAGTTTGGTCAGTATCCAGCTCTCTAAAAGGCAACCTATTTGAGATAGTTTGTTTATTTTGTCTACTTGACTTGGCGCAACTGAACAGATTTAATTTTCATTTATCAAGTTAAGCAAACATGCAGATACATGAAATGAGGTGACCTAAAAGGGATGACAGTTTAACCATTCCACGACCATGAAGTACAAACTCATCCACCCCAATGTAGTGCGAGGAAACGCATGACTTTTCATATTTTCCTATGAATTAATGACTCTGTACTGCGCTTGTTTATGACATCAGCAGTAAGCAGAAATTGCTTCAACGAGTTTTCTTAAGTCCCGACATAATCATTGCAAACGAATAGAAAGCAACTTAAGGCCCTAAAAAACAGCTGTCCTGAACTAAAAATAGAGCATAACCACAATATTTTATTTAATGATTAGCACCAGTCATGTGTTTTCAATTATTAGATGTAATTATTGTCGGCAAAGGTGTACCTAACATTGTCATTTGCACCTTTGCAATATGGGTTCGACCCATTTTTCAAAGACCGAATACTAGCTGTTCGGTAAGTGCGAATAGGAGTTATATTGGTTTCCACTATAACTTGGATGTTTCCAATTTTGGCCTTTGTTGCTTCATCTTGGGTAGTGGCACAGGGATAAACTGAAGCAGAGCGAACCCAGCTTCGTTTGGGCCGGATTCGTAAATCGAGATGTATCCACGGATACGCATTAGGAGTTCCGTTAGAAATAATCTGGCATGGAGATTTATTTGATCACCCCTCCAGTTATTATATAAATATGTAGAATAGATTAGGTTAACCATACAAACTAACTTACCAAATCAATGTGTGCGTGTGGATCTTTTGAGTTCGGTGCACATTCTATTTTTATCTAAATTTTATCACTAAGCAGATTTTGGTAAAATTAAAGATAAGCTGCTTGGCTGCTAATTTATATTTATAGATTATTTGTATACCTATGCGTTTGGTTATTCGAATATGTGTTTGGTTACTGGAAACCAGTTTCGAGCCGGGCTATGAGTTACTATATGGGTGGGGGCTCCGCCCCCCCCCCATACCACCCCGCTCGCACTCAGGAACAAGTAGTTAGCAGTTGAGCAGCTTATCTTCAACTTTACCTAGGTTTTTTTTTCCGCGGATTTCAAATATGTATTTCTATTCTTTGGAGCGATTATTTTTTAAACTTAGGTTAGAATTATTAAATTAGTTGAAATTATTAAATTCAAAGAAATTTAAATTCCGCTGTTTACTTTATATACTAATCAAAATAGAACGAAGGTATTTAGAAGAATTTCTTAAGCATTTCACCTGTGTCTACAATAATAAGTGCCTTGTGAACGCCTGCGACCCTATTACAGATATTCCTGTGGTATAACTTCCAAAATACAAAACCGTTATTCATGTCGAGATCGATTATATTACCTTTACCACCGATCTGCATTCATTTACAAGGCTGCGGTGGTTAATTTGTCGCCTAACTTCAGTATTAGAGTTAATTTATGCAATATTGTATTTACCAAAGTTGAATGTTAAAGATTTGAAGGATTAAACTATTGATTTTATTCAATAGAATCGCCGTCGGCCTCAATCACGCCCTTCAGACGGCGTCGGAATCTCCTGCTGGTCTTCTCGACGGCCTCCATGTTTACCTGGGTGAAAACTGTGTTAATACTGGACCTAAGCTCCCCCTTAGTGGTGTACTTGTTGGTCTCTCTCTCAACCACGCACCACACAATAAATAGTTCATGAGGTTGCAGTCTAGGGAGTTAGGAAGCAAGATTTTGGGAGTGATGTGGTCAAAGAAATTGTCTGATAGCCACGACCGGATCCTCATAATTCTGTCACACACAGTACAGCCTTCCAGCCACCACTTCGCGATTCTAGGGCAACACCAACTCTTCCAGGCGCATGATGTAGCCCTCCTATTGAGTCTGAGGAACCCGGGAAGATAAACGAGAGCATAACGCGGCCTCTCTACTGACCACCCCAAACATGTGGACCGTGAACTTGGTCTTTATGACTCTGGTCTGAGAAGAAGCAAAACATGCCAGGATTGAGGGGATGCTTCAGTTTGTTCACAAGCTTCGCAACACGTTCCTTCCCCTTGTTCTTCATCTTCTGCAACAGAAGCTGTCCCTTTCTCATCTTGTATGAATAGTAGCGATTGTTCTCATGCACTAACTGCCTGATGAGAGACTACTGACACTCCATTGTCCCTAGCTATGGATCTCATTGACTTGCTGCTATCGTTGCCAATGATGGCTTAGATCTCCGTAACAAATCAGGTGGTTCCTTTCGTATAAGAACGCTTAGAGTGAGGTTACCGAGCCGCCGTACCCTCGTAATCAGAGCGCGACTCGTCCAACTCCTTGCTGGCCCTCTGAACCGTCCTCAGATTGACACACAAACACTCAGATGTCTTCGCATTCGAGGTCCCTGGCCTGAATACTAAACAGCACAGCTTGCCTTTTCCAATTTTTCGAGAATTGAATTCAGCCATGGTATTGTTTTCTTCACAAACGATGCGAAACTGAGTCTATTATGATAGAAAGAAGAGAGAACCGAGGCCAGACAAACGCGCGGAATTCAGTTCCCAACGGCGACAAATTACCCTTTGCCCCTTTTATGATGCCTTTATTTTTCCATGAGCTGAGATGAAGTCGACCCGAAATGGACCTCATCCGGCGACGATCCACATCCGATGTCTCGCAGGACTGGGCGACCAGACCAGCGTTTCACTCTTCCTCACACCGATTACATGGCAGGAATACGGGCAGCTCTCCGGGCTGCTTGGCAAAGAAGATGGGAGACGGTCGAGGGGAACTTAAAGTTGCGTGACATTTCGCCGCGACTGTTCCCCTGGACCTACCCCCCCAATGCGCGACAGCTTCAGGTCGCTCTCTGTCGTCTCTGAATTGGACCCACTCACGGGACGCACCGCCATTTGATGAAGCGCTCTCCTGCGCTCTACTGTGAAGACTACGTTGTACTCCACACTATTCAGCATATTCTTATTTAATGTTCCAGTCTGGGCGATCTTCGAGCACGTTACCTGTCCCGGTACCGGGATGGGCGGGGTTGCTACCGCTTATCCTTTGTACTCGGGACGTATTCGTGCACACTGACTTATGGACTTTAACTTACTGGAGGAGGCTGGCCTCCTCCCCTTTATTTGACTCTTGTTGTTTTTTTTTTGGTAGGTTGCATGTTCCTGCGCTGGGGGGGGGCTACCCTCGACGCCAGAGCGCGCCTCCTCCTGCTTAGTTTTTTTGTTGTTATTTCGTCTAGCTCTTGTCCTTTTTAGCGTTGTTATTTGTTATATACATAGTTATGAGAACATAATATAAACAAACGAATCCTTGAATATAATCATTCAAGCCACATCATCTGCCATGAATACAAAACGACTAAATCATTCCTCTATCCTTTCATTTTCTCTATGGAGTACGAATGTTTACTCTAATAAAGCTCAATCGTATATTCTATGTCGTTTGAGAAAATTTGAATGGTTTGTCGTTATGTACCCCAAACTATTCTTGAACATAGAAGCTTTGCTGCAATTGTGTGCGGCGAGCAATACATCGACACTGAGCTGCCAATGTTATGATGGGTGGTACAGTGTCAGAGTTACGTAGATGAATAATTTTCTTGTATCGTATAAATGGACTATACGAGAACGGAATCTGCTTTGATGGTTCCCATTGTTTGGGGACTTAAACAGCGATCTGAATAGGCTAATAGCATTTGAGGACGTCTCTTCTTGGGGATCATGTATGAGGCGATTCTTTATGAGTTTGTTGTTACATAATTACCAAGGTAAGATACAATTAACAATATACCAATTCAGAGTGATCGCGAACTACGAAAATGAGCACTTAGGCTGGTAGAACGGGCGAGCCGGTTAAGTAGACACTATCACCGTCGAGATGGATACACGTACAAAATACCCCTCTCCCTTACCACTGGAATAAGATGGAACGATCGAGAGAATAAGAGAAAACGGATCAACTGGATAATCCACCACCCAGAATTACTCAACTGGAGAATCCGCCACCCAGAATTACTCAACTGGAGAATCCGCCACCCAGAATTACTCAACTGGAGCATCTGCCACCCGAGCTTATATAGATAATTTAAAGGCATAGAATAGCAAAAAGCAAATAATCTTTATCTTTCTTATACACAAATTAAATATGTAAGCTAACATAATAAACAGTAAATGATTATACAAGATTAAATGATTTTACTTTTTTTATAGAGTAAAAACCTATCATGAATATAGTTCGCTTATATGTTCGCATAAATACTGGAAAGCATTGGTTCCAAACCTATCTCGCCACATCATTTCACTTAAATGAGTTGCTAATAAATTTCTTCGCCAACCTCACATTTGTTTAATTTTCCTTTTCTGTTTATTCCAATATGACTCAATAGCTTGGGTATGCACACCCGTGTGAGGATCTACTAAGTTAATGCTATGATTTACTGTCCTGTGCTTAAGTTCAAGATCTCGTTGAATATGGTGATAAGATTTCCATTCATCCGTGTGAATAACAGAACCGAGTCGTACAACAGCATCCATTATTCCAAGAAGCGTAATGGAATCTCTGCGTTCTACAATTTCCATGTAGCCAACAGCTGGAGTGAAACTAGTGTCCACTAGTCCAAAAACCCAAATGGGTTTTTCATTTCCTCGTCCTCTCCGGTGCTTTACTTTATGGGCAAAGTAGGATTCATCGGCTTGAACAATGATTCCAGGTCCTCTCAGTTGAATTGGACGCCTCTCAAAGTACTTTTGACACACTTCACGAAAAAAATTGAAAATGTCGATGACAGTTTTTTCGCAAATCGACACCGTATTAACTGCATTTTGAACACTTTCTTGGATGCACCACATATACATTATGTGCAACCAAACACTTAATTTTAAATTGGACTTCTGGTAAGAAATTTTTCTCTGGTAAGAAATCTTTTGTGTGTTGAATGGAACAGGAGCTGCCAAGTGTAGGTCATGAATGGTCTTTTGCAGTCTCCTTCTTTTCTTATGTTCTTATGTTCTTAAAAAAAATCCTTTTCTGATTGAAGTAACACATGCTTTATACTTTTGGCACTGTCGATTGTAACAACGCCACTGTTAGACGTCTTTCAAAGATTTACGCTTACACAAATTCAACTGCTCGTTGCAGTAAATACAGTTCAGTTGGCTCTTGAGAATGCCTTTATTTTGCATAAATTCTATGGTGGGCATGGCATCTTCGTGTACTAATAATGGCATGAGGGTATCTCGGTAAAAGTTATTAGCTGCCATGGGTTAAGAATTATGAGCAAAATATACTCAGTCAACTTATTCACTAGTATACTACTTATAGGTTCTAATATCTCCGAGATCTTATATTTATAGAGATTTCGAGGCATATTATCAACTACATATTTGTATTTCCAACTTTTATGATTTCATATCGTATCTTTTGTCTTATCTTAGTGACTAACTGATAAGATATAACTGATATGAACTGATATGACAAATATGTTATGACTGTTATATGTCCACTCATCACTCGTCATATCTCCAACTAAAGAAGACCTGTTTATTATAGACTGATAGCCTGATATTGATAAAAGTTTAGAGTATCTTTTAACTTTTATGACTTTAAATCTTATCGTTTCGATTTTATTTAGATTAGATTATGACTAAAAAAAATTTAGGATTTCAACTTTAGAATCTTTAGTCTCCAACTGTAGAATCCGCCACCCAAGACATCTGGGCGGCGGATTCTCCAGTTGATCCAAGAAAACTATAAAGGTAATATCAAGATGACAATCACGATGAAAACAACTGCGGAATTGTGGTATGGAGAGAGACTTGCAGAGGAAGGACGTCATCGGAGAAACTTGTAAATATATTGTCAGGCGAAAAGATCGTGACGTCGAGTCAAATCTTGGAATTCACACCATGAATAAAACGACAATTGTACCTTGAGGAAATGGCGTGACGGATGATCCCAAGTTTGTCGCGGAGTTTACATTCTGCTGAGGCATCAGATAATGGCAAACGGCGAAAAAAACCCCCAATGATTGACAAGAGTTATGACAATAGGCCTATGGGTAAGCTGGCCACCAGAAAGGAGGTGCTTGTGACAACGGTAAGAGTCTAAAGTTTAAATAGGGTGAAAGTGGCCGAAAGCGATGTGCTCCTGGGTTCCAGAAATGCATGCCCTCAGATGCGAAGAGACATGTGTTGTTATGACCACGTGGGGTGAGTGAATTTGTGAGTCTGCTTTGCTTCCAAATTTCAGGGTTACAAGGATTCATGCAGGGTGAGAGGCTTGCTGACCCGAGTCTATATACTGGTCAGGGGGATTTCCCCATCCCCTATGGGTAACCTCTTAACTGTACGGAAAAGTGGGTTCTGTAAAATGGCTCCCGTAACTTGTTCTTGCCTGACTGGCGAATCCTTTGCTGGAGAAGGATTGCCATACCGTGGTTATCGCCAAAGTGTACAGATTTCGCCTCCCTGCGATCTGATTTGGAGACAAATGTGAACTTATGACTGGTCATTACCGAGGGTGAACTAACTAGCTTCGCACCCAGATCCCATGAGGAAATAGGCGCACCACAAAGGCGTGAGACATTCCTGGTTTCTTGTAAATACTCTTCTTTACTTTACAAATGCGATAAAATAATCCACTTACTTTGATTTGGCATTATGGAAAAAATAATCCTGTTTAAATAAAGTGTAGACTTAAAATCTATGCACGCTTGATTTTTTAGCATTTCAGCAATATTCGTCGTTCGTACACATATATTTATATATATATACACACACACACACAAACACACACACATTGTTAGAGGTTATAGCTGTCCTTCGAATACGAAGACGACTCAAGCTTCACTCGATGAGAATGGAGATGAATTTATGGGTATGATGATAAAAGGGTTAATGAAAGAATGAGTGTGTGAAGGGGATTATTATATATATATATATATATATATATATATATATATATATATATATATATATATATATATATATATATATATATATATATATAGTAGGAATATGAAGACCCAGGTGATTACACTAATCATTTATGGCCGGACGTTTAGAACCTTCACTAGGACCATCTTCAGCGACTATATCGTCTAATGAGAAGGGTAAGGAACATTAATTGATTACAGTTAAAAGAATGCATTAATTAATGGCTACAAAAGCGGATGAAGGCAAGTTAAAATAATAAAATTGAGGATTATTGAGGTTAAAGTAAAAACACAAATAAAATATATAGAATTAATTAATACTATCCAGTGTAATTTAAAAAAAACCCAGAAAGAAGTGAAGTTATAACATAAACTGACTTGAATATCAAATATTAAAGGTAACTTAAGTAAACAATAAAATAACCTATTATATTAAATTATAAAAAACAACAAAAAACCCGAAAACAAATTAGAATGAATTAAACAGAGCGACTAACCTTTATCGTGGGAGTTGAGAAATCAACTAACTAAAGATATAAAAACTACTAACGAGATTTGTTCGGTTGGTTGGTTGGCTAGTTAATCTATCGAAGTGTTGGTTGGTTATATAGTGAATAGTTTAATTGAGGAGGAGTAATTATTTATGTTTATATATATATATATAAAGGGTCTTTCAACAAGGATGCTCGAGCTTTGTCAGGCGATAGTGCCTATGTTGTTAAAGCGACATCTAGCAACCTCACTGTGAACGGTTCAGTAGTACTTGGCAAGTTACGATGGAAGGTTATAGCGTTGAACAGCGTGTGCAAATCATCAAATGTTATTATCAAAATCAGTGCTCCGTTCGACAAACGTTCCGTGCATTATGTGGTTTTATCCTCGCCACAGCGATGAGGCCCATTTTTGGATGAATGGATTTGTGAACAAGCAAAATTGTCGGATTTGGGACGAAAACAATCAACATGAGATACAGTCCAGCACCAATTGCATCCCAACAGAGTCACTGTTTGGTTAGGATTTTCGTCTAGCGGAATCGTCGGGCCGTATTTTTTTTAGAACGAAGATGGGATTGCCATAACCGTCAATGGCGAGACCTACAGATCGATGATAAGCAACTTCTTGTGGCCTCAACTGGATTATATGCCTGATATGGATACTGACGACATGTGGTTCCAACAGCACGGTGCTACGTGCCACACTGCGCACGCCACGATAGACATTTTGAACTAGCGATTTCAGGGCAGGGTCATCTCGCGCGGTGGCGACGTCAACTAGACACAGAGATCATGCGATTTAACGCCACTAGACTACTTTCTTTGGGGCTACCTAAAATCGCAGTTCTATGCGAATAATCCGTAAACAGTTGATGTCCTCAAAGTCAACATAACGAACACCATCCAGCAAATAACATTGGCATTTAATAATAAATTAAATAGTTTAAAGGACATATTTGGAAAAGCGGGTATTAATCTAGCCTTTAAATATAATAATTCCTTAAACCAATTGATGATGGCCAGGAAACCCAAAGAACATCATAACATAGGAGTATATGCAGTACCATGCAACGATTGCCATAAAGTTTATATAGGGGAAACGGGGAGAAATCTAGACAAGAGATTGTACGAACACAAAAGAGATATTAGAGTGGGCAGCGAAAGCAGTGGAATATTTTGCCATGTTAGAGACAAGAATCATACGATCGATTTCAATGGAAGTAAAATGGTATTTAAATCGGCTAACTATGTTAAGAGAAGAATCGTAGAATCGAGCTTGATGTCGTCAGTTCCTAATTTAAATCTATCTGAGGGTCAATTTTCTTTTAATCCTGTAATAAGATCGCAAATAAACAAAATAGTAAAATGCCAGCCCTTCAATATGTTTAGGCCTAACCCCATCCCCCAGATTAGCCACAAGTAGGGAATTGGGAGAAAAAAAAGGGGATCTTGTGTTATGCTTATATGCACTTCTCTTAAATTTTCTGCCCAGTGTCAGTTGAAAAAGGGTGTGAGATACACCGAAACTGTTCTGAATTAAATTGTCTTCGGAGAATGTGGTTTAATTCCTCATCTTTTCTTGCGATATTGCATTAATTTTCATATATATATATACATATATATATATATATATATAATATATATAATAATATATATATATATATATATATATATATAATATATATAATAATATATATATATATATATATATATATATATATATATATATATATATATATATATATATATATATATATGTATATGTATATGTATATGTATATGTATATGTATATGTATATGTTTATATATATATATATATATATATATATATATATATATATATATATATATATATATATATATATATATATATATATATATATATATATATATATATCCCAGGTGAACTTTATTATTCTCCACCCTGAAGATGTGATCCGTGTGAATTAAGAAACGCCAGTTCACCATGAATAAAATATAATCAAAGCGTCGTATGTGTTTTTATCAAGAACCATTCCAAAGAAACTCGGTGATCTTTCATAAAGGACCTTTCGCCCACTGGAGGCAAAAATCTATAAAATACAATGGTAATGGATTAAAATGAAACTGCATTGATGACAATGTCACTTCTGTAGAATTTGACCGCATTTGAGGGAAAGTTTTCGCAAAGAAGTTGACCTCACTTCCTTAATAAAAGCTCAACCCCTAACCTTCAATTGAAGAGGTTAAATATATTCATTTGGCCTCATCCAGGAAAATGTATACATGCAATTATGTTTACTTCTATATGCTTGGGCTCGTGTATACATTGGTATACATGTGTGCTTGCTGGATGGTAATTTGAGAAAGTTCAACTGTCTTTTAATCAGAATAATAGCGAACTGGTTTCTCATTTTAAGACGCTTCTGCTGAGGAACCCAAGAAACTCCAGACTTCATCTCAGCCGTGAAGCTTCGCACGGCCGTCACACATCTCCCGTTGTCACCCAGACCGTTACACATCACATAGGAAACATCGCTTATCGGATACTTCACGCGACTTGAATCATACTTGGCTGCATTCGCGTGCGAAAAGAAAGGAGATGAAAAATACCGAAATTGATTTCGTTTCAATGGAATTATTTGGCGCCCAAACGTGTCTGATGTCTGATTCTGAACATTCATAAACCACTCAATTGACTCCTTGGAACTATTTCTCATTTGTATGGATATGTAGGTGTGTTATGGTATATATTTGGAAATTTGAATATATTTATGGGATATCAGAAACGTTTCTTCTACAAGGTTACAATATTTAAGAATCTGTTTTTTTTTGCCGGTTTCCGTCTTTGTACATCGGCTTAAAACGTATACTCGTTCCGTCTTTAATCAATGTTAATCAATTTAAAGACTTTCATGTCATCTGTTTGTGATATTCATTCATATGGTCTCTGTCCCCTACAAGGTAACAAACTTGCCTTTGTTGCGTACGAGTGTGTCCAGGAGAGTTGCGCTACCCCTGTTCTTAAATCCTCCCTAATAGTCCTCTCGTTTGTCTACTCATGTTATTTTACCTCCTACACTATTTCATTTCTCTTAATTTCACCGTTTTCTTGTTGAACCTCCCCGCTGGGGGGGGGGGGTCTATGTAGCCTGTTACACTTGGTACCTGGAGGAGCTGCACATCCTCCTGGGGAAGCCCCGTCACTGGGTTGACTTGAACTCTGTGATGGGGCCTGGGAAAGTTTTTGGTGCGCTTTCCTCTCGACCTTTCAGTACTACTTTACCTTATTATTATTATTTTTTTATTTATTATTAGTATTAAGTATGATTTATTATTATTTATCCTTATGGCCACATGGAGCCCCCCCTTCCTATGAGATGGACATAGTCCCGTAGGTGTTCCAGCCCCAGACGGCATGATCTTTCATGTAGTCGAACCCGTGCAAGCTTCTCCTCAGACGGCTCGGGGCCCTGCGGACTCTGGCTGTTACCCGTTTGACAGCCAAGACCCCCATTTCAGAGAAGGATCTGGCCTAAGGGCCCCTTCCAGCAGTGGAGAGAAACAGGTTCATCCTTACCCTCCTCTCCCCCAAAGAGGAAGGACAGGAAGAAGACAAAGAAGCCTAAGGGTTTCTCTTCTTCCGTGGGGGCCCCGGTGACGTACGGGTCCACTGCCTCTTCGACAAGCGATTAAGCAAAGATCGGCACGTCTGGCCCGGGGGCGCCCTCGGGTGAGAGTCCTAAACTAAGACTAAAGTTGCAAGTGCGCTGACCGGAGACTGGAATACTCGGAGCTCCTCATTGAGAGACTATCTCGCGATTTTGAGCCCGCGGACTTCAAATGCTTTCTTGTTATTTGCTCTATTGATGGATGCATGTTGGCCAAGGGCAACATGATCCATCAGCGGAGAGCATTAGCTAGCTTGATTGGGAGAAAGCTGAATGTGCCCGTTTCAAGGACAGGGGCCTTCTGGAGAATGAGTCGGACCCCTCCGAGGCGGCCATGATTAGTTCCCTTCGCCATTAATTGCTTGCCGGTGAGTGTGAGTCCGCACTCTACCATGGTTTACGCAAGGGAATACGTGGACTACTCCTTATTAGACATCACCTTAGAGCTACCTCGAGACCCACCCCTACACTCTTCATCACGTTCGACCCTGACAGGCTTCCTGAGCCGGCGCGTGCCGGTTGGCGTCGCTACCGCGTGAAGGCATTTGTGTCACTGCCGCGGAGGGGCTACTACTGTCACCGATTCGGCCATACGAATCGCTCATGTAGACGTGCAAATCTGGGCTCACCTGAAGTCTATGTAAGTTACTCCAAGGCCATACACGATAAGTCCCTATCGTGTATGGCAAGTGTGTAATTGCAGAGAGCCGCAACCCGCTTCTTCGAAGGTATGTTGTGCGTATCTCATGGAGAAGTAAATCCTGGCCGTTCTGGCTACGTATCGTCTCTCCTTTCGCGAGGCTAAGGACTTGGCCTTGGCGCGCCTGCGCTACCTGGGACGTCTTATGCCTCATTTTTCTAAAAAGGGCACCTTCTTTTCCTGGCTTTCTCTATTTTAATTGAATCGCTTTGTTGTAGGTCGCATGTTCTTGCGCTGGAGGGAGGCGGGCCTTCCCCCGACACCGGAACGTGCTTCCTTGTTTTTTTATGTTTGCTCTCTTTGTTCTCTTGTCTTTTTTTGCGATTTTTTGGAATATCCTAGAACTAGGTTTGAAATTCAATTACGGTGACATGCCTTTAATGGGAGTCGCGAGATGCGTGATTAAAAAAAATCTTGTTGAATCTTGGTTTACAAACGTTCAGTTAGAGTTTGCCATTTGCTTTCCCATAGGAGAGGTGCTGCCCGCTCCTCCTGCCTTCCCATAGGCGAGGTGATCCACATCCCCCTGCCTTCCCATAGGAGAGGCGCTCCCCCTCCTCCTGCCTTCACATAGGAGAGGTCTTCACCCTCCCCCTGCCTTCGCATAGGAGAGGTATTTTCCCTTCTCCTCCCCCTGCTTTCCCATACGAGGTGCTCCCCCTACTTTCCCATACAAGGTGCTCCCCTACCCCTGCCTTCCCATAGGAGAGGCACTCCACCCTCACTCTGCTCCTCCCCTTCATAGAAAAAATGTCAATATTAAGCCAGCACCAACTTTTATTCATCAGCTAATTCTAAGGCAAAGTATGTAATAATAATTATATTGCATTCCCATACTCGCCCCAATTAATTAATTTTCAAAAGTTGCCACGGGTCAACAACATCAATATTGCCTTTAAATACGAAATAACGATCCGAAATAGTCTGTCTAAAAATAGATCCACTGATAAAGAAAAGGGGGTTTATTATATTCCATGCAAAATTTGCAATCAAGTATACATTGGCGAAAGCAGCAGATTCTCCAAAAGAATGAAGGGATACAAATGCGACAAGTGGAATCCATTCTTCTAGCTTGTTTCCCCTCATGTCAAATGAAAACAATTCAATGGACATTGATAATGCAAAAATAATTTATAATTCTCACAATTATATACATAAGCGTCTAATAGAATGATTTCTTATAAAGTAGCTGACTCTATTAATATTTTAATACTTCCGATGGGCAATTCAACACTAATCTCTTTATAAGCAGAAGATTTGTCCTTCCTCTACTCAAAAAAAGCCGCTGCTCCCCCATACCGCCCCTCCTAATTTCTTTCCTACTTGTAAATTTGTGTGCCCCTAGTCTAATCATCTCTCTGTATTCATTTGTTTACCAGCGATTAAAGATGACGGAGGTCTTCGTCGAAAACTGGTTTCGCGAGTAAATTGATCCTCTAACACTGTGGTTTGTTTCCTTCATATATATATATGTATATATATATATATATATATATATATATATATATATATATATATATATATATATATATATATATATATATATATGAGGAATTAAACCACATTCTCCGAAGACAATTTAATTCAGTGTCAGTTGAAAAAGGGTGTGAGATACACCGAAACTGTTCTGAATTAAATTGTCTTCGGAGAATGTGGTTTAATTCCTCATCTTTTCTTGCGATATTGCATTAATTTTCATCATATATATATATATATATATATATATATATATATATATATATATATATATATATATATATATATATGCGGTTAAAAGGCTATTTTTGGCAAACCAGTCTTCCTCAAAGCCTTCGGAAGGAGCTCTTCTCACATACACGCCTATTTTAAGTGCTACCTTTTCGTGTATGTGAGAAGAGCTCCTTCCGAAGGCTTTGAGGAAGACTGGTTTGCCAAAAATAGCCTTTTAACCGCATAATTAATTGCGTTACTGCATTAATTTTTTTAATATATATATATATATATATATATATATATATATATATATATATATATATATATATATATGATTAAATAATTATCCTCTACTGTGATTTGCACCTTCGACCTCTCAAGAGAGGCTGGAGCTTTATTACTGATCTCTAGCCACGGTATTTTCGAACTCGTGTGGAGTTTGTATATAATAAATACACTTTCAGATCTGTATTTCCCTGCGATTGTCAATGGCCGTCTCCATCCGTGAAATAGAAAGGAAAGTTTTCGTTTAACAAAAGTTCTTTGAAAAATAGAACGTGAAAAACATTTCCATATGAAATGTATTATTCATTATTATACATTTCGCCACAATAGGTCATAAAAGCCCTATTTAATAGATGACTTTCCTACTTCTTTTCGCTTTCATATTTATTATTTTTCCCTCCTCCATACCAATGCGTTTCCTGGTTAAATTAACACCCCACAAAAGGTCAACAGTCGGTGGCAATTGGTGTTTGTTAATTCTTGTAATGGAAGCAACAATTTAAATGTCCATTGATAATTAGGGTAGAGGCTTGTAAATAAACTAAGATCGTTAACTATTCGACGAATAATCATAATAACTGGTTTATATTCCTAATGTACAGCCATCCATTTATTGATATATTCTAGATGTGTTTTTCTGCGAACTAAGAAATGTACTTAAACTGTTTCCCTCATTCCCTTTTCAGTATTACTGTTCATTCAATTCTTTTCATGGCCCGTTCCTCCACATTTCATTCCATACCGAGTGTCACAGATTTGTATACGTTTCTTATGAAATAAATTAATTTCCTTCTCTTCGATGGTGACGCAATATCTGGCCACCCTAATTGTGCCCAAAAGGCGACCCAAAGCGACGAGACGCGAAAAATGGGGTTTCCGGATGTCTCTTCGGCGGCTCCAGGCGTTAAGCTGTCGATCAGGTAATCGTTTCCTCGCCCGGTGGCTTATGCGTGAAAGCCACTGGGAGAACAAAAGACAGAAGCTGCGTTAGATGCAAGAAATGGAAAATTCGACGTTTCTATCATTAGACTCGCCAGAGAGGAAGAATAAAAAATAGAATGAATTTGGATTAACTTATTGTAAAAAATTATATTCGTTTTTTTTTAATTATTTAGAGACAATAAGACGGAGAGGGATAAAAGGTGTAATGAAAATGTTTTCTTTAAAAAGGTTTAACACTCGCTATAGAATCTAGCCAAGTAGGGGAATGAGAGATAAACAAGATAGAGCAATAAAATAGAGTATAAAAAAAAATAATAGAACGAACCTCATCAGACATAGATGCTGGGGCCGGAAGGGCCCATTTGAAACCTCCATGGATAATTTTGTACTGCGTTCAGATACTCAGAAGTACAAATCATTTTCCCCCCTTGCACGGAATAGAATTTTGGTACCTAGAATAAAATCCCCAGACAAAGGTGAACAGATTTCTGAGATCCATCGAAGTTTTATATTTAATTCAAGCCGCTCGTTAGACCTCACTGGGAAGATGAGGTTCAATTTTGGTCTCCTCATCGGCGAAAATGTCTCATAACCTTCGAATGCGTACAACATAAAGCTATAGAATTTATTCCTGAGCTTATAAATTAATCCTATAAAGCCAGACTGTGAAATCCTATAAAGTCAGGCTGCAAAAATCCTATTTACTTTCACTGGAAATTTTCTTTGAAATACTAAAATATGTTCACTAATATAAAATATGAATTTTTATTTGAGTTAGTCGAGTCTTCATTAGGAATAGCCTCTTCAAACTTATTAACAAAAGATTTAATTGTAATAAAAGAGAATTTCCTTTAGTATAAAATTACTCAGATATGGAATAATTACCCCCTAACAAGTCGTTGAAAGCACTTCATTCGATATTTTTCAAAATATAATTGATAAATATTACTTGAGTATATCAAATAATTATAAAGAGTAACTTTGTGTATAATTTATAGTGCCCCCTCTTCCAAAGGCAACCAAACTTCAGATGGATTTGAAGTTGGGTTGCTTATATTTGTGGGATACTATAATTTATATGCTATTTTCCCCGCCCATTCTTATCTTCTTTTCATTATGTCTCTCGATTCGCTTCTAGTCGATATTACGGTCTTTACCGATCTTTAATTCTGTAAAAGATGCCCAGAACATTGGGCACCCGGTTCGAACAGGGTTCTTTCCATTCTGGACATGCGTAACTTTTGTTAGCTCATTTGTACTTTCTTCTCTGGTCCAACTTTACCTTAAAATTATATAGCCAAGATGTGAGTATAATCTCCCGGCTGGTTTCATTTTCATTCTTGTAACTACCTGCACTCATTGTACAAGGTTGTTCAATGTGGTTTAATAATGCCCCCTCCAGTTCCAGTATATCAGGTTGATCAAGTTTGTTAGTGATATTTTTCAACCATTACCTACTTCACTAATACTGTTCTTTATATTTATTCAACCTTTCTCATCGTCTTTCTGTCACTGACCTATGCTTATTGAACACATCACTCCCCTCTTTTTGCTAAATTAAGAAATTATGAGTGCTAAATTGCCTGTTGACTGAGATGCAAACAAAAAGTACCTTTTCCCTTCCTTGATTTTTCACTTTCATATTTCAGACGTGAATCTTGAGTCGCAATCGTGCACCAGCTTGAATGGGATCTAAGGTAAGTGTTTTCTGTTTTTCTTGGTCACAAAGTGATTTAAAAACATCATGATCTGATATTTCTTGAGTCCCTCCCCCCTCATGAGCGAGGGGGTTTTAGTTCATTGTTCTTATCAATCTCTCTCTGACGATCGTCTGTAACTCAACTCTTGAGATTTTGAATGGGGTCCACTAGCCTCCAAGCAACCGGGAGGTTGTTGCAGCTTTACGCGAGAGTTTCTTGTCACCCGATAGTACCGAACCCTCCCAAATGATGGACACTGAAGATTCGCGTGTCGCAATAATCTCTCTTTTGTGGGTGTGATTTTAGTAAAATATGAACAAAGAGGTGATTGTGTTACAGTACTGGCGTCTTTTTGGGCTGGGTCCGCGGGAGTGTATGTTGAGTGGAAACAAATGTTTATAGTCATGTTACCCGGAAGTTATGTATTGTGGAAAGACAACTTCCAAGCAAATTTTTTGACCTCGTCCTCGGACCTTACTGAGGTCAGAGGTCGTCAGAGTCGCTCTCCCAGCTCCGCAGAAGGACTTCCACTTCCAGCCCCCTCTTTGTCGTTGGTCCGCTCGTTGCAACGTGATTTCGTCCCGTCGATTCAAGATTCACCGTTAGTCTGTGTTTACCTTCATGGAGATTTTATCGTTTGTTTATGTTATGCCTCTTATCAATTTCGGTTTGATTTCATTTAATTATAATGAAGTCATTGCGCTAATAAACCTTGTGGACTCCTTTTCCCTGAATGCCCTTCGACCCCTCCACCGCCTAGTGGTCATATTAATTTAATCGAAGGTACCCATCAAGAACCGATGCCGTAATTTGGATTTCCGCGATGCATTTTGTCGACATTTATTCAGCGGGAAATTAATAAAATTTAATTAATTTTAGAATTTTTCATATCGTAAAAAAAGGTAGGTAAGGATCCATTATTTTCATACCCCCCCAACCTCCCACTCACCCACCGTAGGGCGAAGTTAGACTGAGCTTTGTATTTCGATTTCAAACAAAACGTTTGCTCAAATATAACTACTTTTCCCAGGGATTCGCTCAAAGGGAGGGGGTAGGGGGGATTACTAGTGAAACGAATGAATTAAAGTCTTGAAAAACAGCAAAGATTCGCTGTTACATTGATTGGCATCCGCAAATGTTGTAACGACCAGTACAAATTCATATACAACGCCATACCAAAGAGCAAGAAAACTCGGATACCATCTTGAGTCTGAGAGGTGATTAAGTACAAACCATAAACATTCACGCTAGAGAAGTAACGCCCCGTTCTTCAGATCTTCCCTAGCCGCACGGAGATTGTGCGGCGTTAACTATGTATTTTTTTGTAGTTGCGGTGTTATCTAGTGTAGTTTGTGTAACTCCAGTCCTATCATAGGATTGTGTTTGATAGTAGGGTGACGGCTAGTTCGTTTCCATGGAAGCCTTCATGTACGCAGGCGTGTTAAAATTACTATTGGTTACTTTTTTTTGCAGAGGATTTGATGATCTTTGCGCAGTAGCTATAAGCTATAACATAACCCAAACCAGTATCAGTATTTTTTACTAAAAAAAATCCACTCCGGCTACCTCTCCATCTTAAACCCACGGCTGATACTCCCTAGTCACACGTGATCGATTTCGCCTTTTTGTGAACGGCGATAATTAAAACTTCTCGAACTGAAAAGAGATATTTTGACCTTCACAAACGGAATCCTTTTTAACATTTTATGGTCCACTTACACTGGAGCCTACCCATTCTTTTCACCCTGCGCCCCTACGACCGAGTTCATGTTTGTACTTTTAAACTATCCCCCTCTTAATTGTTTGGGCCCAAGTGCCTCGCACCTGTGGGGCCCCCAATCTCATTTTTCATCTTAAGGGATCAAGTTACCTTAAGCCTCTGGATGGATTAATTGAAGTTGGTAAATGCAATGATTTGCCTTGGAAATTGTGCCCGGTGATTCCACTTGGTTGTCGAAAACCGGTTTTGTACACAATCAGTGCGTGGGAGGATTGTAACGCTGTGGGAAAATAGAGGGGGAAAGTAGGGAGTTCGAGCCCTGGGGAAGGACAACAGTACCGTTGAAATATAGTCCGAATTGAAGCAAACGCATGCGCAAACATAACTATATGATAACATATGCTTATCTACGTAGGTGAATGTCTTTACCATTACACATAATGCTTCTACGCAGGTACGTCTTTACCTTTACACATCGCATATGCACACATACACATACACCTAAACATACAAGCCACAGATGAGCGCTTTCGTATGCATAGTTGCGAGCAAATACTATCTTGAATGGCTCATAATTTCCCAAGGGTCTAGAGGAACTCCTTTTGTTACATCCCCTTTTCCTTTGGTTAGGGGCACCTCTGTCATGCTTTTTATGGGGGTTTAAGGTCTCCATATAAAAAGACACCGTCTCGCTCCCCCTTCCCACTAATTTTTCATTGTCATTGCTTACGTTCATTCTTTATTGAGGTTTATCTCCGCCACACCCTTTTTGAAAGGAGAGATCTAATTTGTTTAGACTAAAGTCCCCGAAGGCTTTAGTCTCAAAGGGGTAAGGGGGACAAACCCGAAACCGTATCTATTTGAGAGGGGGAAACACCCTATCAGTTTGGCGAACTTTGGAAGAGCCCCTGAGACAGCACAGGGGAAGGGGGGCCTCTCCTTAGAAGAGGTGGAGCGACCCGATGGCGGCTCCTTCTTTACTTTCCGATAATCTGTGGTCGACTTTAGTATAGCACAAAATCGGGGGCACCAATCTTATATTGAATGTATGGTGGTTTATTTTTCTGAATGAGAGTGAGTATATCTTTGTTGCGTGTAGTGCAGTGTTTCCCAACTTCTTTACCCCCAGGACCCACTATAACTTTACAGAAAAACGTATGACCCCGGGGATTATAAAAAATAACTACTATTAATTTGGCAATCTTTACTTAATTATTGAGTATAACAGAAGCTAACATATTTATTGACCCCAAAATAATGAACTAAATAAATACAAAATTTCCTATTGGCCTATTCAGCCGCTCCGAAACTACGGTGTCAATCGTAACAGATGGAAACGACGAGCAAGTTGAAACGACGGAAAATCAGCCAATTTTTTTTTCATTTTGTTTATAGAAAGGACAGAGAGAGGGATCGCTGTATGTGATACAGGCGATCAGGTAGTCAGAGAGAGGGATCGCTGTATGTGATACAGGCGATCAGGTAGTCAGAGAGAGGGATCGCTGTATGTGATACAGGCGATCAGGTAGTCAGAGAGAGGGATCGCTGTATGTGATACAGGCGATCAGGTAGTCAGAGAGAGGGATCGTTGTATGTGATACAGGCGATCAGGTAGTCAGAGAGAGGGATCGCTGTATGTGATACAGGCGATCAGGTAGTCAGAGAGAGGGATCGCTGTATGTGATACAGGCGATCAGGTAGTCAGAGAGAGGGATCGCTGTATGTGATACAGGCGATCAGGTAGTCAGAGAGAGGGATCGCTGTATGTGATACAGGCGATCAGGTAGTCAGAGAGAGGGATCGCTGTATGTGATACAAGCGATCAGGTAGTCAGAGAGAGGGATCGTTGTATGTGATACAGGCGATCAGGTAGTCAGAGAGAGGGATCGCTGTATGTGATACAGGCGATCAGGTAGTCAGAGAGAGGGATCGCTGTATGTGATACAGGCGATCAGATAGTTAGAGAGAGGGATCGCTGTATGTGATACAGGCGATCAGGTAGTTAGAGAGAGGGATCGCTGTATGTGATACAGGCGATCAGGTAGTTAGAGAGAGGGATCGCTGTATGTGATACAGGTGATCAGATAGTCAGAGAGAGGGATCGCTGTATGTGATACAGGCGATCAGGTAGTCAGAGAGGAGGGTTGCGGAAATCATTTAAGAAAAGATGGCAAGAGTTGATAGGTCGATGGCTATACACCGATGCGTGGTGTTGTTGTGGCAGCGTTAGTCTCATGGTTTGGACTGGACGACGGTGGGGGCAGGTCAGGAGGGCGAGGTTGTCTGCTCAGTTGGAAACGCGTTATTTCAGCCAAAATTTTGAATCTTATTTTAAATACCTTTTGGTTGCCAAGTTGCCATTTAGCAAAATTATGACCCCCTCCCCCCCACAAAATTTCCCTAAACCCCTCCTGTAGGACTCACTGGTGGGAATGTTTTGATGTGCACCAACATTTGTGTTTTGGATATAAGTTTGACACTTTTTTCCATCCGTTGCATCCATTGTTTCATAACTTCAGCTGCATTGAACTCGGAAGTCCCATGTTCCTCTAAAGGCATCCCCTTTGCCTTTCCCTCCACTTCTACAGTGGGAGTTGGCGCTCTCTTTCTGGGTCACGGCGAATCATATCGGAAGCCGAACTGATTCGGTAGTTAACGGTAATAAAGTATATCAGACAGGTTTCGGGTATTTCGCGGCAGGAAAGGAGATTCTTTGGGAGGTGTAGTGAACTCGTGGTGTTCGCCCATGGCCCCGAGAGTACGGGGACCCGCTTCAATCTCCCCAAATATAGAAGGGTGAGTGGGAAATGTGCGCCTGGGTCATTTTCGTCCTGATTATGGAGAAGAAGGCTACGACAGAAAGCAAGTTCACCTTGTAAGGACATGGGGAGAGGCAGGTTGCTAAATGCATAAATGGAAAGGGATAAAAATGCTTTGTCGATCGAAAGGTTTAAAAAGTAAAACCTGAACAACGATGGTTCACAGTGAAGTTGGGAAGGAACGAAAGGAGGCAAGAGCAAAAGAATGAACTCTTTTGTGCTTAAATGATTACACCTTCGTGGTTGATATTCTACTTTCATCATTCGTCTTTCCCCTTGTTTTTCCCATAATGGCCGTTATCTTTCCCTCGGACCTTCCCTACCTCGTGAATGAGTTCAACACCTCGAAGAGGACCAAGCCTGTATGAACCCGTAGGTAGGTTGGTCCATCTTTTCCATTATTCCCATTTCTTTTTTTTCACCTCTTAATGTCTGTCGTTTTCCTCCTTTAATCACGCCGAAGGGAAATTCCTAGTATTTTGTAGGTCAACCATTGCCACTAGGTTCTGTAAATCATACCCCTCTTTTAGATGGTAGAGAGAGCGGGGCAGTCAGCAGAAGAGAGTATGTTTGATCGATAAATGATGAGGACCGTAGGGAACGATGACGTCACCCCTTTGTTTTATCTCGTCTCAAGCTTGTTTAAGCATCCATAAATGACCCCCTTGACAGGGGATTCTATGTATTCCTTCTATCAATGAACTTTAGCAATAAAATACAGTTTTCTTCAGAGAAGTGGGCGTGTGTGACAGTTTGTGCGTGTGTTTGAAAGAATATGCAGCGCGTACGTGTAAGTGGTGGTGGGTGCGCGTCTCTCTTTTTAAGCTGCATTTGTGTGAGCTTTTTTATTTGTGCATATTTGTTTGCATTGTGGGCGCGTGTGTTCTGGAGACGGGGGGACAAAACCGGTCCTGGCGCGTGTTTTCAGCGATCCATTGTTTCGCGTTCTGCTCGACTCCCCCACCAAAGTCACTCCCCTGTCGCACCAATTCATTTTCACTCATACGCCCCCTTCCACAGAGACCATATTTGAATCTTCAGTGTCCCCTCTAGTATCATGTTTGCCACCGTAACTGCAATGAGAGGAGGCGGGGGCGTTCGCCGTATCAAATCTCTATTCCCTTGATTGCAAACCGTCTCTCAATCGTCCCAAATGATGTGATTGCATTTCCACGGGATATCTACTTCACCCTGTCCTCGGTTAGATTCTTTTATTTTATTACCTTATTCCTCATTCGTTCTTTCCTAATTTCCTTTTATTCCTCGTTATTTTTATTCCAGTTTACCCAGACACAAATTTCCTTAATACGTCAGTTCAATTTTCTGATTAATTCTCCCTATTTCCATTCTCGCTTCTTTATATTTGTTTACATATTTCTGCTTTATTCTTCCCCTCCACCCCCGAGTGCTGCATTAGCACCATAGGATACGTTTATGGCTCCATTTTCTAGGGTTGACACTGCTTGAATGTTTATATCCCCCCCCCCCCTCCTTTGCCATTTAGTGTTGTCCAGGACCCTCCCCCGCTTTAGGACAGCAGGTCACTTGATTGCCTTGGAGATGCATCATTGCTTGCGAGGGAGTTTCTTCTACGCGGCGCTGATCCAAAGGTGTGTCCGTTTGGATTTGCTTAAATTCATGGTGACAAAAATGGCAGAAAAATATCAAATTAAATATTTTAAAATTAACCTACGTTATTATTTAGCTGTTTTCAAACTGTTTTTTAAACTTGAAAACACCATTACGTGTTTTAAGTTAAAAATCAGCTGTTTAATTTGATAATCACTATTCATTACGATTAATTCTTAAAAAAACTCGTTTAGTGGCGAGGATAATATTAATTAAACGATGAAAATAAACAGCAACTGGAATTTATTTCCAAAAATATCTTCCTCCTCCTTCCTCCTCCAGCACATAGTTCCGCAACACAATGATGGGCACACGCACATACTCATGTATGGCAACAAGTATGTATCTGGGCGCTCTTTATGTGTGTCTGCGTTAAAAAATATTTCCTCGGCTGTAAATTTGATATTGTCTTTGATGCTGAATCTTCATTACAATAATTATAATAATTATATGCAGTAAAGAAACCACCATTAATTTTACAAGTCGGAATTGTAATTAAATTTGTGTGCCCAGAAGTTAAGCATCTCTCCGCATTCATTAGTTCCTCAACGATTGAAGATGGCGGGGGCCTCCGTCGAAACCTGGTTTCGCAAATAAATTCATCCTAACACTGGTTTCTTTCCTGCATTTACATGTACGATATATATATATATATATATATATATATATATATATGGGAATAATAACTCGGGTTACTACTTTGAGTAACGAGCGAAACGCAATACATTGTGATAATTCATTGCTTTTCCGAGCAATCAATTGTAGTAATGCATTGTTTTTCCAACCACCCCTTGTGGTAATCCATTGTTTTCCAAGCAATTAATTGTGGAAATTCATTGTTGTTGTTTTTCAAGTAACCTATTGTGATAATCCACTATTTTCCCTAGTAAGCCATTGTGGTAATTCATTGCTTTTCCAAGCGATCCCTTTTAGCAATTCATTGCTTTTCCAAGCAATCGCTTTTGGCAATGCAATGCTTTTCCAAGCAATCCCTTGTGGTAATTAATTGCTTATCCAAGTAATCCATTGCTTTTCCAAGCAATCCCCTGTGGTAATTAATTGCTTATCTAAGTAATCCATTACTTTTCCAAACAATTCCTTGTGGTAATTAATTGCTTATCCAAGTAATCGTTTGCTTTTCCAAACAATCTCTTGTGGTAGTTGATTGCTTATCCAAGTAATCCATTGCTTTTCCAAGCAATTCCTTGTGGTAATTAATTGCTTATCCAAGTAATCCATTGCTTTTCCAAGCAATCCCTTGTGGTAATTAATTGCTTATCCAAGTAATCCATTGCTTTTCCAAGCAATCCCTTGTGGTAATTAATTGCTTATCCAAGTAATCCATTGCTTTTCCAAGCAATTCCTTGCGGTAATTAATTGCTTATCCAAGTAATCCATTGCTTTTCCAAGCAATCACTTGTGGTAATTAATTGCTTATCCAAGTAATCCATTGCTTTTCCAAGCAATCACTTGTGGTAATTAATTGCTTATCCAAGTAATCCATTGCTTTTACAAGCAATTTCTTGTGGTTATTAATTGCTTATCTAAGTAATCCATTGCTTTTCCAAGCAATCCCTTGCGGTAATTAATTGCTTATCCAAGTAATCGTTTGCTTTTCCAAACAATCTCTTGTGGTAGTTGATTGCTTATCTAAGTAATCCATTGCTTTTCCAAGCAATCACTTGTGGTAATTAATTGCTTATCCAAGCAATCCCTTGTGGTAATTAATTGCTTATCCAAGTAATCCATTGCTTTTCCAAGCAATCCCTTGTGGTAATTAATTGCTTATCCAAGTAATCCATTGCTTTTCCAAGCAATCCCTTGTGGTATTTTCTATTGTTTTTTTTTAAGCTCTCCCCACAAGTGTTCTATTGGATTTGAATCTGATATATTTGGAGGCCACTCAAGGCTGGTGTGGGTTGGATGTATGGCACGCGGCATTGTCCTGCTGAAATATAAATTTATTTCTTGGTTCTGTGGTGTGCAATTTATGGATAGAGGTCTCTAAAACCTCTTATAAGTTCTAGAGTTCTCTCTTCCCCTGCATAAAACAACTCTTCTAGTCTTGATGAAGTCATGCAGCCCCATACCATAATAGAACCACCTCCATGCCTCTCAGTTGGTACCACACAAGCAGTGTGAAATACATCTTCGTCTCACAAAGGTAGCCACAGAAGTAATGGAAATCTGCAAAATTGTTACAAAGTTATATTTTTATGATAGTTTCTCCCAAGATATATTTAAATGGAATTACATAAATTACATGTAAAACAACAATACAATTGTCTTTCCTACATTCCCGATAATTACTTTCATGACTAGATAACTTTAAACCATTGTTCACGTGTCCATTTTTTTTCTGTTGACCTCAAATATCCATGGCTTCTCTCTCGCCTTGCAAACCTTTAGCCCTTGATCTTTTAGACAGGATAATTAAAAAAAAAAATCCTATGGCATTAATTCTGTCTTCTCAGTCTGGATTACCTCCATTACACTGTCCTTTGCTCTATTTGATACTTGTCTTCCAGTACCCCTTTTCTCTTACCTTTAAAAACTCATGTTTCTTGTCTCGTTGCTCATTCACGTCCAATTTGTTTTTCTTGTACTATATGGTTATATAGAATTGTAAAAAAAAGCTTTGTCTTCAAAAAGGTTTTTTGAAAGGCAGAAATTAAACATGGCGAAACCCCAAAACTACTTGTTGTTACTGTCAGTAAGAAAAACTACTATGTACGCCATTATGGTAGGTATGTGGCACACCTTGGCGGACACTGCACATCCACGCCAAGCATGTGACTGCATCCAACGGACAAACTCAGTGTCCTGAAGGTAGATATGCACCCCCACACCCCGCCCACATGAAGTTTTCTTATTGCCGTCGTTGGACTTGCATTAATTACCATCTTTTCTTTTAAGATGCTTCTACTTCCGTCTCTCCATCCTCAGTAAACTCCCGCAGGAGAGGGAAAGAGCCAGGAGAGTTACTTTCCCTCCCCATTTTAGCTCCCTAATGGTCTCCATTTTGGATTACTTGAGTCTTGTATCTTTCCAAAAATTTCACACTCCCTAACTTGGCTTTCGCATTTTTCAAAATCTAAAAAAAAAACCACCAAAACAGCAGAGTAGTCGTGACAACGCTGGATTACGCAAGTTTCCTTTAGTTTCTCAATGGAGAATGCGAAGAAGAAGAAACAGGCGACACACTAAAAGGAGGAGCTCACCCAGGCGGTAAAGAAGACAGAGAACAAGAACGTGGATTAATTAAGGCTCTGATCAGATCGTTTTTTCCATCCTCGACAATACATCCCAATTCTCTCTTACTCTTTTCCTTTCCTCCTTTCCCACACCTGAAGCAACTCGTGTGTGGGCGGGGGCCGGCGAACCCGGCTTCGATGGCTCAACTGCGTCGGTGGCTGAGCGATACCGCAAGGTCCTCTCCTCTTCCAGGCGGTGACGTAAACACCATCACGAGACTCGATTGCTCAAGATATCTTAGGCGGAGGGGGCGGAGAGGGAGGAGGAGGAGGGGGGTTAGAAGACCCTGGACTTAAGTGGCATGACCGCGTTGTTAATAGAGGAACGGTGGACATTATTCGAATATAAAATTAGTCGTAACGTTGGAAGATTGATGCTGTCAAACATTTTGGAGGTCATCCCGTTCACCACCTGATTGATTCTTTTGAACCTTTACTTTACACCGTATCGAAGCATTGTTATTATTTATTTAAATATACAAAAAACAATGGGAGGGGGAAAGGCGGCTATGTCTGAAAGTCTTTTAAAAAAAGATTCATAAAATATGAAATTCAGTAAGGTGAAAATATGTGAAATACACATTGCAAGAGTAGCCACAATGGGAGATTATTTGGAGCAGTGGGACTGAGAAAGGGGTGCCCCTCCCTTGAGATTATCTGCCTTCTGCAACGGAAAGAGGTACCCTCTGCAGGGGGGGGGGGGTGCAGTATTTAGCCATCGTTTTTGGTATGCGATTGAAAGACGCCGTTTTAGCTCTTTTAAGGAGACCTTCAAACTACCATTTCGAGTTAACACTTATTGTCATTCATCAGAGCAATTCATTACTTTTTACCCACTAACAGTCTCTTTTGCCAATGTTTTTTTTTTCGCTTACTAAGGCATATATCTCCACCATACCCATGCTGTCTCTCTTTTCTGTGTAATGGGTCAGATGCGAAATTTCTTACTTTCTGTTGGACACTGATCGCCTGGCTTCCTGGCTTAGAGGATACAAACTTCGCCCTAACCCGGAAACATAAATATCGGCCGATGCCTCATAGGCCGGAATTCTGACGTGCCTTTCACAATAGTCGATTCAACTTCTGCTCTTTCCTCATTCTTCTATTCTACTTACGCTAGGATCCGCACCTACTTGATCTCTTACATTTTCCCAATGAAAACTTATGCCTCTAATAATGGTTGTTCGTCCCAGTCGTTTGCCTCAATTGTGTATACAGGTGGGAGGGGCGCCACGGATATCTGAAAAATCTGAATCGGCGGTTATATTACGTCAGTTGACCAGAATATTTGTTGACGCAATGCTTGCAACGATGATATTTTCTGCATGCAAACATTATGCAACCTTCCAAATCGAATCTTTCTCTCATTCAATTGATTAGTTTGGTTCTGACGGGATTCTATATCTCATTATGGGAATATATTTGTATATATAGATTATATAGACACAAACAAAGTTTGATGACTCCACAGATTTTCCTTTAATAACTTAACTTATTGAAAATCAGACTAAAATAAATATTTGAACAATTAATAGCGTTTTGATTTTTATTTAGTTGTTTTAAAAGCAAATATCTAACGATTTTGATTGTTATGTTGTTTTGGAAGACTTTTTACGAAATTTCTTGTCCATGTCGGAGGGAATGATTTGACCAGGAGATCCCCCCCCCCCTTTTTATAAATGTGGCAAGATAGCCGTTTTTTTTGTTTTTTTTTCATTTCAGCACTTACTAATATTTGCATGTCTTGTTTTTCCGAGCTAAAAAATATTTTTCGAAATTCATGTGAACAATAAATCTAAGTCTGATCGTCCTTTGTAGTCGGAAGCTAAAAAAAAATGTTTATTCTTCCACTTTCTTCTCTCCTTGTCGGAAATTCAAGTGGTTTCTTTACTGCTCTTCGTCCGCGACAATCTAATTAATAAAGAAGACAGAATGTCTTGGAGCTAATTTAGATGTTTTCTGCATTCTTGTGGCATTAGGAAGAGTCGCTCGCCTCAAACCTTTAAACAGTCTAAAGACGGATTTGTTCAAACCTTTGAACAGCCTGAAGAAGGCTTTGTTCAAACATTTGAACAGCCTGAACAAGGCTTTGTTCAAACATTTGAATAGTCTGAAGAGGGCTTTGTTCAAACATTCGAATAGTCTGAAGAGGGCTTTGTTCAAACATTCGAATAGTCTGAAGAGGGATTGTTCAAACATTTGAACAGGCTGAAAAGGAATCTGTTCAAACATTCAAATAGTCTGAAGAGGGCCTTGTTCCAAACTTTGAACAGCCTGAAGAGAGTTTTGTTCAAACCTTTGAACAGCCTGAAGAGGGCTTTGTTCAAACATTTGAATAGTCTGAAGAGGGATTTGTTCAAACTTTTGAACAGCCTGAAGAGAGATTTGTTCAAACCTTTTAACAGCCTGAAGAGGGCTTTGTTCAAACCTTTGAACAGCCTGAAGAAGGCTTTGTTCAAACATTTGAACAGCCTGAAGAAGGCTTTGTTCAAACATTTGAACAGCCTGAACAAGGCTTTGTTTAAACATTTGAATAGTCTGAAGAGGGCTTTGTTCAAACATTCGAATAGTCTGAAGAGGGATTGTTCAAACATTTGAACAGGCTGAAAAGGAATCTGTTCAAACATTCAAATAGTCTGAAGAGGGCCTTGTTCAAACCTTTGAACAGCCTGAAGAGGGCTTTGTTCAAACCTTTGAACAGCCTGAAGAGGGCTTTGTTCAAACCTTTGAACAGCCTGAAGAGGGCTTTGTTCAAACCTTTGAACAGCCTGAAGAGGGCTTTGTTCAAACATTTGAATAGTCTGAAGAGGGATTTGTTCAAACTTTTGAACAGCCTGAAGAAGAATTTGTTCAAACCTTTTAACAGCCTGAAGACGGCCTTGCTCAAACCATTCAATAGCCTGAAGAGGGATTTGTCTAAAAACGAAAGCAGGTTGAATTGGTCAGCGTTCAATTGCGTTTCGCCTTTTCATCTGAACCGGTCAAGTGTTCGATTGACAGAGAAATTCTGAGCTCTTTATTGTAGCCCTTTCCCCCTCCCCCCATTCCCCCTGCCATACTCAACTTCTATCTCGGTTTTCGTCATGGGATTTTTATTTACTCTTTGCGTGCTCGTTCTAGGCTGACCCACTGCCCTCTGCTTCCTGATTGGGGCTCGCCCCAAGAGTGGGTGACCACATATCTCACTCAGGAGGTCAGGTTAACTTGGCTAGCACAGTGAGAACTAGAAATTATAATTATTACTATTATTCGTATTGTTATTATGGTTTTTATCCCGTATCATCATCAACCGCTTTCCCACAAAATGCGATAAGCGCCCCTCAACGACACTATTGTATATTCACTCCACTCACAGGACCAAATTCTCAGATGGCCTTCTTCCCAAACGAGCAGCCGCTATCCGGCTTAGTCACCTTTTACAAAACGTGCTGGAACACCATATGGGTATTTTTCCTGCCCTACATCCAGGGAAACATTATTATTATTGCGTGGCTTGTCACCTTCGGAGGTTTTCCGGTGTTTTTCCTGCCCTACATCCAGGGAAACATTATTATTATTGCGTGGCTTGTCACCTTCGGAGGTTTTCCGGTGTTTTTCTTGTCTATTGTTTTCTTCTGAGTAAAATGAAGTTGATTTTCCAACTTCGTTTCAGTCGAGGCTGTGATGTGTGTTTGTGTCTGTATGTTCAGATTGAGAAAGAGATCCTTTGTCAAAAGATATGAGATAAAGGATTTTATAGAGAGAGGGGATGGGGGGGGGGGAAGCAAAAGAGAGAGTGGTAGTGAGGCATAGTGGGAGAGAGAGGATGGAGGGATGAAATTGGGGAGAGAGAGACAGACAGAGGAAGGGAGAGAGAGGGAGAGTGAGTGAATGAGTGAGTGTGTGTTTGTGTATGCAAAAGAGTGTGTGTCTGTTGACAATGGCAGTTTACATATTTAATATCGGTTCAGCTTTGCACAGCAGCAGTACCGCTACTGTTCTAAGCGAGACCCCCCGAGGGAGGGGATTGAGTCAAGCTACCCCCCAAATGGCCTCTTTCAAGACTTATTACCCCCCCCCCCCCTCTCCTTCCCCCTCTCCCTCAGTTCTTTTCTGTGTTTCTCGCGAAGGGATTTCAATGCTCCTCCGCGCCTCTGTATCAGTATTATGAATTATCCAGTTCCTCCTTCCACTTCTGAACCTCCTCCTTGAAGTCAACAATTAACCCCTATCCAAGATCAGTGGTTCCCCAACCTTATTGGCAAAACGGGCGCAGTGAGAAG
Organism: Ceratothoa steindachneri; assembly: GCA_963969495.1. Taxonomy (NCBI): domain Eukaryota; kingdom Metazoa; phylum Arthropoda; class Malacostraca; order Isopoda; family Cymothoidae; genus Ceratothoa; species Ceratothoa steindachneri. The sequence goes on from OZ018325.1 coordinate 29,778,348, forward strand.
CGAATTTTAGTTACATTTTACTTCTTGCCTCAACCGGAGATGTCCACATTAGATTACCTATTGAGTTCTTAAAAGAATAATAATAAATTACCTCGTTTGCACAAATTTTGCAAACTCATGCTTCGCAATTAATACACATAAACCTTAACGCTTAAGCATAAATTACACTGGTCAACACACTTTTTGCTGACTTATGTTTTGTGGTTGTTTTTAACTAAGTTCGACGTGATGATTTCAAATATGGCATCCATTTTTTTTTGTAACACATCAGGCTTTCATCCTAAAGCATCTTCCTATTTTCGACGTGCTGCATGTATTTACTTGGTAAGGATAGTTTCCTAAGTGTCATAGATTCAAACCATAACTTAAAATGTCAACAGAGTTTGAAAGGATGAATGCATTGTAAGATAACATCACCTATTACTAAATACAAACAGGTTATTTCTCTAATATAATGGAAAAAAACACCTATACATTCATGGAAGAAATTTTCGCTTGCGAGAGTATCTGGAGTGTTTGATGTCTACACAGTCGAGTTGAATACTCCAACAGTAGGGTGCCATCATGTTTGTGTTCCATCGACCTTGATATCTCCTACATAATCTTGAATATCTTGATGAAAACGATCGCAGTAAATCTAATACAGATCTTATGTGTTCATGCTTCTCTTTTAAATGCACAAAGTGATCAATAGGAATCGCACCGAACAAGTTTCCATTATGGAGTAACACACATTTTAGACTCTATTTTTTTTAACTATCTATAAAAAGTCTCCATTCACTTGGATCATACTCTGAAACACCCATCGCGGTAAACAGTCCCGCCACGTCACAACAGTAAACCAAATCTTCTTCAGTTTTAAAGAATGCCATGAGATATCTCTTCTTGTTCCGATAAAAAGTTACATTTGTTTTTTCCTGCAACAATTCCTTCTCTTTAAGTCTAGAAGCTAACACTTCTGCTAACTCTTTTGACAGGCCTAGGTCTCTAACTAAATCATTCGGTTCTAATTGGCTGAAGTTTCCACGTTCTTGGGTCGATGCATGTACAAAGTCTGGATCACTCTCAAGTTCATTGTTTACATCAGATTCACGCATATCACTTACCTCGTCCAGTGAAGGAAATTCCTTGAATACAGGTACTGGAATTTCATCTAAATGAAACACTGGATGAATTACTGAATCAAGATTTGGGTAATTTATTTTATGTCGCGTTTTCTTGCTATAACCAGAAGTCTTTGTGAGACAAAAGTAGCAATCGTTTACATGTTTTTTTTGGCTCCCGCCACACCATAGGAATGCCAAATCATAGTTCTTTCCCTCTGTCCATTGACGTAGATGTTGGACACATGGATTACAAACATTGTGCGGGGCCCACGGTTTATCATGATCACCTAATTTAATCTGAAAGTAAGCCAAGTATGCTCTTTTCACAAAGATACTAATGTTCATTCTTTGAGTTGGTGCAATAAAACAATCACTTATATAGCAAAACGAGTCAGGAAAATTTAAACATTTCCTTCGTAATGAGGCCAAACTACTGAATGTAATTTGATAAAAAAAAATCTGAAAACCCCCCACAAAATTATATTATACACAATTGCTTTATATATCTATATGTGCATAAAGAAAAGTCTAAATACATAGATAAAATAAAATAAGAAGAATACCAAACGCCTCCACTTCCATTCACTTGGTCGTAAGATAGCCTGCTACTATGACTAGGACTAATAAGGTCCAGTCCATAAAAAAGAAAAAAAAATAACACGAAAAAAACTTCTGGACTTGTTAACGGAACCTTCCTCAGTTTCGGAAAGCTTGAGTTTAACGTGAGACCTGAACCTGGAAATCAAGCAATCATATTTATTTTTTTAAGTCTTGATTTATTCATTTAAATTCAGAGAAACTCTTTTAATGCAAGCAGGGACCGGATAATCCTTGCTTATTATAAGTAGACCAGTGATTGATTTATTGAATAGTCATTGCAAATAAGCAAAAAGGTTTGACCAGAAAAGTCATCCGTGAAGACTAATACCCCCCCCCTCGCCCACCTCCTCCCTAAAACACAGTTATCCGTGAAGACAGAAGACACCCTTCCCCCACTCTCCCTTCCTAAGAAACAGAGGACTAATGCCCCCCCTTCCCTTCATGAAACGCAGTTATCCTTGAGAACACTAGGACTAAAAGCCCTGTCTATCCCTTCCTAAAAGTTATCCATGGAGACAGAGGACTAAGAGCCCTGCCGCATCCGATTGCGCCTAGACTGTTCCCATGGACATATGCCCCAGTGCCGTGACGGCTTCAGGTTGCTTTCTGTCGTCTCCGAATCGGACACACTCGCAGGACACCCCCCCATTTGATCGAGCGCTCGCCTGCGCCCTATTGCGACGATTGCGTTGTTCCCCTGGACTGTTCGTTACCTCCTTGTTGAATGTCCCAGTCTGGGTGATCTTCGCTTACGTTACCTGTCCCGGTACCGGGACGAGCGGGGTCTCTACCGCTTATCCCTTGTACTCGTGACGGATTCGTGCACACAGACTTGAGGACTACCTGCCTTTTTGAAGGAGGTTGGCCTCCCTCATGTTATTTGGCTCTTTTTGGCCGGCATCATTCAGACGCCGGTTCGTGCTTCCTTATTCTTATTGCTTTCATTCCCGACCTGTCCTCCCCCACCCCCCCTCCCTCATTCCCGACCTGTCCTCCCCCACCCCCCCTCCCTCATTCCCGCCTCATCTTCCTCATCCATCATTTCCGAGTTGTCTTTCCCCCGTCCCTCATTCCCGACCCGTCTTTTCCCCCTCCATTTCAGACCTGTTTCCTCCTCTCAATCCAGACCTGTCTTTCCCTCGACTCTCATTCCCGAACTATCTTTCCCCCGTCCCTCATTCCCGACCTTTCTTTACCCCGTCCCTCATTCCCGACCTGTCTTTCCCCCGTCCCTCATTCCCGACCCGTCTTTTCCCCCTCCATTTCAGACCTGTTTCCTCCTCTCAATCCAGACCTGTCTTTCCCTCGACTCTCATTCCCGACCTTTCTTTACCCCGTCCCTCATTCCCGACCTGTCTTTCCCCCGTCCCTCATTCCCGACCTGTCTCTTCCCCTTTCCTATTCTCTACCTGTTTTCCCTTCCTCCCCCATTTCCAACCTATCTTTTCCCCCTCCCTCAATCCCCACTTGACCTTTCCCCCTGCCTTATTCCCCACCAACTTTTCCCCCTCCGTCATTCGCGACCTCTCTGTTCCCTCTCCCTCATTCCCTTCCTGTCTTTCCCCCCTCCCTCATTTCCGATCTGTTTCCTCCTCAATCAAGACCTGTCTTTCCCCCGTCCCTCATTCCCGACCTGTCTTCCCCCTCCCTCATTTCAGACCTGTTTCCCCTCTGTCATTGGCGAGCTGTTTTTCCCCTTTCCGTCATTCACGACCTGTTCCCTCCCCTCCTCTATTCCCCACCTGTCTCTCCAGCTCCCTCATCCCAGATCTGTCTTTCCAACAACCTAATTCCCGACCTGTCTTTCCACCTGCCTCATTTCCGCCTCATCATTCCCTACAGGCACTTCACAGGCACTACCATCGCTGAGCGTTATTGCAAACCATTTAAGAGGCTCAAAAATAGCCTGTGGTAAGAACTCAGAATAGGGAAATAGGAACATTTACAGTTTTCCCCCTTAAATCCCGTTTTCATTAATATAACATTGAAAACCTTAGCCCCGTTTGTGATTGCGGTCATGAAAACTCGGAGGAACAATGTTCATTCGGTCCTCAGCTCCGCGCCATCAACTAGGATTGTATCTCTTTGTTCAGCTTCATTTATACGAACAATTTGTTCCCCGATGCATCTAATCCCCACCCCTTACGGGCCAGAATTTAGAGTGGTAGGCGAATTTTGATGGAGCAACCATTCGCTTTCCGGCTCTGTCTTCGTACTACTGTTTTGTTTAGGTTCCTCTACTTGTTCATGCCTTTTCTGGTTTCGCCACATAAGTTTAAAGAACGAAATAAGGGATTAAATCCACTTAATATACATTTTGTTTAGAGTGAGTCTTTCCCGACCCACATCAACTTTGTTTGTTTGTTTTAGTTTGGTCAGTCTTTTGTGTATCTTCTCCCGACTGCCACTCCCCTCCTACCGATACTATTTTTAGTTTGGTTAGTCTTTTGTGTATCTTCTCCCGACTGTCATTCCCCTCCTTCCGATACTGTGTGTTCTTGCCCAGTCAAAGAGTTTTTCGGTTTGCTCAAATATCAATTGTTTTTCCGCGTCATGTCTGCCAGTTTTGTGGAGAAGGAGGGAAGGGGTGTATTGCGTGTGTATTGAACAAGGTTTTATTTACATAACTTTGAAACGTAACATTTCCTCGGAATTGTGAAAAAAAATCTGAATTATTTAAAATATTTTGTAACGGCGTATTATTTTAGGCACGTCACGGATGGAATAGATTGTTTGCTAATTTGGATTTGCAATTTAAAAATTTCCTTTCAAATTAAACTTGACGGACTATTTGGGTGTTAGGTTTACTGTCGTGTTTCAAAGAGAGACAAGGTCAAGATTGTAATTATGTTCTCATTTTTTTTTTATCTCCACTTTTTGTTTTGCTCTTCGGAAGGTCATGTTTCTAAATTTAAATTATCGTTTAAAAGTAAGCAGCAACTTTTTCCAATTTGTACCCCAGTCCCTCTTCCTTCTCTCTCTTGTTCTTAAGAATTTGAATGAAGTTTTCATAACCTTTTGGGATTTTGTTTTTTTGTGGGGAGGGGAGGAATAAGGGCTCTTATATATGCCCGGTTCTTTCCCTGTTCATTGTTATACCCCTTTTATATAACGCACAATTTCCCCTATCCTCACCACTTTGTGCCCCCTACTTCCCTACTGACTAACTCATGCTTTCGTTGGTTGTTTCAGAGAAAATAATTATATTGGGCTTCGTTAAATGGTACACACACACACACACACACATATATATATATATATATATATATATACAGGATTCATTAAAGTCCACAGCTACGGGTGCATTGTTTGATTTAAATTGCAGCTTCTTTGTAGCTTTAACTTATAATTTCACTTGATGGCTCTAGGCGAGGAACATTGCTCTTGCTCGGAAGAGGCATAACTTTATTTGCCTAGACGTCTTCTTTCGACCTAACAGTAGGTCATCTTCGGGGCAAAATGATGAATTTGACCCAGTGTATGTGAGAGTATGCAGATAAGGGGATAGAAAGGGTGTGTGAATAGATAGCGGAAAGTAGACCAGTGGTGAAAAGAGAAAGAAGTGTGGTAGGGTGCAAAGTGATGCAAGAGCCTGGTGATCAGGCCTATCGCTTTCAAATATATTTGATTTGTGGTTTCGTTGTTGTTTTTATGGGTTTTTATACATATATATATATATACAGGTATATATATAACATATAGTTTGGCGTTCAAGCCATTTGTCTTTATTGCTAATATTTTTGTTTATGGTGTGCGCGTTAGCTGTTGTATTTGTAAGTTGTTAATATTAACTTACTGTGTTTGTTTTAGTATCTTTTTGTTTTTTCGTGATTTTGTAGTGTGTGTATTTTGTGTACAGTGTTTCTTCTTGTAGTCTTGTTCGGTGATTGTCGTTTTCTTGTGTAGGATTCCTTCTTCGGTAGTTGTCTTAGTTGGTTAGTTTTGTCGTTATCAGTGAATTTTGTCAAAATCGGTTGGTTTCACGATCGGTAGTTTTTTCTTAGTTTGGGGTAAATTGACTCATCTAGCGTAGAACGGTACTTCTGCTCCGCCAGCTAAAATCCTAGCGGAGCTTGGAAATCTGGCGCGACATACTTCTCTTCTGTTTTGGTCTATCATTTGTACGATATCTTCGTCCAAACGATTGACCTTTTCCAGCATATTCCTTGTCCGTTCTTCGATGACAACGTTAATGGGGGTTAACCCCGCCTCTCGGTGCAGCTCTTCTTGCGTTCTTCTTTCCATTCTGCGTGTACCTGTGATTAGGTACACGCATTTATTCTGCACCACTTGTAGTCTCCTCTTCTGTGTCTTTGAGGCACAGGAGAGGGCGGAAGCGGGGTAAAGCAACGTCGATCTAACTAGTGCAGTATAGATCTTCTTTTTGTTGCTTTGACGAAGATTTCTGAACCTGTACAGAGTCTTGACTGCAGCAGTGGCCTTGGTGATGCGTTCTTGGACGTGCTTTGCGTACCCGGTTGAGGTGATCTTCATGCCGAGTACGCTGCATTCAGTGGTGTAGGGATATCGTCTATCCCCCACCCTGACGTCATCAAGTAGTCTCCTGCCTATGGGGACTACTTTGAACTTATCCTGGTTGGTACGGATTTTCCACCGGGCCTCGTAGGTGTTCAGGTTTTCGATTTCTGCTGCCGTCATGCGAGCTTGCATAGGCGCATTCCTCCATGGACATGTGATTACCTGGGTGAAATCATCGGCGAATTGTAAGTTGAGGCAAGTGGGGTTTACAGGGACTGGGACATCCGCGGTGTAAATTAAGTAGAGAGTGGGAGACAGGCACCCCCCTTGCGGGAGGCCCGCATTGAGCGGAAACTTTGGCCCGTCCGTGCACCCTAAACTGACGTACGCCGTTCTCTCCATGACATAGTCACAGAGAGTTCTTTCTAAGCTTTCGCTTAGTCCCAGTCGTAAGATCTTGTACTGCATTCCCCGTTGCCACACCTTATCGAACGCCTTTGATACATCCCGACAAACAATGTCCACGTAACTCTTTTCCCGTTTTGCTTGGGCTAGCTTTTCCGTAATGACGTTAATCGCCATTTCCGTACTTCGCTTACTCCTAAACCCGAATTGGTGTGGGTTGTAGAGCGAGTTATCTTCAAAAAAACATGATATTACAGGGAAATATATTGAATATGTTTGAACATTACTGTAAGAAAACGGACCAATCAATTAACTCGAAAAATACATGGATAGATTTATGTTTACCATAACCTTCACCATCGTACAATGGCGATGGCTTGCCCACTAAAGAAATAAATCATTAAAAGAAATGAGAAGACGAAAGCGGAGGAAGAGAGAAACAACCAAACATATGCAAAGGTATCCAAAGCCACAGTTGAGCAACTTCAACCAGCTAAAAACATCATAGACCTAAAACAAGAAAAATCATTAAATATACTAGCGTGTATTCTACACGCACATGTAATGAATGTTGCTAACCCAGGCACATACTCAATTGAACCTAACAAAATGCTAAGCAATAATGGCCTGGAGCCGATGTGGTTTTCAGAGAACCCACCTTCGGATGACATCCTAAAATACAAGATAAGCCACCGAAATCAGGAACTCAAACGAGAACTGACGAAATAGAATCCTAATTCAGGATCAAAAGCATAAACCAGGAATTACTGAGAGACCCAAAGATCAGACAGAAGACAAACCAAACACCAGAAGAAAGAATGGATGTGGAACAACCAACGAATATTGATTGCTAGCTGCTCAGAAATCCAACAAGGAGGAGAAACGGCGGTAGAAGAAACGGGAAACAAGATTTCCCAAAGTCAGTCACAAATAGACAACAAAGAAGAAAAAGGATTGAACTTAAGTTCCTACGCTCGAGAAGATAGACTGATCCCTATAGGTAATACAACAGAAATTATAATGGGAATAAAAATAAGGAATGTAAAGATTCATTATAAGCGGAGGTATCAAGATTACCTAAGAAATGTGTTACAAATTCAAAAAGGAGGAATTCAAAAAGAAGCGTTGTGGGAGAACAAAATCTCCCTGCTTAAGAGTGCTTAAGAAGACGGAAAGAAGACATTCACTGGAACAATAGAATATCACGAAACAATGGAAATCAAACGAAAACTAAAAATAATATGTCATAACGTGTTTGGATGAGATGCAAAAAGATATTCACTTTGTAATTCGTATCTAAAGATAGACCCAGACATTATCATGTTTAACGAAATAAATATCAATCCCGATACCAACCCCATTAAAATATATAACAATACAATAATACTCGTATATAAAACCACCACAGGTGTAAATCATGACGGGGTAGGTATGGCTATAAAGAAGGGATTAGAATTTACTAGGTTAAAAGAACTCGATGAAGCATACCTAGCTATTAAAATCAAAACGGAAACAGGCAACATACACATTATGACGGGATACCAACCCCCCAAGAAGAGGATATTTACCCATACCAAACTTTATGGAGATATTTGGGCAAAATGACCAAGTCCTCTGAATGCACGCAAAAATCTGGATTTACTAATGGAAAGAGGAATAATAGAAACAATAGGTCCGGACTTTCCAACAAAACCGGACATTGTACTCGCGTCCCCTACGTTCCGCTATAACTATCTAATAGAAAGAAGCCCACCATCTACTAGCGACCATGAAATGGTGGTTGTAAAAATTTCAGCCGATCCTATACAAGTGAAGTGCCCTATCAGGAAAAACTACCAAAATTCAAACTGGCGCGCATACGTCGAAGATCTAGCAAAATTTCAATAACCAGATCTAAGCAAAGCTACTCTCGAAAGAATAGATGAAGCTATCCATAAATTAATGAAGGCACTAATCGAAGCAGATGCATTACATATCCCGAGAACAACATTTAGAACCTTACCACACCATGTCCGTACTTCATTAATTACAGAACTAGAAAACAACTAGAAAAACTTAAGAGATAGAATAGAACAAATTAATCCACTTAGAAGCGATAGGGAACGTTTCTTAACATTAAAAATGAACTAATTGCGGTAATTCTGGCAGAGAAGTGCGCCAGATGGGACCAGCTAGTGGAGGCGATAGACGAGGAATTAATCCCAACGAAGTTTTGGCAAGGAATCAACATGTTAAGAGAAAATAGAAAACAGAAAGTAAAGATATCCATTAACTGCAACGGAGAAGACATACAAGAACCGCAATAAATAGAGATGGCATTCAGAGAACATTGGAGTGAGATTTTTTACATATCCCCTGAAGAAAATATGGATTTCGACCACGAACATGAGAACACTATAGTGGAAGACATAGAAAGTAACAGAGAAGAAATAACGCCCAACCACACTGCCTCTCCTACAATATTGGAAGAGCAAGGAGAGGAACCAATAACCCTAGAAAAACTTAAAGCTACTATAATCGCTACTAAACAAAAAGCCCCAGGCGATTCCGGAATTTCACGTGAAAATTTAATAAAAGCACCGAATATCTTTCTAGAAACAATGAGAGACATTTTCAACGCGTCAATCAGCGCATGTTACTTCCCCGATGCCTTAAAAAGAAGAAAAATAATATTCCTACCCAAACCAGGCAAACCACCGAATTAATCTGGAAACTTCCGACGCATAACTACTCGAATCCATAGCTAAACTCTTTGCGAAAATGATTAGAAAGAGACTCACTCAACATCTCGAAGATAACAATTTAATCCCACAACACCAACATGCCCGGTTCGGAGACCGGATTGTGATCTATAGCCAATCACAAAGCGCCCTGAGTGCTCTCGGGGCATTGGAATCTCCGCATCCCCTGGTTCGCGAAATCCATGACGCCACGGTTTTGGCGAGCCGGGCAGATATCGAGATTATCTTCTGCTGGGTTCCTGGACATGTAGGAATTGCGGGGAATGAGCGCACCGATGAGGGCGCCAAAGAGTCCGCGAGGACTCTGCGCCTGGACCAGCGTTTCGCTCTTCCTCACACTGACTACATGGCAGGAATATGGGCAGCTCTTCGGACTGCTTGGCAAAGAAGATGGGAGACTGTCCAGGGGAACTTAAAGTTGCGTGCCATTGCGCCGCGACTGTTCTCATGGACCTATCACCCAATGCCGCGATTGCTTCAGGTCGCTTTCTGTCGTCTCCGAATCGGGCACACTCGTGTGACGCATCGCCATTTGATGGAGCGCTCGCCTGCGCCCTATTGTGACAACTGCGTCGTCCCCCAGACTGTTCGGCACATTTTTGTCGAATGTCCCAGTCTGGGTGATCTTCACGCACGTTACCTGTCCCAGGGTCGCTACCGCCTGTCCCTTGTACTCAGGACGAGTTCGTGCTCACCGACCTGTGGACTTTTAGACTTTTAGGAGGAGGCCGGCCTTCTCCCCGTTATTTAATATTCGACTATGGATCGCAGTCTTCGGTGGGGAAGGGCGGGCCTTCCCCCGTCGACGGATCTCGTTCTATATTTTCTCTTTGTTTGTTTTTCTTTTTCTTTTCTTTTTTTTAGTTTGACTTTTAATATAGCCTAGATTTAGGCTAGCTTGAGTACGGCTGTTTATGCCCTAGAAGGTAGTCGCCAGATGAGATATAAAAATAAAAAAAATCGAGACGAATAGAACACCTTAGACATATAAGAACAGCACTGACTTCTTTTCACATCATTGCCAGAAAGGACATTCATTACATTTATTTCTTAGTGAAAAAGTGTTAAACGCCGGAGTGGCGCCAACTGGACAACCTAAGGAAACTTGTCGCACACATATACGTCCAGGCAAGACCATTTAATTTTGTGCCTTTGAGTGCTTGTATTTTGTGAAAATTTGTCCCTAGAGAATATGCTGTGGAGACCTTGCAAAGGAGTGTCAGATATATTATGGGCGAGCATGGTACAGCTGACATCTAGAGGATTGAGTGCCCTCCAGGTCCACACTCCCTACATTTTCACTTCATATTTACTAATTCTTTTACAAACTTTCATGCAGACACGCCTTAATTTGCTATCGCCTTTTAGTTTTAAGTGAATGCAACAACTACTCGTTTCTCGATCCTTCTAATTGCCCCCCACCTTAAGGGGCAGGGATTTATAGTGGTGGCAAATTTTTATGGAGCAAGTAAATGCACTTAAAAAAAGCCCCTTCTTTCACATCATGCAAATACACTTTATTACTTTAGGGCCGCTCCTGTGCTTCATTTTATATCACTCCATCCCTCAAAATACTGATCCCCGTTAAGATGTTGATATCAAGGGCTCATTTATGAACTAGTCACAACCAGAAATAAAGATTAAAAATTTCGGAGCCACAAGTAAAATTCAAGTGCTGGGTTTGACAAAAATAATGCCAAGATCTTAGGTTTGACAGGGTAGAGAAGATTGGAAGAATTAAAGTATGGTGTAATATCCGGTTCTATTTTGCCTCGGTTTGCTTGCCTTGGCATGCCTGCGTCCGCGCTTGGCTTGCATTGATATGCGTGCGTGCGTGCGTGCTTAAGTCCTCTTTGCTTCCTTGTTTGCCGAAGCTCTTGACCTACTGCCATTGCATCTATATTGTCGATTTGTCTATTCCTATATGTTTCGCGTGGTTTGTTTCCAAATATTTGACAAGGTTCTTCCATCTTGACCTACTCCATTATTGTTGGAATGTAGTGGAACATTGGGTGTACATCTCGTGAGGCTTGTTGTAGTTTTGTACGTGTTTTGCAAGTGATTTGCGCCATTTGATGCATCTCATCGGGGACCTACATTAACATGAGATCCAAACCGCTGTTAGTTCGCCGCAGAGAGCAATAGCGCCATTCATTGCCATCACACGCTACCACCCCCCTAAAATAACAAAACGATAATATATGGCAGCCGTTGCACAGTCGATCGATCCGAATAGAGACTTCCTCCATTCGGTAACTAACCATACCCAGTGTAGATGAATTTGTCTGCACCTTTTTTTTCTCGTGAAATTGAATGTTAGCAATAGGGTCCTGTTTTAGGCATGGCCTGCCTTTGAACACTTGGTTTTCGCCCTGCACCGCGTCAAGTCTAACCTTAATTTGTCTCCCTTTGGGGGTCCTGTCTCAAAAAATTGTATAAATTACCTTAGGTATACTAAAACAGCAGGAACTATTATATTTCTCCTTAGTATATTTGTATTTTTTCTACAACTTGTTATTTATTTTGTCTGGTCCTAAAACTAGTTTGATTTTAGTTGCATCTTCGGGTTTAGGACTATAGTAATTAGTTAGATAAGTACTAGGACATTGGGCATAACAAGTTAGGAAGTAGAGATTAGTAGAGCAAATCTAAGAGAGTATACTGGTGAAAGGGTTTTGACAAAGATATTAAAGGTAAGTTTAGTATTATAAGTTGAAGTGGGTATATTTCCCTGGTGGAAGGGTATCTCCAGCAAAAGTAGACAGTATAGTAAAAATAATACGCGAAGGATCAGGGATTGTATAGATCCCTGGTCAAAGGGTAGCTCTGGCAATATTAATCTCGTGTTGTGTTGTTTAAGGGTCGAAATTGGTTGGCATTTAAGCCTTTGTAGTAAGTAGTAAAACGCGTTACTACGGTAGGTCAAATTCCGGTGAAAAGTTGTCGTAAATTGGGTTGTCATAATCGGTGAGTGTTGCATGTTAGGGTTGATGTTTCCGTTCGGGTAAGGTCTTCTTCAATTTTTAGGCTAGGTTCTGATACTACGCTCGCAATGTAGCGTAGATGTTATGGTGAGGAGTGTTTTATTCTCGGTCCACTTTTGCTCCTTGGGGGGAGGACGGAGGAGTCTTCCCCTTGCCGAATCTCTTCTTGCGGAACTGTGCGTCCGTTAGAACAACGTAAGCGTCGGTTGAGAATTGGACAAGGTCGCGGAAGAGAGCCTGCTTTACCAGATCTTCCGGTATTTCAGCCTCGTAGTCCCATTTGTATTGTCCAGCCCTAAGGCCATCGGCAATATCTTATAGGCCTGCGTCGTCAAGAAACTAGTTCCCTTCGGCAGCATATACTCTGAGGTTTAACATACTCGAGTAGTACATGTACTGGGAGCCTGATTCTTTGAAGACGAGGACTTACTCGGTCGATGTGACTGCAAGGCCATTTGGGGGCGTGGCGAATGTTCCACCTTCTTACGCCTCACATCAGCAACTTCCTTCCGCTTGACTTGTGCTTCTGTTGGGGGTAGTTGGGTGTGTCTGTGAGTCCGTTTGTGCCTTCTCCCTGGCAGCCATAGCTTGCACTCGAGGATCTCGTGCAAGGGCATTACTCGTGTCCGGAGCTTTTTAGACACTTCTCGGTCTGCGGTTGGAGATTCACTCGAAGAACCTCGTTTGACGGATGGTTTTCCGGGAACCATATTTTTTCCATGCCGTTATTCACGAACATGGTGTTCAGTTCCTTTGCGAAGGTGCCAGGCTTGGTCAAGTTAGCAATGTGTGCATAATAAATGCAACACATTATTTTTGTCGTTTTTTCGTTTACAATTTGCAGGTACGTAGGTGCAGTGGCAACACTACTCTCTGTGACCGTTGCCTTGGCAACCTTCGCGTGGGTGGCGTTAGCCTTTCTTTCCTCCTCTTTTCTGCCTTTGTCCTTTGTTTTCTGTATTTGTTCCTTCGTTATTGGACACGTCATCGTCATGCTTCTGTGTGGGCCACCACACCACTATTGAGGCATTTCTGGAACGAACTTTTACATTCGCGCCAGGAATGGTCTTGGTCGGCGCAGACAGAACAAAGTGAGTGTAGAGTTGGGGCAAGTGGCGGTGGTGTGTTCGTTGTACTTGTAACACCTGAAGCACATTTACAGGTCAACGAACTCCTCACGCTCAATCTGCTAGGGGCAGCTGCGGACATTAAAGAGGAGAAGGTCGTTTTGTTTTGCTTTAATCGCCATTGTAGTTTCGGTGAAGACGACTTTAAAAACGTGCGTGTAGTCTTTAAATTTGATTACTTCGGCTACTTTTGCCCACTTATGATTCCGAACAATCTCGTCCGTGATTTGGTCAATCAAGTGTACTCCAACCCAGGGGTCAAGGCCTATTTGTGGCGGTGTCTGAGGTATGAGATCAATTTTTCGAAAGGTGTCTGAGGCACGCGGGGAGGAGAGGGCTTCGATGTCCGCCTCCCTCGAACAGATAGCCACGTAGCCATTTGGCAAATCAATTAGCCGTACGAGGGCAATATTGAGCTCGCCGCAAATTCTCTCGAAGACCTTGCTCCTGTCCGGTTTTTGCCGGCCTGGCAAGGTCCTCAGGGCAATACGCCGCTTCTTCCTCATCTCTCCGTCATTTCACCCAAGGGCGTAATTTGGGAGGGAATCTGGGTAGACCCGAGTCTGTAAGTGAGTGTAACTGTGTGTGTATGTAGTTTTAGGGATCCGCTATGAAAATAAGGAAGAGTGGTATGTGGAGAAGGTAGAAAATGTCCAATGAACAGAAGGCCACTCACTTTACCTTCATGCAGCGCAGAAGAATCCTTCTTCCTTTCCCTCAACTAGCCTCCAGTCAAGGAGAAAATAGCCACTTCCGAACGTGTCACTGCTGGTGGAATATCCGATCACGCACAACAAAGCGGTATCCAATCAACCTCATTCAAATGAAATTCAGTCCAAATTTCAAATATTTGACCGTACCGATACGCGAGTATGCAAGAGAACAATCCAAGCAACAAATGCAGCCGATAAGTACTAGAATTTAATAATGTGCGTATTTTAGTAATTATACATGTAATATAATGAAGATTATGAACTTAGCAGAACAAATATCATGAAAAAGATGTATATTTATTACTTCATTTTGGAAATTGGGAGATAACCACCCTAGTTAATGATTATGTAAGCCCCGAACAAAAATATTTCCTACAACGCCCTCATCTAGGTGTGTGTGTATTGGTGAAGGGGGATGGGGATTATGTATTTGACATGAATGCCGTAAAGTTCTTGGACCAGGCCTGTATAATTAACCAAAATTTAGGGCAAAATTTTTATAATTAAAGCGAAATCTTAAAAGAATTAACAAAGATTCCAAGTTAGACGCAAAATTCGTAATCAGGATTTTATTAATAAATTGAATATGATATATCAAAAATAAAAACAAACAAACTTATTTTCTTTCTACGTCTTCATATATTTGGAGGACAAAAGTTTTTCTTTTACTGAGAGCTGCAATAGGTAAATAGGCTCCCAAATTCCTACCGCAGTAATAGGTAAAAAAAAGTTTGAATATGAAACATATTCGAACCCTAATAATTGTTAATTGACTTATTTTTTTGTTTAGCCTAAAATCCTCAGCAATTTTGATTTAGCTGTTATTTTCCCGCGCTTTTGTACGTAGTTTTTTTTTGTCTAGTAAAGTAATGCACCTGTTCGATGGAGTTTGTGGTAGGGGAGTGAATAGACCAAGAAGGCATAGATGATTTTCCTCCTCCCCATTATTTCATCATTTTCAATACTAGCAAAAATCCACCCTAAGGGTGTTTTTTGCTAGGCCCGCGGCGCTTGTTCGCTTCGCTCACAAAAGTAAAAAAGTGTGCGAGAGAAAAAGTGTTGTTTTTTTTTATTTCACGACACATTCAAAGTTAATGTGCAAGAAGAAAAAATAATTCACATTTTTTTTAAATGCGTAGCCGGACACACACGCTAGGGTCATTATCATTATAATAATAGGCCATGTGATCAGTCCTCAATTGCGGCCGTGTTGTTAGTTCGATCACTCAAGAACATTCTTCACCAAGGCCCCAAAAACCATTTTCTGAATGTTCCGAACCTCATCCTACTGAGGGTTTACTGTTTTAAACGGCTTCCTCGATCACAGCAGATACACCAATATGTACCATGGGTTCATATTTATCCAATGCGTTGATTGTGTTAAAGCAGAACAAATTTCAATTGGTCATAAAAAGAATGCTGTCATGTTTTGTCGATATTACTCACAAGCGCTTCTTTCTGCACATCCATGTAATTAAAGCCAGGCTGTAATTTTACGTCCAACTTTATTGAATGATTTTTGCTGACACCGAAAACCAAACCAAACAAGAGATTAAGAAATTCCCCCCAGAAGCTGACCCAAGATGTACCCATCTTTATGTACCCTGTACTCTACAGTACTTAAGGAGTACCGAGATTCAATAGGAACCTCGAAATCCTTCAAGAGAGCGTTGTTGGTGCATTGCTCCCCAGGGATGACCTTTGATCCTCCATCTGCGGGAATTTTATAGCCCCCCCCCTCCTTCCCCGTGCTAGCGGTCCTTGAAGCTTTAACTTCACGGAGATCCATCAGCCACACTTCTCTCATTGAAATTCAGCCCGGAAGCCGCATTTATTCATCTCCATTATACTCCTCCACAGTACCATGCTGAATTAAACAGCTTTTAATCAGGATTTCGATCTATAATATTCGCCACACTTCAAGGCTTCCACTACTCTATTGTAAGGTGGAGTGTCCCACCCCTTACTCCATACACAATATTCCATCCCCTACCACCCCTTACTTGTCTTCGTTGTGCGTGACTGAATTGGAAAGCTGCGCACCCTGGCTTCCTGGCGCAACAAGTAATATCCTCCTTTGTGTACTCGGCGTTGTAACCTAGGCGCTGCTTCCTTCTAATTCCTCCTTAATAGGTAGACAGATGGTAGGTAGACAGATGGAGGGAGAAAATAATTTAATTTACCAAAAATATATATATTTATTATTACCTAATCCATACTAACACAAACTGTAGTAATATTATAACAGTAATATTATAGTAGTTGCCATCCTACAATTATGGGCGATTTATACCCTAACCTCACTCGACCTTGAATTGGAAAAGAAGTTTCACATCAAGCACTTTATTCAAACAAAGTCTTTAAAGCACCAATATTCAGCGAAAACCAACGAGGGTATCTCTGCCTGAAAGTTTGTGAGAAAAGACTGGTAAAATGTAATAGATATGGAAGAAGTGGAAATCTATGGATATACAGGGTGTTCAGGCTAAATTTGACGATTTTTAACGGGTTTTTTTTTAAAACATGGTGATATATCGGTGAACAGTCAACGGCGTTGGAGAGCGTAGAGAGTAAAGTTTTAGTTGAGAAGAAAAGAATCTTACATGGAGGACTGTATGTAAACCATCTGAATATTGGTCAAGGGTTACCTGCATCATGATGATTCGCGCCGGGTATCAAAATGAATGGTGCCCAATACTCTGTTAACACTGTAAGACATGTCAGGAGCAGCTGCAACGGAGACTACGAAACCGTGGCCAGCAGAAAGGGGCACGACAAGCGATCTGACTGCGTCCGTATTATGGAATTCGTCCAATAACTGCAGGAGAAGGTGATGGAAGACCGGAGCTTTGGCGAGAGTGACAGCTGTTGTGGTCGCCGCCGTAAAGCTGGCCCTGAATGAGGACCTTCGCTACCACTCGTACAAGAGGAGCAAGGAACAAATTCTGGCAGTTAAGGCCAAGAAGAACCGCTTGGCGAAGTCAAAGTTCAGGCTCCTGAACAAGCTGAAGCATCCTGCTGAGCAGGGTTGATCTGGTTCTTCTTAGACGAAAAGAACCCCCCCCCCCAAAATGAAAAAATGTGATTTCTTTTTATTTAATCGATTTTTTCAGATGTTGAGTCTATTTATATCTTATTAATCTCATTATCACTCCATCAATATATTAAATAATTCATAATTATAACATTTTTATTTTAGGATAAAAACAAAGGAGCAATATCCTATACCCATTTATTCTATGAATATGAACATCAATTCAACATTGCCTGTATCTACATTCAAATTCAATTAATTAATCAGTATCCATACTCCATTATTTCATTTTTATGGCATTCAGACTCTTGTAAATGAATATCAGTTTTGCTGCTCTTTCTGATCCAAGTCTGTTCCTTTATCTTGGACTGTAACCAAGCCAAAAGAAGAGAACATTCTTTTAACTCCAGTTGAAGAAGCAGTTGTGGTAAACAGCTTGGTTGCAAGGTTTTTTTATATCATCAAATATAGAATGTCTGAGTGATAGCCACCAAACATAGGGACCAACTTTCAATGATTCGCCTGTAAACAAATAAGAAAGAAATGGTGATGTTCTTCTGGCTTTGTATTCCATTATATCTGTCATGACATCAGGGTGTGCTGCATGTGCATAGTACATTTCCTCAGCTTCTTTATCTCGATTGAGCTTCTTGCCTTCTTAAGATGGATGAAGCTTATATGCCAGGTAGTGCTTCCATGTTGCCAGTCAGACTGCATCAATACCACGGGTAGTAAAAAAGTTCCTGTATTCCTAGACTTGGGGCTTTTTCTGGTACTATAGAGAGAAAGTTTGTTCACAAGATGTCACAGAAGTCATAAGAGTTTAATTGAATAAAACAAAATTTTGATATTTTTCTAATAAAACAAACTTGAACTTCAAATTAATTTGATTACTGAAATACTGAAACTTAAAAGTAAAAACTGTCTCTCCATATTTGTTTTCCAAAATATCACTTAAAGAAAGGGGTTGTTAGTATTCAGGTTATTGAATTCAAAATATGTAGTTAACATTCATTTAAGAAAATGTAAACACTTAGTCTATGATAAAGGGCAAATATCCCATATTTCTGATTGAAAAAATCAATTTTGTTTGAAAAAAAACATGGGTTCTTTTCTAAAAGAAATCAATTGATTAAATCAATTTAATTTAATCGATGCCAACTCTGCCCAAAACCAGTTTCAAAACACCAGAACAACAGGTGGCTTGCTTACAACCCATGCGAGGTTCTATGTATCATGAACACCAAGCTCCCTCCAACTGTTATGGTATTTGCATGTCTCCAGTCGAGGTGACGTCATACTGCTTCACATCTTTGAGCAAGGCGATAAGCACAATCAGGGCCGGCCCCAGCCATAAGCGAACTAAGCGGTCGCTTGAAATATCAAAACGTCGGGATAAGACATTTTTAAATCAAATAAAAGCAATGAGTAGTAATATAAATGAAATGGTATTACAGAAAAATCGATTTTTATATCATTTGCAGAGTTGGTACAATAATAGGTTAATCCTGCTGCTGACTGCTACCAGTGTGCAACCAGATGCAACGTCATTTAAGTGTGTGACGTTTAATGTCAGAAGTCAGATAGGTGCTCAAGTCGGCTGTAAAGCCATGTAAACCAACTACGAATAATACAGATGATAATGGATCTGTTACACTGACAGTGTAGCCTATGAAATGATCAAGAATCTAGTGTGGTTGTGGTGGTGTAGGGGGGCCCCCAAATGAAATTCTGCTTAGGGCCCCATAAAGGCTTGGGCCGGCCCTGAGCACAATTAAGACGGCTATGTGGAGCTGCTGGAGAGGGTTGCCCCTGGAAGGCCACACCTCCAGAAAGAGTCGCAAGTGTTTGTCTGAGAATTTTTACGACCTTCCCATCGCCACTTTCTAAAATCCACTCTGTTTAACAACACCAATAACGAACTGATGTCCAAGATTAAGGAAGTGTTCAAAGATCTTCCAAGGAACTCACGCGACAAGATTCGGAGCCATCTTGAAGGCGGGGTGGAAGTTGTGGGCCGCTACTTTAAATAAACTCTTACCCTCCCCCCCCCGCCATAATCCAGTTGATATTTATTTTGGGCTGAGATATTGCGAGGGGGAGGGGGGGGGGGAATGCAAACTGTCAAATTTAGCTCGAACGCCCTGTATAACTCAAGGAATTTAAAGAGGAGACTGCCTGGAGCGTCTAACTTTTCAGAGACTGTCCACCTCAAAAGTAAAGAAGATCCCTTTGCAAGCTTTAGGGTTCGAAGGGCACGCAGTCCTTTAGATATGTGGCAGCATAATTGCCCATAACACACCCAACTTGACGCCCGCCCTCTTGCGGCAGATAAATCGCAACAGAAAGGAATGGCAGAGGGCGGTTCAACTCGAAGGAACCCCTGAACCCCCGTGACAGGTTGAGAACCTTTACTCTTCCTTTGTCTCCCTTTTTTACACTTGCACC
Source organism: Ceratothoa steindachneri (assembly GCA_963969495.1). NCBI lineage: Eukaryota > Metazoa > Arthropoda > Malacostraca > Isopoda > Cymothoidae > Ceratothoa > Ceratothoa steindachneri. The sequence goes on from OZ018325.1 coordinate 29,797,985, forward strand.
GTAATTTTCCCTCATGTCTCTATACTTTCATTTTGTGCCAAAGCCTACAATAATGTCATTTCGAAGCCTACCATAATAATTATTTGAATCTTACAATAATAATCATTTCGAAGCCTACCATAATAGTCATTTCGCAACATACGGTAAAAATCAGTTCGAAGCCTACAATAATAATAATAATTTCGAAGCCTATGATCAGAATCAATTCGAAACTTCGATAATAATCACTTCGAAGCCTACGGCAATAATAATTTTGAAGCCTACCATAATAGTAATTTCCAAACCTACCATAAGACATTTTGCAACATACGGTAATAATCAGTTCGAAGCCTACCATAATAATAATTTCGAAGCCTATGATAATAATCATTTCGAAGCTACGATAATAAATAATCAGTTCGAAGCCTACCCTAATAATCATTTCGAAACTACGATAATTATATTTTCGAAGCTACGATAATAATCACTTCGAAGCCTACCATAATAATAATTCATTTCCGTGACCTGGACGCATAGGCCTCAATCGGTGGTCAACACTCCTACCCCCCCCCCCCCAATAATTGATTAAAGCCTTATAATGTTCTAAATTGCCCAATTTCCCATTCTCACACCATTAACCCATTACCTCCCATTAACGGAAAGGGAAGCCGGGAGATGATGGAGCCGGATCGGCTCCTATCCTGCCTTGGGGGACTGCCGCACCTACTCCTCATTCTCCTCGACCTCCTCCTCCTCCTCTTTCTAGGCCTTCAAACACGTTCACACTATTAACACGTTTGCTGAGTAAATTATGCTTGTACAAAATCTCATCCTTCATGTTTGAATCTTCAGGTGAGATGTCATAACAAAATCAGAGTAAATTATAATTATTTAAAAAAAAAAACGTGTACCACATATGGCTCAATAGGTAAGAAACGGGTGGAATGTTTCCCTAAGCGTTCACATGGCCCGGTTAAGATGGATCCGTTCAAAATTTCGCTCTAACAGTGCCCAAGCAACTCACCACAGAAACTTGTGAACTTTTTCAGTCTCTTAACTTCACTTTTTAATTAACTTATTTTCAAAATTTAATGAATCTATCTTATAAATTTATTGAATCTATTTTACAAATTTAATTCACCTATTTTACAAATTTAACAACCCTATTTTACAAATTTAATGAAACTATTTTCCAAATTTAATCAACATATTTTGCAAAACCTTCAAGAGGATGTGCTCATTGGTTTTCGCTTAAAAAAAAATAAATCACTAAATATGTAAGTTACATTCAAATGCGTTTTACAGTGGACAAGGTATCTTTTAATGCATTTATAAATGAAATTATAAATATTTATAAGCATATATAAAGCTAAAATCAACGAGGGGATTTCTGTCCCAAAGTTTTCATCGACAGGTTCACTGGAGTCTGAAGTTCCTGGTGTTGTGATGTTTTTACAGGTGATCTCCATTTTAGCGTCTCTTCTTCCTTGTTTGCTGGGTTGTTTACGAGAAATATGGACTAAATGGTAATCTCGAAAAGGTTTCCTACAAAATTGCAAGTAGTTTAGTATGAACAAAAATCTATCGTATTTATCCCGATTCGACGTTATTCTGTTCTTTGTCTATCTATTTCCTTTCCATTCCGCTTCGATTTATCTCCATTCCTTTTTTCCTCTCTCTACCATGTGTGAGATAAATTAAGCCACCTTAAGTGTGGTTAGTCATCGGATGTGGCGTTAGATTCGAGGCGGTTATCATATGTTGTAAATATCCTTTATTCAGATCTCTCACATCAATTTGTAAGTCCCCAATCAGCTGAACTTATCAATGAGCTGAGGTCCCCAATGATCTGAGATTCCCAATCCTTTCGGGAAATTTCTCTTTCTTGCGTTCGTCGCGACGCGATCTTGTCATCATCCTCGGACCAAGTACCACGGTAGTATGGGCAACCACGCTGCAGATGACATCTGGACGAATGCGTAACCCCTATGCGCCAACGCCCATCTGTGGATCTGAAATAGTATCTTACATTTTCACTTTATCTTCACTTTCGTGACAAAAGTAGCCCTCGTTGATTAACTTGAATCTTTGCCCCAACCTCCGGGGTGTTTGGTCATGTTCTGCACAGCTGTTTGTCTTACTGGCCATGAACGCCCCAAGTAGTCTCTTCTCTATACTTCTCGGATTCTATTTCTTCCTCACAAACCTTCTGGCGGAGTTGCGCTCGTTGGTTTTCTCTTCTTAGTGTAAAATAAACAACTAGATACTCTAACACCGAGTAGCTCTATTTATTATTTACTCTAATTAAAAAAAAATCCATTGTCAATGACCTTGGGCATTGGCGCTCTGATAATGGCCAGTCTGTGAGCCGAAGATAAAGCGTTGCCGTGACAACCCGAGGAGGAAATTTGGAAAAGTGTTAACCTTGATTGCTTGCAACGGTCGGAGGCGTCGCTTTCGCACGTGCGCGGGTCAAGAACGTGAAAGTCATTTTGGATTGCTTTTCACTGATCGGTTCTCGCGCACAAATTAATTACTGTTACAAAAGAAATCACTAAAATGATTAATATCGCAAAAGAAATCACAAAATTCATTAATGGTGCAAAAAAATCACTAAATTAATTAATGGTGCAAAAAGAACAATTGGGATTTCAACTGTGCTTTTAAATCTCTGATGTTTTTGACATTCGCCTCACAAACCAATGCTCTCTTCGCATGGGGCCTACCTTTTCTTTACCCATCTTAATTACATTTATCGGTTTTTTACCCTTATGCTTCCTTTTTTTTGTCTTAGTGTGTGATCATGCCTTCATTAGTGACTGATAGCTTTAATTTTTTATATCGGAGTCAAATTTATTTATTGCGATTTCAAACCGTGGATAAAGACTCCCTTAAATGTATGAGGTTAGATCCGCACCGCCAAAGAATCACAATTTAGTAATCTTTTGGAGTGTAGATAAATACCTGCATACATACCTACATACATACATGATGTGCTCTTTTTACTTGTTCCTGAGAAATTATAATGACCAATATTCCCTCTCATCATTATGTAGGCTTGTCATGGTTGGATTTTTCAGATTTTTTCCCCGAATGATAGCAATACTAATGCATTTGTCTGGTACTGTAGAGTCGTTGATCCTTGCCTAGCGCTTGCCACTGTATTACCCCATCTTTTCTCCACTAAATTAAAATGAGCCCTTCCATTTTTTGCACTAGATTTGTTTTTAAAATGACAAAAGCGAACAGGCATTTGCATATGGTTTGTAGAGAGCGCTTAGGAGACAAACCCCATTCAAATGTTGGGAGGCCAAGTGCATTGTAACTGTAGATAGATGGGTGTAGAAGAATGGGCGAAGAAAAAAAAATAAGAACGAAAGTAGCCAAGGCAAGTTGTGAACAGTAAGACAGCTATCACCAACGCCTTTTGGGTCCTTTGAAATGCTTCATATACCTCATGGCTTACGTAATAGTGGTCAGACCTTCAACAGTTCATGGATCAGGTTCTTAGAAGTCTTCCTTTCGTCTTTTGCTATATATGTAGAAGACCTTCTGATATCGTCCTCATCGTTAGATGAACATTTGTCCAACCGTCAGGTTTTCCCTGTTTTGGAAGTGTATGGCATCGTACTCAACACTTCTCAGTTTATTTTTGGTGCCTCGCAAATCTCCTTTCCTGGAGACCACAATTCTTATGGCAGAATTCGTCCTCTTGAGGACTAAGTTGCTGTTATTCGGTATTTCCCTCAAACTTTTTCACTCTAATAACTTACTTGGTTCTGTGATGTGGTAAATTCTTCTCACAGATTTATTCAGGACGTTTAGCACAATATGCAACCTCTCCACATGCCACAGAACGGATGAAATGGAAAACAAATGAGATCTAGATGTGGGAGGAATACAAAGGTTGAAACCTTATTATATAACCTTTGCTCTCATCATACTTGTTCCTCTATAATGCCGCATTTTGGGGGGCAAAAACTTTACCATAGTTAACAGATATCATCTATGTATTTCGCAACATCCCCGGGATGGTGATGCGATACCCTATGAATAGTCGCCATACCCATGGAGGGTTAAAGCGATTCAACTTTAGATCAAAATTCTTACGCTCCAGGGCGAACCTGTATGTACCTTTCCTCCTCTTTCTGCCCTCCTGTATGATTCCTTTCGACTGCTCACGTTTCGTTAAATGCCCGAATACGTCATAGGTGTTGACTTCGGGCATTCCTGAAATTAGCTGCACGCCATTAGGAGACGGACAGACGAACCGATCCCCTAAAGAGATTTGAAATGGACGCATTTTGAGATACAAAGTAGCAAAATAATAAATTTGAGAAGTACCACGGAGAGAAATGGTGTATGGCTGGAAGTACCACGGAGAAAAATACTGGTATGGCTGAAAGCCCCCTACACACAACCCCCTCTCTTTAAGTGTTATATTTGGACTTATCCTTTATGTCGGTCCCATTTAAATGTCTTTTCTTGAATGTCTGGTTTATTAACATGTCTTTTTCTCGCTTTTCTTTCTCCCTCACCTCTCTCTCCTTTTTTTCTTTCTCTCAGTCTCTCATTCAGTGAGGCAGCTGTTTATAAATAAAAATTAAGAGAAAAATCAAACATTACAATTACCACCAAAATATATACTTTTATCTTTATACTTATTTCACGCACTCTTGGGTACGCTCCGGCCTCCGCCTCTGCACCCCCTCCCACTGATTGAATGAGGGCTAGAGAAAGGGGGAGGCTTTAGTCTAATTGTTTTAAATTTTATTACTTTCTTTTCATTCATGTTTGATTGCCACTTTTTGTATCATCACATCTTTTTCAATACCTTAATTGTGCATGTGGATTAGTGTTAGTTTTGAGTCCATTTATTTTCCTTGAGGGGGAGTAAAATAGGGGCGGGGGGGTCAAATCTATGGTAAAAGTGAAGCAATCTCTCGAGGAATTCGGCGAAGGCGAAGTCTCATTTCGTGGTTAAATTAGCTGTATTTTTCCGCGTTGTAATTGCAATTATGATACTTTTATCTGCAGAATTGGCTCTGAATCTGTGTAAGAAGGTGATGGAATCATTTTGTTTGGGTGTGTGTTTGTGAGAGCCCTCACTCCATTGGTGTATGTTCTGTGCGAGGGTGATGATTGTCTTTTTTCACATTTATGGATAGCACATGTGCGGAGCGTAAAAGTTATATATTACAGATGTGTTGGAAGCTTCCATAGGTAAACCGAATTTTCATCCAACTTTTATCCAAGTTACCGAAATTAAGGGTGGCTAAGACGGTCTTCTAGAGGTTAGCTCCTGAGATTGATACAAATTAGACAACAAAAAAAGAGGTGAAACTTTTATCCTAGACCATCATCTCCATCGTAGTGGTGAGGTAGATTTTTAATCAAAAAGAAAAGATTAGGCAATTTTGCAGTATGGTAAAACAATTATTGTATATACTTCAAATTGGCATTATGTGAATTACTTATATATATATATATATATATATATATATATATATATATATATATATATATATATATATATATATATATATATATATATATATATATGGTGTATGTGTGCTGTTGGGCTTCATTATGTATAGGTGAGAATGGGGGGATTTGCTATTTGACGTGGATGTTTCTCTCTGGCATGAATTTGAAGTCATCTTGATGCATGGGAAGAGAAATCCCATCACACCATTGCCGATCCCATGTTTCACGTTTGGGGCCCCATTTTAGTTTGTACGATTCATCTAACTTTTTCCCACATGACGATGGGATTTGAGGCCCAATAATTCGAGCCTGATCCGATCCTACCGAAAAATGAGGTCAATCTGGCCAAATAAATGTTCTTTACCAAACGTGAAACCGCCCCCCCCCCCTCCCTTCCTTTATGGCGGCATTTTTCTCGCACTACAAATTCGCAACGCAAGATGGCGGAACGCATTATTGACACAGATTTAAACCGACTTCCCCACTGCTTAGAGATTATGTTCTATCTCTTTAAGAGTTGTTTTGATCTGTTTTCCCTACCATTCGAGGGACACCAGACAAACTAAGGTTTAGTGTTGAACCATTGCATGTTCCTTCTACTTGAGAAGTATTGGGAGCAACGGTACATGGATGAAGATTTAGATCTTTACCGATAGCTCTGTAACCGTTGCCTTTAATGTACGAATTAACAACAAGATTTTTCACTTGCAGAATATTCTTGTCCTAGAGAATATGCGACCCGTTGTAACGTAAAGTGACGCTAAATTTACATTATACAATTGTTCCAACCATTTTGGTGGCTGAATTATTTAGAATTTTCCAGAAACGTTTTAAATGAAGTTGTTTCTAACTAGAAGTTTTTTTTTATCTGTATTGGTATAAATTACGACATTTATTTTTTTTTTAAGTATCTTTTAGTATTGATATTTGAAATACGTCTCTTAAAATTTTGAGAGGAAAATACTCTAAATATAAGTAACTGATGTAATAAACTGTTTTGCAAGAGTGTACTTATTTATCTCACTTAAGATGCCATTTTGCCTCAGAGACGAGAAACAGGCTTTAGTGAACATGATAGGACACTCAGAAATTGGTTTAAGCTGGATAAGTTTAGGTTTAGGAAAGAGATTGCTAGAAATTGGTTACGAATGGAGTGGTAGATGAATCGAAAAGACTCACTAGTCATGTGATAGAAGCGTCCTCCCTGCGGAGCTTTAACAATAGATTGGATAGATTTATGGATGAGGATACTAGGTGGGACTGAAATGGGTGATGGCAACATGAGCTGCCTCGTTTTGGCTATTTATTTTCTTTTTGCAAACTCTTTTTCTTATTAAACAAGTTCGTCTCACCAAAAAGTCGCGTGCTCTCACTTATTCTAATTTATGACCTTCAAAACTTTCAATAATTCAAATACTAACCTTAGCAGAACCTTGGAAGTTATATCATTCAAAAGGGAATGTAAAACCACATAAGAGTAGCAAATTTCGTTAGAATAGGCCGAATAGTTACAATGTTATTGGATTGAGGAATAAGTTCTTGCGGTTTTATCAAATTTATTCATTACTATTAACAATTTTAGAAAAACTTCATTTCTAATTTATAACAATATGCAATTTAATCAATAATGTATTCTCCGTTGTTATTTACGACTTCTTCCCAACGTCTAACTAGTTTTTCGATGCCTCTGCAATAAAAATCTCTGGATTTTGACTCGAAGAATTCGTCTAACCAGGTTCTTAATTCCACATCAGTATTGAACGAAACGCCGTGCAAATTGTTAGAGAGCGATCGGAACAGATGGAAATCCGATGGAGCCAAGTCTGGCGAATATGGAGGATGCAGCAGGATTTTCCAACTAAGCGTTTGGTTGGCGTCTTTTGTAATATTGGCAATATAAGGACGAGCATTGTCATGTTGCAGAAGGACTCCATAACGTCGATGAGGTCGCTTTTCACGAATAGCTTCGGCGAGTCGATACATTTGTTGAACGTAGAGTTCTGAATTGACATTCTCGTTGTTCGCAAGGAGATCATAAAGAATGATGCCTTCACAATCCCACCATACACCCAGCATCGTCTTTCGTGGATGAAGTCTTTGCTTTAATCGCGGAAGTGTTTTTTTATTGGGGATAAGCTATTGTTTTCGATGGTTCATGTTGACATAAACAAACCACTTTTCGTCGCCAGTGATGATGCGGTGAAGAAATCTGTCCTTATATCCACGAGTAGCCTTGTGACGAGCAAGCAAACCTGCGGCAATCGTGGAGCGTTGAAGTTTGTTGCTTTCGCTCAAAGCGTGCGGAACCCATGCACCGAGTTTTTTAACTTTCCCCATTCGAATGAAGGTGATTCATTACAGTTTTCTGATCACACGCCAATTGTACAGCCAATTCTCTAGTCGATTGACGAGGATTTTCATGAAGAAGGTCATTCAATCGATCTTCATCCAATTTAATGGGGCGACCAGAACGTTCTTCGTCATTTAGATTGAAATGACCGTTTTTGAAACGTGAAAACAACCATTGAGCTGTCCTTTCTGATAAAGCATTTTCTTCGTACACAGCACAAATATCGCGACGAGCTTTGGCTGCGTTTGCATTGTTCCCGTCTCGATTGAAAATGAATAACAACAAGTGTCGAAAATGCGCCTTTCTTTCAACTTGACCGTCCATTTTGAGGCTACAGAACAAAAATTAAATTAACACAACTTTTAAATAAACCGCAATAACTTATTATTCAACTTCAAGATGTAGCCTGAGCAAAACCTAATATTTATTATTGTTTCTTTATATGTGCACAAATCACGTCAACAAAACTTAAATTAATACAACATTAAAAAAAACGTAAGAACTTATTCCTCAACCTAATATTACAAAACCAAAAAAGCAAAACGGGGACCGACATAGTGAGATGTAGAGTCGCACGCGACTAAAAACTCACTTTTAACCTTTTAATGGATCCAGTATTGTATTGCACTCTATGGTACTGTAGTGTACTCTATTATACTAACTCAACGGAGTGACTTCGCGGAATTCCCTTTTAGATATCGTATCGTCTTAGCATTTGTACCTCTTATCATTTTCTCGCTTCCTAACATTTTTAATGACCGTTTATCCAACTTTACTCTGTTCTATGCTTCCTGAACACTACACCATTGTTGGTCATCATAAGAAATGTGGTCAAAGATTCGAATCCGTCTTGATTGCTTCTTGAGTTACAAAATCCATACTTAATATAATAATTTACATCTTTTTTTTTCAATCTTTCAAACGCAAAGCATTTCACTATTTCAGCCCCCGTAAGGGGCCCGGCGATTTGCCTTCCTGGCCACCGTGCTAACGGGACTTAGCACCCCGTCCGGCCCCAGCTTAGCCTCTTCTTTCAGATAGCCTGTGTTTCTCCCCTACTCCCTCACCTTCCTACAACCTCTCCCACAACTTTCTCTGATCGGCCTGTATTTTCACAGGGTAGATGCTGACCTTAGCCAACTATCCCGGTTCGTGTCTGATGGGGGAGGGGACAATGTTGAATAACCTCTGAGCTCCGGTTTGAGATGGTGGGTCTTTAACAACCTGCTCAATCTCCACCCATACCTTCCTCACATCCCCTTTCCTTTTCACTTCGCTATCTATCTTTTTACGCCGTGCCCAAGGTGGACATACCATGCCGAAGGGCTGGCAGGTCACCAAGCGGGAGGGGTGGCCTAAAATTGTTGCACCTGGTTCTGCGAGCCCCGTACGCACCCCTTGCAGAACAGACTACTTCGAGGGGTGATTAACGTCTACATCCCTCAGAAAAAATAGGGTCCCCATGCCTGATGATGTAAAACCCCCAAAACAAAACTCTTCCCCTTTCCCCCTCACCATCGACGGAGCCACCTTCGGACAGCTCCACTGAAAAAAATGGAGGTTCCCTCCCCACCCTGTTCTCTCACGGGGGACCCTCTAAATCTTTAAAGGGAAGGAGACTTGCTCCTCTCCTTTGCCTACGGGTGTAGGGGACTCCATCTCACCGTCTGCCTGGAGGTGCCCTCGGGTGCCTCCCTCTTTCTAGCGGCCGTTTCCCCCTTCCTTTACTTTCGAAGGGGACTGCCAAGAAATCCAGCAAGCAGCCCATAACCGATCGCTCCACATTGAAGCGGCTCGGTAGGGCAAACCCCTAAAGGGGGAGGGAGGGAAGACAGGGCCCATCGGCCACTCCCCTCCAGAGACCTGCTGGCTCGTATACTAACCTTAGTGGGGGTCAAGGCCTGTGCCTTCCCATACTCTACTCGTGACATCGCTGCCAATGTGACCTGTGATGTCCTGGAGGGATTATAGACACATGGAACCCTTCCCCCGAGATAGACATGGTCCTTGAGGCAACCTAGCCTCAGACGGTTGGGCCTTCCATGGGGGCGAATCTGGGTTGGGCGCCAAGCACCGAACCCGAGTCCGCCCCTATGCAAGGTCTTCTTCAAACGGCTCGGGTCGCCAAGGCAGTACGAAGGAAGGGATCTCCTCCTCCGGCCGATATGCCTGGTCCTCCAGGACCTTCTCCATCTCGGAGAAGGACCTTGCTGAGGCCGGTTCATCTGGCCCGGGGGCTCCTGCCGGTGGAGGGGAGAAGCTGGTTCATTCCCTGCCATTCTCTCCTAAAAAGAAAAAAAAAGACTAAAAAGACTCGGGACTCCTCTCTATCCACGGAGGCTGCAGGGTCTACTACTTCGGTAAGCGACCAAGCCAAGATCGGCACTTTCGGCCCGTTGACCCCACCACTGCGTGCGGAGTCCATGACCAAGAATACAAGTACAAGTGCGCAGAGTGGAGCCTCGATTACGTTGAGGCCTCTCATTCAGAGACTACCGGGTGTTTTCGAGCCCATTGACTTTAAACGCTTCCTAGTTATTCGCTCTACTGATGGCAGCATGTTGCTAAGGGCATCATGATCCATCAGAGGAGATTTTTAGTAGTGTAATTGGCAGAGAGCCGAAGGTAACCTGTTTCTTGGATGGGGAAGCCTTTTGGCGAATGCGTGGAATCCATCCGAGGCGACCATGATTAGTGCCCTTCGGACACTTGATGGCACGCCTGTGAGTGTGACGCCGCACTCTACCATAAACTTCGTGAAAAGAGTAGTTAATGCGAAGGAAGTCGTGGACTACTCCATTGAGGACATCACCTTAGAGCTGGCTGACCATGGGGCGGCCAAGGTCGAACGTGTGATGAGAAAACAGGGAGAGGGCCTCGAGACCCAGCCCTACACTCTTCGTCACGTTCGACTGTGACAAACTCCCTGAGTTAGTGCGTGCCGGTTGGTATCGCTACCACGTGAAGGCACTCGTGCCACCTACGCGGAGGTGCTATTACTGTCACCGCTTCGGCCATACGAATCGTTCTTGTAGACATGCAAAGTCGGGGTCACCCGAAGTTTGTGTAAATTGCTCCAAGGCCGCACACGATAAGTCTAAATCGTGTGTGGCCAAGTGTGTCAATTGCGGAGAGCTGCACCCCGCTTCTTCGAAGCAATGTGGTGCATATCTCTTTGAGAAAGAAATCCTGGCCATTCAGGCCCAGGATCGACTCTCATTCCGCTAGGCTAAGGACTTGGTCCTGGCGCGCCCGTCTCTGCCCGGGACGTCATAAGCCTCAATAGTTAGAAAGGCACCCTCTGCTCCTGGCCCATCCAGGCCAGCGAGCACGGTTGTTTCCGCGCCCATTCGGAGCCCTTCTGCGGGCTCTACTCAACCCGGGCGCTTCCCTGGTAAAGCTGGCGGCAAAAAGGGTTCATACCCAGCCCCGGCTAAAACCAGGGCTCCCTTCTCTTCCCCCAGCGTGACCGTTTCCCGTAAGGCGAAACGGCCACGCGCCTCCACCGAGTCGTTAGACTCACAGGAGGCAACACCCCTAAAGTTGGTCGCCAGGCCATCTTTCGGGGTTCCTAAAGCTGTCTCCCGAAAGAAGGACAGCAAGAAAGGAGCTTCGGCTCCTTCGCACACGCCTAGTGGTGGACCGAGTGGCTCGGAGGCGATGCTTCCTCGAAAAGAGGGCCCCCTGCCTCCGAAGCCGCAACGCCCGCCTAAGGTTTCGAGACGGAGGAAGGAAAAGACTCGCACGGTGAGCCCAAACTCCTCCAATAAGTCATCGAAGGCGACAGCGCCTTAGCGCCTTGTCTGGCCAACAGCGCCCGGGGTTCTGCCTTCGGGAAGCGTACGGCCATTCCCGTGAGGGTCTTCTGTTCGAGGAGGGCCCCCGCGTCTCCTCCGAGCTAGGCCTGGAGAGCATATTCCTTCAATGGAATTGCGGTGGACTCCGGGCCAACTGGCAAGAGTTGCGGAGGCTCGTCTCGTCCTGCTCCCCGTTAGCTATTATTCTGCAGGAGACCATGCTAGGCGCGTGCCCCTTGCCCGCCCTCCCGGGGTATAAGGGTCTGGCAACCCCACAACCACGGGATGGCCGGGCTGTGGGATGCGCGGTTTACACCCGGCATGATGTCTCTGTTCTTCCTTTCCATTTAGATACCTCCTTTCAGGCTGTGGCTGTGCAGTTGCACCTGGATAGGAGGTATACTATAATTTCTGCGTACATTCCACCGTCAGCTGACTTCGACGCGGGGGACTTCCGCCGCGTCGTGGCACAGTTCCCGAGGCCCTTTCTCTTGCTTGGAGATCTGAACGTCAGGCATCCTCTATGGGGAGATTACTCAATAAATCCCAGTGGACAAGTCCTTGCCAATTTAATCGAAGAGCTCCAGATGGGTGTCCTAAACGTGGATGAGTTTACACATCACTGTCCGAGAACCGCTTCATTTTCTTGCCTTGACCTATCTTTGTGTTATTCGGATGCACAGCCTGATTTTGATTTGGGGGTGGTCGATGACCTCCATGGTAGTGATCACTTCCCCATTTAAATATCATTTTTAGGGTAACTGCCGCCTGAGAGCTCACCTCGGTGATGCTTGGCGCGGGCGCGGTGGCCTGCATTTTAGTAACTGACTGAATTCTCTATCTCACTCGAGGAGCTTTGGTCGGTAGATGAAGCCGTTGAGTTCTCGGGCAACCTCATCGCCGCGGGCCTGACTACTATTCCTAGGACGTCTGGCCGTTTTGCACGCCGACCACTCCCATGGTGGTCGGCCGAGTGTGAGACGGCCCTCAAACAGAAGCCTTATGCTTACATGCGCTATAAGCGCCGCCCGAACGATTTCACTGTCACTGAATTTCGTCGGGCTAGGGCTAGGTTCAGGTATATTTCGAAGCACGCCCGCCGCTCTTCTTGGCAGGCATACGTGTCTTCACTTAACGGGAAGACCCCTTTAGCAGAAGTGTGGAAGCGAGTCAAAAGGATACGGGGCAAGTTCTTGCAAGATCCCCCTACCGTTCTCCAGGAGAATGGGACCGCACTCTCGTACCCCGCGTCCGTGGCGGAATCCTTCGCCACCGCTTTTTCTGCATTCTCTAGCTGGGATACTGCTCCGCCAGTATTCTTCAATGTACGTCGTCATGCCGCGGAAGGCCGCCAGCTGGACTTTACCTCCAGAGGCGGAGAACCCTTCAACGACAGGTTTACTGTGAGTGAGTTGCGCTCCGCTCTTACTTCGTGCGCGGACACCGCCCATGGTTCGGACGATGTCCCGTACGCTATGCTTTGACACCTGGGTGAGCGAGGCATGGCCTTTCTGTTAGATTTGTTCAACAGGATCTGGGTGGAGGCTCTTCTCCCAGATTCATGGCGAATTGCTACTGTGCTCGCTTTTCGCAAACCGGGGAAGCATCACTCCACTCCGACCGGTTTCCGCCCAATCTCTCTAACCTCTTGCGTGTGCAAGTTAATGGAGAAATTGGTAAATGTTAAATTAGCCTTTTACCTGGACAGTGGAGGTCATCTGTCTTCTGCACAGTGCTGCTTCCGCAAGTTCCATTCTGACTGGAAAATGCCGTATGCGAGGCTTTCCTTCGTAGACAGCACTACGCCACGATGTTTTTCGATCTGGAGAAGGCCTATGATACCGCATGACGATACGGTATCATAGAGACTCTCCACATGATGGGGGCAAGGGGACGCCTTCCAATGTTTATATCTGAATTTTTGCGAGATCGTCGATTCCGCGTACGGGTGGGGGGAGCCCTCTCCGGCCCAAAGGAGCAGGAAGAGGGTGTCCCGCAGGGAAGTGTCCTCAGTGTCACACTCTTTGCCCTGAGCATCACGGCATCACCTCGGTGATGCCGGAAGATGTTCTCGCTACGCTCTACGTGGACGACCTTTCGATCTCTTTTGGCGCGGCCCAGATGCCAACTCTGAAGCATCGACTCCAACAGGCATTGAACCGCGTCTCTCGCTATGCCGAAGCGCAGAGGTTTTGGTTTTCCTTGGCCAAGACTAAGGTGGTGCACTTCTGCCGCCATCCACGGCTCCACCATTACCCAGACTTGTTTCTTAATGGGGTACGCCTGGAAGTGGTTAAATCGCACCGTTTCCTTGGTCTTGTATTTGACCGACGCCTCACCTGGGAGGCTCATATTCGCAGCCTTAGGGTCTCTTGTACCCGCGCCATTGATATTCTCCGTTCCGTGACGTTCAGTGCTTGTGGTGCTGATAGGGCTACTGCCTTACTTTTTTACCGATCCTTTGTTCATTCGAAGCTCGACTACGGATGCGACTTTTATGAATCCGCAGCCGAGCGTTTATTGCGGAAGGTGGACTCGATCCACTACACCGGCCTTCGCCTTGCTACCCGGTGCCTTCCACACTTCCCTCATTGAGAGCCTGTTGGTCGAGGCTGGGGAGATGCCATTCGTTCTACGCCGCGTGCAGTGATTTACTTGCCTGTACGCGTGAGCCCGGCGCCTCCCTCAGTCGCCAACAGCTCTCACTGCATCCGCAGCTGATCTCAACGGTGTCTATGCAGCCGAGCGACGCTAGTCATACCCTAAGCCCTTTGGGTTTAGAGCCAGGAAACTCGTTCGAGAGCTAGGTATAATAGCTCTCGGGCCGGTGGCTCCCTTGGTTCTGCCCAGGACTCCACCCTGGAGGGTACCACATTTGGCTATTTGTCGCCACCTTACTGCTCCCAAAGCTTGTACAGCGCCCGGAGTATTGCGTTCGACCTTTTTCGAGCACACCTCGTGTCACGCTGGAACCGTGCCAGTGTATACGGATGCCTCCAGGTCCCAAGAGGGGGTCGGCTTCCACGCCGTATCCCCTCTGTTTGAAGTCAGCGGGGCTCTGCCAGGCGCTGCGTCTGTCTTCACGGCCGAGCTGGTGGCAATACACCACTCGGTACGGGAGATTACGCGACGTGCCCGGTTCGGAGACCGGATTGTGATATATAGCGACTCACAAAGCGCCCTGAGTGCTCTTGGGGCATTGGAATCTCCGCATCTCCTGTTTCGCGATATCCGTGCCGCCTCTGTTTGAGCGAGCCGGGCAGATGTCGAGATTATCTTCTGCTGGGTTCCTGGACATGTAGAAATGGCGGGGAATGAGGGCGCCAAAGAGTCCGCGAGGACTCTGCGACCGGAGCAGCGTTTCGCTCTTCCTCACCCCGAATGCATGGCAGGAATACGGGCAGCTCTTCGGACTGCTTGGCAAAGAAGATGGGAGACGGTCGAAGGGAACTTAAAGTTGCGTGCCATTGCGCCGCACCTGTTCAATGGACATATCACCTAATGCCGCGACGGCTTCAGGTCGCTTTCTGTCGTCTCCGAATCGGACACACTCGTGTGACGCATCGCTATTTGATGGAACGCTCGCCTGCGCCCTATTGCGATGACTGCGTCGTCCTCTAGACTGTTCGGCACATTCTTGTTGAATGTCCCAGTCTGGGTTATCTTCGCGCACGTTACCTGTCTTGGTACCGGGATGGGCGGGGTCGCTACCGCCTGTCCTTTGTTGTACTCGGGACGAGTGCGTGCACATTGACTGGTAGACTTGTTGACTTTTGGGGGGGAGGCCGGCCTTCTCCCTTTTATTTAACTAAGTTTTGTTTTTGTTATCGTTATTGTTATTGTTTTCTTTATAGTTCGCACGCTACTACGCCGGGTGGAGGGGGGCCTCCCCCCGACGCCGGAGCTTGCTTCCTAATCGTTATTTCTTTATATTGTTGTTTTCTGTTCAAATTTTTATTTTAAGGTAGCCTAGAACTGGGCTGTTTGTTTGCGGCGACTTATGCCCAAGTGGGCAGTCGCCAGATAGCCCTTTAAAAAAAAAAATCCAGATGAGCTCTTAAAAAAATCAATATTTTAGCTCTACAAACCACCTTTTTATAGTCAAACTTTTAGATGTAGCATCAATCTTTAAAAAAAGATTTCCTAACCCCCCCTCCAAAAAAAATTATGCTGGTGATTTAAATTTTGCCGAGGGGGGTAAACAAAAGGACAAACTTTGAAATAGAAAAGAATCTGTGTAAAAAATATATCTAATAAAAGTGAAATTCAAAAAAATTATCCCCAAATTTTTTTATATTTTAAAAATGGTCAAAAGCGGCTTTTTGTACAGTTTTAATTGTTGTATTGTGGTTATTCTCCAGAAACGACCCCCTTCCCCCCTCTCTCTCTCCACCCTCACATCTTCTACCTCTCCCCCTCACGTATGTGAACTTAAAAAACCATCAAATAAAGAGGTGGCTATTGTAATCGAATGAACTGTAATTCGATGCAAATTAAAAGGCTGTGTCGAATAAGTACAAACCTTGATTGATAAATAGTCAGCAGAGCCCCGTCTAACATGGGCAAACGGATGAAAGAGAGAGAGAGAGAGAGAGAGTAGAGATGAATTACACATGATTGACAAGGTTATTCATTTATCAGGACATATATACACACCTTCACACACGCAAACACGCGTGTCTGTGTACATAAAAGTCGGTAGCTCTTTCGAGATAATCTTAAATCATTGAAGTACAAAGGAAATTTTGTTTCCCTACAACTTCAAGAACTCGGTTAAAAAAAAAGAAAGACAATTGGAAAAACCAAACAACTGTGAATGGTGATAACTGCTGCGTAAATGCTCCTCCCAGGCTAAAGAGAAAATGACAAGAGGTAATGATCCCTTTAACCTCAGACACCACAACGGAATGAAACTGAGTATTTGGTTCACCGAACGTACAATTTAGGTCATTGCAAATATCGCCACAAAATTACTGCGCCGAAACTGATTCCATCATTTTGGCGACGAAATCAGTTTTCCAAAACAAGGCCGGGAAAAAACGTGATATGCCTCTTGGCGTGTGGATGTCCTTCTTTTGTCGTGCATCATCTGCCTTGTTGACGTGTGGATTTGTCGCTTGGGTGTGACTTTACCTCTGACGGGGATTTGTCTCAAAACGTGAATGTGTGTTTCTTATTGACATGGATTTGCCTCTTCGATGTGGTCTCTGTAGGAGCGGCCCATTCTGCCGGCCCCAGTACCCCAGGAGTTTCAAACTAGATTAAGACTCTCTGTGTTTTATTATTTTTTCCACCCGTTCCTTAAAAGCTTCTATTTGGGGAAGGATAGCGACTAATTTCGACCCCGTAAGGAGCGCGGCGATTTGCCCTTCTGGCCGCCGTGCTGACGGGACTCAGCGCCCCATCCGGCCCCAGCTTAGCCTCTTCTCCTTCTTTGAGACAGCCTGTATCTCTCCCTACTTCGTCACTTTCCCTACAACCTCTCCCACAACTTTCTCTGGTCGGCCTGTATTTTCACAGGGTAGATGCTGAACTTCTCAGCCAACTATCCCGGATCGGGGCTGAGGGACGAGGGGACTATGTTCCCTAACCCCTGAGCTCCGGTTTGGGACGGTGGGTTTTTAACAACCTGCTTCATCCCCCACCCATACCTTTCTCACATCCCTTTTCCTTTTCTCTTCACACACTATCAGTTTTACGCCGCGTCCAAGGTGGAGCCGCCATGCTGATGGACTGCCAGGCCACCAGGCGAGAGGGGTGGTCCTGAATGAGGGCACCTGGCTCTGTCAGGCCTGTACGCACCCCTCGCAGGCGGGCTACTGCGAGGGGTGATGAGCGTGTGCATCCCGTTAAAAATTTAGGGTTACCATGCCCAACGATGCAAATATACAAAAAAAACTTTCCCCTTTCCCCCTCACAATCAACGGAGCCGCCTTCGGGCAGCTCCACAGAAAAAAATGGAGGCTCCCCAACCCCTGTGCTTAGCAGGGGACCCTCCAAATTTCTCTAACCGGAGAGGAGGCTTACCTCTATCGTTCGCCTACGGTTGTAGGAGACTCCCCCTCACCCCTTTTTCTGGAGGTGCCTTCGGGCACCTCACTCTTTGCAGTGGCAGTCCCCCCTTTTCTTTCCAAGGGGACTGCCAAGAAAGCCAGCAGGCAGCCCATAGCTGACCGCTTCCCCTTAGGGGGGAGAGGGAAGCCAGTCCTCTTCGGTCGCTTCCCTCAAAAGACCTTCTGCCTAGAATACTAAACCTAGCGGGGGTCAAGGCCTGTGCCTCCCCACCACCTGACTAATGACACTACTGCCAATAGGACCTGTGAGGTCCTGGGAGGGAATGGCCAAATGGAGGCCTCACCCAAGATAGGGTCCTTGAGGCAACACAACCTCAGACGGTAGGGCCTTCCATGGGAGCGAATCCGGGCTCGGCGCCAAGCACCGAACTCGAGTCCGCTCCTATGCAAGGTCCTCCTCAAACGACTAGGGTTTCCAAGGCAGTACAAGGAGGGAAGGGATCTCCTCCTTTGACCGGTGCCCCTACGACTGCCAGGACCTTCTTGCATCTCGGAGAAGGACCTTGCTGAGGCCGGGCAATCTGGTCTGAGGGCTCTTGTCGGCGAAGGGGGGAAGAGGGTTCATTCCCCACCCAAAAAGCAAAAAAAAACAAAAAAAGACTAAAAAGACTCGAGGCTCCTCTCTATCCGCGAGGATGCGGGGACGGATGAGTCTGCTGCCATTTCGGTAAGCGACCAAGCCAAGATTGACACATCTGGCCCCTCTGCCATCCAGGGTGCAGAGCCTGGATAAGATCAGGGCGGGCCTCTCATTTAGAGATTACCCAGCGTTTTCGAGCCTGCTGGCTTCAAACGCTTCCTCCTTATTTGCTCCACGGATGGCACCATGTTGGCTAAGGGCAACATGAGCCATCAGAGGAGAGCTTTAGCTAGTGTGAATGGTAGAGAGCCGAAGGTAACATGTTTCTCGGAGGGGAGCCTTTTGGCTCTACCATGAACTTTGTTAAAGGAATAGTTTATGCGAGAGAACTTGTGGAGTACTCCATAGAAGATATCACCTTAGAGCTGGCCAACCATGGGGCGGTCAAGGTCGAACATGTGATGAGAAAATAGGAAGGGGCCTCGAGATCCACCCCTACACTCTTCGTCATGTTCGACTGTGACAAGCTCCCTGAGTCAGTGCGTGCCGGATGGTACCGCTCCTGCGTGAAGGCATTTATGCCACCGCCGCAGAGGTGCTATTACTGTCACCGCTTCGGCCATTCGAATCGCTCATGTAGACGTGCACAGTCGAGGTCAATCGAAGTCTGTGTAAATTGCTCCAAAGCCGCACACGCTAAGTCCAAATCGTGTGTGGCTAAGGGTGTCAATTGCGGATAGCCGCACCCCGCTTCTTCCTAGCAATGTAGTGCATGTCTCTTTGGGAAAGAAATGCTGGTCGGTCAGTACCAGGATCGACTCTCATTCCGGGAGGCTAAGGACTTGGTCCTGGCGCAGGGGGAGGCCGGGCTTCTCCCCTTTATTTAAGTAGGTTCTATTTTGTTTTGTTATTGTTTTCTTTGTAGGTTGCACGCTCCTGCACCGGGGTGAGGGGGACCTCCCCCCGACGCCGGAGATTGCTTCCTAATTGTTAAGTTTTTCTCATTTTTGTCATTGTTATGTTTTCATATTCTTATTTTGAAGTAGCCTAGTTCTAGGCTGTCGTGTTACCGGCGACCTAATGCCCAAGTAAGCAGTCGCCAGATGGGCTCAATTCTTATAAAGACAACCTCTGCTACTGGCCCATCCAGGCCAACGAACACGGTTGTTTCTGCGCCCATTCGGAGCCCTTTTACGGACTCTACTCAACCCTGGCGCCCCCCTGATAAAGCTGGCGGCACAAAGGTTTCACACCCAGCCCCGGCTAAATTCAGGGCTCCCCCCCCCCTTTCTCCAGCGGGACCGTTTCCCGTAAGGCGAAACGGCCACGCGCCTCCACCGAGTCGTTAGACTCACAGGAGGCAACACCCCTAAAGTTGGTCGCCAGGCCACTTCCGGGGTTTATAAAACTGCCCCCTTGAAATGAGGACAGCAAAAAACGAGCTTCTGCTCCTTCGCCCACGCCTAGTGGTGGGCTGGCTTGCTCTGAGACGGTGGATCCTCGAAAAGAGGCCCCCCCGCCTCCGAATTTGCAACACCCACCTAAGGCTTCGAGTCGGAGGGAGGAAAGGACTCGCATGGTGAGCCCAACTTCCCCCAGTATGTCCTCGAAGGTGACAGCACCTTCAGCACATTATCCGGCCAACAGCGCCCGGGGTTCTGCCTCCGGGAAGCGTACGGTCATTCCCGTGAGGGTTTTCTGTTCGAAGAGGGCCCCCGCGTCTCCTCCGAGCTAGGCTTGGAGGGCATATTCCTTCAATGGAATTGCCGTGGACTCGGGGCCAACTGGGAGGGGCTACGGAGGCTCGTCTCCTCCCGTTCCCGGTTAGGTATTTTTCTGCAGGAGACCATGCTAGGCGCGTGCCCCTACCCACTCTTCCCGGCTATAAGGGTTTTTCGACCCCACCATTACGAGTTTCGTCGGGCTGGTGTATGCGCGGTTTACACACAGCATGAAGTCTCCGTTGTTCTTTTCACTTTAGATACCTTCTTTAAGGCAGTGGCTGTGCAGCTTCACCTGGAGGGTAGGTATACTGTTATTTGTGCGTACATTCCACCGTCAGCTGACGTCGACACGGGGGACTTTCGCCGCGTCGTTGCACGGTTGCCGAGGCCATTTCTCTTGCTTGGAGATATGAACGGCAGACATCCTCTCTGGGGTGACTACTCATTAAATACCAGGGGATAAGTCCTTGCCGATCTGATCGAAGAGTTACAAAGAGTTACAAGGAAAGAAAGTACCCTAGGAGACCTTACGGTCCATTCAAAGAGAGTAGTTTGGGCTAGCAATCAAGCGGGCACATGGCTGCTCAATTGTTTTGCGTCCCTAAACGGCCACTTTTCAAGACTTTGTCTAGTCTTGACTTGAACTGGTCAACAGATTCACTGTTGACAACTTCCACTGGAAGTGCGTTCCACTTACCGCAGATACTACAAGTGAAAAAATTTCCACACAGATTGCGGTTGTAACGCTTCAGTTCAAGTTTGAAGCCGTGATTGCGCGTTCTGTTCTCACTCAGTGTGAAAAGACCCCGGTAGTTAACATTGTCGAACCCTCGAAGTATTTTGAAAACTTCGATGAGCTGACCACGCAGTCTACGGGTTTCCAGCGAGGACTGACCTTATTCCCTTAGTCTATCCTCATAACTTTTATGTCAGATAGATGGAATCAGTTTGGTTGCCCTAGCTTGTACGCGTTCCAACCTTGCGATGTCCTTTCAAAACGTAGGACTCCAAAATTGTACGGCATACTCCAGGTGCGGTCGAACGAGGGAGTTGTACAGACAAAGTACTATCTCCTTGTTACGGTATCCAAACTGGCGCTTTATGTAGCCTAACATCATTTGGGCTTTCTTCTCTGCCTCGATGCACTGTTTCGAGAACTTGAGGTCGCTAGTGATAGTAACACCCAAGTCCTTCTCAGTGTCACTAGATTCAAGAGCAGTGCCCTTAAGGATGTACTGAGATTTGGGGTTTCGGTGGCCGATATGCATTACTTTGCATTGTCCCACGTTGAAAGGCATTTGCCACGTTTCTGACCACTCCCCAATCCTTTGAAGGTCCTCTTGGAGGCCAGCAGTGTTCCCCTCCTTTGCCACAGTAAAACCAAGCTTGGTGTCGTCGGCAAATTTGGAGATTTTGGCAAGCATGTCTCGGTCCATGTCGTTGACATAGATAATAAACAGTAGTGGTCCCAGGACGGAACCTTGAGGGAAACATAAGAACATAAGAAAAGAAGGAGACTGCAAAAGACCATTCATGGCCTACACTTGGCAGCTCCTGTAACCGCTAGATACAGGCGCCCATTCAGAGGCCCCTCCATTCACCACTACTCGTTGCCGTCTGTCACTTAGCCAGCTCTCTATCCAACCTGCTACGTTGCCGTATATGCCCTGTGCACGCACTTTCCGGAGAAGGCGGCGGTGTGGTACCTTATCAAAGGCATTTTGGAAGTCAAGGTACACAACATCCACCGCTTTATCCCGATCATGCTCACTGAACACGAAGTGGAAGAATTCCACAAGGTTCTTCAGGCATGACCGTTGCCTTCGGAAGCCGTGCTGGGAACTCTTCAGTAGCAGGTTTGACTCTAAATAAGACGTTATCTTGTCCACTTCATGCTGCCCGTATTCCTGCCATGTAGTCGGTGTGAGGAAGAACGAAATGCTGGTCCGGTCGCAGATCCTCGCAGAATCTTTTGACCGCTCATGCCCCGCAACTCCTACATGACGATCGCCCCGGCTTGCTAAAACCGTGGCGTCACGGATATCACGAACCAGGGGATGCGGAGATTCCACTTCCCTGAGAGCACTCAGGGCGTTTTATGAGTCACTATAGATCACAATCCGCTCTCCGAACTGTGCACGTCGCGTAATCTCCCGTACCGAGTGGTGTATTGCCACCAGCTCGGCCGTGAAGACAGACACAGGCCTGGAAAAGCCCAATGACTTCAAACAGAGGGGATACGGCAAGGAAGCCGACCCCCTCTTGGGACTTGGAGGCATCCGTATACACTGGCACGGTTCCAGCGTGACACGAGGTGTGATCAAAAAAGGTCGAACGCAATACTCCGGGCGCTGTACAAGCTTTGGGAGCAAGGGCATGGCGACAAAGAGCCAAATGTGGTACCCACCAGGTTGGCATCCTGGGCAAAATTAGGGGCGCCACCGGCCCGAGAGCTATACCTAGCTCTCAAAGGAGTTTCTTGGCCGGAAACCGAAAGGGCTTAGGGTATGACTGGCGTCTCTCGGCGGCATAGGCACCGTCGAAATCAGCTGCGGATGCAGTGAGAGCTTTTGGTGACTGAGGAAGGCGCCGGGCTGGCGCGTTAGGCGATTAATGCACTGTACACAGCGTTGAGCAAGTCGCATCTCCCCAGCATCGACTAGTAGGCTCTCAATGGGGAAATTGCCGAAGGCACCGGTGGCCAGGCGAAGACCAGTGTAGTGGATCGAGTCAACCACTCGCAATACACGCTCGGCTGCGAATGCAAAAAAGTCGCATCCGTAGTCGAGTTTCGAATGAACAAAGGATCGATAAAAAAAGAAAGGCAGTAGCCCTATCAGCGCCTGAACTTGACGGAGCGAAGAATATCCATAGCGCGGGTACAAGAGACCCTAAGGCTGCGAATATGAGCCTCCCAGGTGAGGCGTCAGTCAAATACAAGACCAAGGAAAAGGTGCGATTCAACCACTTCCAGCCGCACCCCATTAAGAAACAAATCTGGTTCGGGGTGGAGCCGTGGGTGGCGGCAGAAGTGCACCACCTTAGTCATGGCCAAGGAAAACTGAAACCTGTGGAATATCCATAGCGCGGGTTCAAGAGACCCTAAGGCTGCGAATATGAGCCTCCCAGGTGAGGCATCAGTCAAATACAACACCAAGGAAACGGTGCGATTCAACCACTTCCAGCCGTACACCATTAATAAACAAGTCTGGGTCAGGGTGGAGCCGTGGATGGCGGCGGAAGTGCACCACCTTACTCTTGGCCAAGAAAAACTGAAACCTGTGCGCTTCGGCATAACAAGAGACGCGGTTCAATGCCTGTTAGAGTCGATGCCCTAAAGTTGGCATCTGGGCCGCGCCAAAAGAGATCGAAAGGTCGTCCACGTAGGGCGTAGCGAGAACATCTTCCGGCAGCACCGAGGTGATGCCATTGATGCTCAGGGCAAAGAGTGCGACACTGAGGACACTTCCCTGCGGGACACCCTCTTCCTGCTCCTTTGGGCCCGAGAGGGCTTCCCCCACCCGTACGCGGAATCGACGATCTCGCAAAAATTCAGATATAAACATTGAGAGACGTCCCCTCGTCCCCATCGTGTGGAGAGTCTCCATGATACCGTATCGCCATGCGTTATCATAGGCCTATTCCAGATCGAAAAACAGTGGCGTAGTGCTGTCTACGAAGGAAGGCCTCGAAGACGGCATTTTTCAGTCGAAGCAGAGCATCCGACGTGGAGTGGAACTTGCGGAAGCCGCACTGTGTGGAAGACAGATAGCCTCCGCTGTCCAGGAAAAAGGCTAATCTAACATTTACCAATTTCTCCATCAACTTGCACACGCAAGAGGCTAGAGAGATTGGGCGGAAACCGGTCGGAGTAGAGTGATCTCTTTCCGGTTTGCGAAAAGCGAGCACAGTAGCGATTTGCCAAGAGTCTGGGAGAAGACCTTCCACCCAGATCCTGTTGAACAAATCTAACAGAAAGGCCATGCCTCGCTCACCCAGGTTTCGAAGCATGGCGTACGGGACATCGTCCGGACCATGGGCGATGTCCGCACACGAAACAAGAGCGGAACGCATCTCACTCACAGTAAACCTGTCGTTGAAGGGTTAACCAGTCGGCAGCATTCCGCGGAATCACGACGTGCATTGAATGCTGGCGGCACAGCATCCCGGCTAGAGAATGCGGAGAAAGCGGTGGTAAAGGATTCCGCCATGGACGCGTGGTCCGAGATTGCGGTGCCATTCTCCTGGAAAACGGGAGGGGGCTCATGCGAGAACTTGCTCCGAATCCTTTTGACTCACTTCCACACCTCTGCTAGAGGGATCTTCCGTTAAGTGAGGACACGTACACCCCCCAAGAAGAGCGGCGGGCGTGCTTCGAAATATACCGGAACCTAGCCTTAGCCAGACGAAATTCACAGACAGTGAAATCGTTCGGTCGGCGCTTATAGCGCATGTAGGCATAACGCTTCTGTTTGAGGTCTGTTTTTACACTCGGCTGACCACCACGGGAGTGCTCGACGTGCAAAACGGCCAGAAGTTTTTGGAATAGTAGTCAGGTCCGCGGCGATGAGGTTGCCCGAGAACTCAACGGCCTCATCTACCGACCTAAACTCCTCGACTGATATAGAGAATTCAGTCATTTCCTGAAATGCAGGCCACTGCGCCCCCGCCAAGCATGACCAAGGTGAGCTCTCAGGCAGCAGCCGCCCTGAAAATGATCCTTGAATGGGAAAGTGATCACTACCATGGAGGTCATCGACCACCCGCTAATCAAAATCAGGCTGTACATCCGAAGAGCACAGAGATAGATCAAGGCAAGAAAATGAAGCGGTCCTCGGGCAGTGATGCGTCAACTCAACCACATTTAGGACACCTATCTCAGAAAATAAAGACTCCGAGCTCAGCAAGCAAATGTGCCAGGGTCAGCCTTGTGGGTGATTCCCAGGCACATGGCCTGCAGCCCCTGCTAGCGGCCCGCCTTCGCACAAGCGTTAAGGTGAGCTGCCTCCCAGTCTGTGGGAATAAGCAGGTAAGAGCTGAGGCTGAGAAGTCTCAGATTTCTGAGACTTCAGTCGTTGCCCTTATGGTAAGTGGCAACGACCTCTACCTCAGAGGAGGTAGGGCAGGCTCTACAGGCGAGATTATAAAGACGGTTATGGGCGCTGTCGACGACTGTGGATTGAAACCCCGCAGACGCGTCGTGGTGGGGATGCTCCCGAGGTGTGGTCCAAGCCGGACTTCCCACGTGAGGAACACGTCGCTAGACCGGCGCCTTGCAGACCTCTGTACGGCGGAGGGTGTCTTTTTTGTCGACCCGCACGCCGTATTCTATGGTAGAAAAGATCTCTACCAAAGGGATGGGGTTCACCTCTCCTTTAAGTGCAAGGCTTTCCTAGCCAACCTCATCCAGGATGTTGTGGAGTGTACCCAAAGAAGTATCCAGCCCATTGGGAAAGTGGACGTACGCCAGTACGCCCGAGTCACTCCCCAAACAATCTTCTCGGAGGTTGTCAAAAATGGTGCCACCGCGACAACCAAGTAGCCGGGAAACGGAAGAGTATAGGGGGTCCTACATTAGGGGACTCTTTGAAAGTTTTTCTGTTCAATGCGAGGTCAATCAGGAACAAGTTTCCTGAGCTCCGTGGCTTCGTAGCGACGGAAGAACCCAAAATGGTAGCCATAACAGAATCGTGGATAAAAACCTCAAACCGAGACTTTGAAGGCGAATTCACGGTTCCTGGCTACCAACTCTTCCACAAAGATAGGCCAGACAGAGAGGGTGGCGGTGTAATGTTGTATGTCAAGGATACAATCAAATCTACGAACTCCAGCATTATATCCGATCACGAGCTCCTAGGCGTTGACCTAGAGATAGGTCCTGTCAGATACATGACCCTGGTGCTTTACAGACCCCCTTCCCAACCCGTTGAGAAGGACATGGAACTGTACGAGCTGCTGGGTGAGCTTGTTCAGGGCAAAGTGTGCATCGTTATAGGCGACTTCAACAGACAAGTTGACTGGAAAACCAGAGCAGCCTGTGGCGAGAGCGCGCTACTCCTGGAGTTCGCTAACAACGAGTTCCTCACTCAATGGGTCAGAGAACCGACGAGAGGAGACAATATCCTCGACTTGGTGTTCACCTCTGAAGAGGATATCGCTGAGGATCTCTCTGTTGGCGAAGAGCTCGGTGGCAGTGATCACCAGCTAATTAGATTTACCGTCAAGATCCCGAAGGTAAGGTCTGTTGCCAGTCAATCAAGGAAATTTGACTTGAGAAGAGCAGACTTTGCAAGCCTTCGTGCTGGGCTGACTGTTGTAAGGCTAGCGGTATGCGAAGATGTTGAGGATTCGTGGAACAATTTCAAAAATAAGTTCATGAGTCTTCAATCAAGTTACATCCCCCTGAAATGCCTCCGTTGGTCTTTTGTTCAACCAAAGTGGTTTAATCGAGAAATCGGCCAAGTACTTAGGGAGAAGAGAAATGCGTACCGGCGATCGAAGATCTCGGGTGCCTTTGACGAGTACCGGAGGCTAGCCAGAAGACTGAAATCCAGCATAAGGGCGGCTAAGCGGTCTGAGGAACTCTGAGTGGTGAGACTCTGCAAGGAGAATCCCAAGGAGTTCTTCGGCTATGTAAAGAGCCGTAAACCAATCCATCGTAGGATTGGGCCTTTAGTGGACGAGGAGGGTGCATTAACTCACTCAGATGCAGAAAATGCTAACCTGCTCAATGACTACTTCTCTTCAGTGTTTACTAAAGAGTGTGGTCCCATCCCTCAGCCCACGGATTCCTACTCGGGGGAAAAGCTGGAGCTAATGGACTTCACCGAAGGAGAAATAAAGAAAAAAATCGCTGACCTAAAGACGAATAAGTCCCCCGGAGGAAGTGTGCGATGATGTGTCACGACATCTGAGCACAATCTTCAACATGTCAATCCGGAACTGATGCGTTCCTGTCGACGCGCGAGGCGGAGGTTCCTCCTATTTTCAAGAAAGGAGACTCTAGCCAACCGTCGAACTACCGACCTATTAGTGTAACTTCGATAGTTGGTAAACTCATGAAAAGCATCATGGTAGACAAAATAACCTCATATTTAGAGTCAAACTTGCTATTGAGGAGTTTCCAGCACGGGTTCCGAAGGCAACGGTCATGTCTCACGAATCTTGTGGAATTCTTCCACTTCGTTTTCAGTGAGGACGATCGGGATAAGACGGTGGATGCTATCTACTTAGACTTTCAGAAAGCCTTTGATAAGGTACCACACCGCCGCCTCCTCCGGAAAGTGCGTGCACTGAGCATAGACGGAAAGGCAGCAAGTTGGATAGAGAACTGGCTAAGCGTCAGACGGCAATGGGTGGTGTTGAATGGACAGGCTTTAGATATTAGCAGTGTTCCTCAAGGTTCTATCATGGGATAACTACTGTTCATCATCTATGTTAATGACATTTTGCGAAGATTTCTAAATTTGCCGATGATACCAAGCTTGGTATGAACATTGCAAAGGAAGGAAGTACTGCCCGCCTACAAGAAGATTTTCGGAAGATTGGGAAGTGGTTGGACACGTGGCAAATGCCTTTTAACGTGAACAAATAATGCAAAGTGATGCATATCGGCCACCGAAACCCCCAATCGCAGTATATCCTTAAGGGCACTATTGAATGCACTGATACTGAGAAGAACTTGAGTGTAACTATCACTAGTGACCTCAAGTTCTCGAGGCAGTGTATTGAGCGACAGTTTGGATATCGGAACAAGGAGATTGTACCCTGTTTGTGCAACTCCCTTGTCCGGCCGCACCTGGAGTATGCCGTACAATTTTGGAGTCCTTCGTTTCGAAAGAACATTACGAGATTGGAACGTGTGCAAGCCAGGGGAACCAAACTGATTCCCTCTATCAGACACAAGAATTATGAAGATCGGTTACGAGAATTAGACTTGTTCTCGTTGGAGACCCAGAGACTGCGTGGTCAGCTCATCGAAGTGTTTAAAATACTTCGAGGCTTCGACAATGTAGACTACAGGGATATTTTCCAGCTTAGCGAGAACAGAACCAGAAACCACGGTTACAAACTTGAGCTAAAGTGTGATCTTTTTGGAATTTTTCACCTACAGCATCTGTGGTACATGGACCGCACTTCCAGTGGAAGTTGTCAACAGCAATTCTGTTGAGCAGTTCAAATCGCGTCTAGACAAAGTCTTGAAAAGCAGCCGTTTGAGCAGATAACCGTTGTGCGAGTGTTCTTCGAGGGCGTCAATTGACACTCTCGAGGACTGCCCCTGCTCAACTGTTACGCCAAAGGTACCCTCTTTGAATGGACCGTAAGGTCTACTCGGGTACTTCTTTTCCTTGTAGCTCCTTGTAGGCGAGAATCGGGAGAAGGATTTTCCGCTCTATCTCTTTGCATGTACGTGAAATAACCACTTTACTTTATACCATACACACCCGCGTATATACACACAAGCCCAAACACCCATAGTTTCAAATAATAAAAATCAGTTCCGTATTAAAATGATGTATTTTTAGTTATATAAATTCAATGTTTTGATCTCGTTAGAGAACCGTTATTGAAAAAAAACTATGCAATGACAACCATAAAATGCAACGATGAATTGTATTTTTTTAAAGGGATTCTCCTCGCTATTTCTTCTTGCACGTTGCCCTAATCAAACTAGCCTATTGATCAAGCTATGTTACCTCCCCCCCCAAAAAATTTTTTCAATTAAACATTTTACACTCTCCTCTGATTTAATGAATTTGATTACATTTTTACTTTATTATTGGAAATTCTGTGGCTGAAATTTTGTACAAAGGATTGAAAAACTTCATAAAAAGTTGTATTTATAAATGTTTAACAAATATTCCGTAGGGTCAAATGAAAAGGTTGGTTGTGTTTGTTCAAGAAGGGATTTATGATAAAAACGAAGCAAAGTTTGTGTGTGGAGGGGGTGGGGAGTTAGAAAGCTTGTGAAAGTTTTTAATGAGGTTTAGTTTTTAGAGTTTGGCATTAGTATAAAATTAGTCGAAATTGAAATTTCAAATTTGATTTGTTTAGAAATAATTATTGGGTTTTTTTCTCGTTGAAGGGGGGGGGGGGAGGGTTATTATACATATGATCGAATGGCTTACAAGTGCGTATCCTCTAAGGGCCCCTTTACATGACAGAACCATGGAAGGGGGCCCTAAGAGCTTGGTATCAGGCTTGTGGTATGCCTCACTCGCCCTCCCTTGAGGGGGAACATGATAGAAATACTCCTTTGAATCCTCGACTGTTCCGCCACTCGTTCCATCCTCGTCTACTGCTACACACTCCATCCCTCTCAATTGTCACACATCTTCAATGGGGTGAGAGTTCAATAGTTGATTGTGACAGGGGCCCCCGAATTAAGCTGCGGAAAAGCAAATGTAAGAAAAAAGAAAATAGAAAAATTCACGAATTGAAGAATAAGTACAAACTTTTGCATCCCTCCTCCTAGAGTAGATCTTAAATCCTTTAAGGTTCCCCTCTAGTTCACCTTTTCTTTTATTCTGCGGGTGAGTATTGAAGAATGGGTAGCTCAGCCACATTAATAGCTTTAAGAAAACATAGTCATTAGTACCTTAAAAAAGGCCTAGGCATTACTAGTTGTAAGAAGGCATATATATATATATATATATATATATATATATATATATATATATATATAGATATATATAGATATATATATATATATATTACTCCCTTAAAAAGGCGTAGGAATTACTAGTTTAAAAAGGCGTAGGAATTATAGTTTAAAAACTCATAAGCATTACTCGCTTTAAGAAGACTTTGGTATTAATACCTTATAAAAGGCTAGGCATTGCTAGTTTAAAAAGGCAGAAGCATTGCTAGCTTTGAAAAGGATTAGGTATTATTACCACCTTGAAAAAGCCCAGGCATTACTACCTTTAAAAAGGCTTACGCTTTATTAAATTAAAAAAGCCCTAGGCATTATTACCATAAAAATGCATTTGCATCTCTAGCTTTCAAAAGGCCTAGGTGTTACTACCTCATAAAAGATCTTGGTATTGCTAATTTAAAAAACAACAAAAAAAAGCATCCAAGGCATTACTGCACCTTAAGAAACGGCCTAGGCATAACTACTGTTTTCTTCCAATAATCAGGCGATCGGCGGTTATATTACGTCAGTTGACCAGAATATTTGTTGACGCAATACTTGCAACGATGATATTTTCTGCATGCAAACATTATGCAACCTTCCAAATCGAATCTTTCTCTCATTCAATTGATTAGTTTGGTTCTGACGGGATTCTATATCTCATTATGGGAAAATATTTGTATATATAGATTATATAGACACATAAAGTTTGAAGACTCCTCAGATTTTCCTTTAATAACTTATTGAAAATCAGAGAATAAAATAAATATTTGAACAACCAGGTAATGTCCTCGCTATTAAGATTAAAATTTAAAATCTAAAAAAGAGCAGCCATGGTTAAATTTTTATAATTTTTCTGAACTTGGCCAATTATAATAATTTTAAAAAGGAAATCTAAACTAAATTTTCCCCCTTTGAAAATATCACGTTGCTAAAATATAGTTATAGAAGAAGCTATATAAAAATAAATTTTCTGAACTTCACCATTTATAATTCTTTGGGTTTTAAAAAATTCCTAATTTCGATACTTATATTTATTTCTGAACTTCACCATTTTTTTTTTCTATATTATAAAAGAATTATTAAAATAACTTTGATAAAAAAAATAAGATGAACTTATTATTCAAATACTCAAAAAAATCCCCTTCTTAAATTATAGAGTTAGTGAAGTGATGATTTGCAACAAATTTGAAACAATTAAACAACTCTAAGAAACATTTGATAAAAGTCTTCTAAAAAAATGTCATTTATTTTTGTCCAGCCGTTTTAGTTATGCCACTTTAAACTGTAGGTCTCCACTGAGACATCAAAAGGAGTGGTGCAAAAATCGGCAGTGAAACACAGACCACCGATATGAACTACCCCTTCCCCCCCCCCTCCTCTGTCCATTTCATTTTAGGCCGACCTAAATGTCGGTTCTAAACCTCGAATCTATTAGTTGGTTTCCTTCGTAGGTTCCCTCAAGATAGCTAGAGCTTATGAGATTCATCCTTTAAGGAGGAGGATTAATGGTCTTGGGGTACTTTTAGTTCTCAATCCATTCTCAAAGTCTAAATGGGGGAGTCAAGACAACAAATAATCTGCCTCCGGTAATTAGACCGGAATCGAAACTCGAACCGGCGATTCTCGGCTTGGGCGTAGCTCATATATAAATAATAAGCAGATCTAAAATAGGAGAGAACGAAACTCATGACAACGCGATAAACCCTCTCAACTTGACACCCAAAGAATCCTCATAGGAAAGCTGCAATAAAAATATATAAAACTAATTCAAGGTGTAATTTTTTTTTATAAACATCGAAGCAAGGTCACGAACACGAAAATAGGGAGCTACTCAAAGACTTAAATGGACATGACCCTAAGAGAAATCAACATGATATATAAAAAGAACAATGTCGCTGAATTTGTTTGCCGAGTCTGATTTTATATATAATTTAGTTGTTGTTTTTTAAGAAATGATTATTTATCACTTAGTAGACCACCCATTAGCCTTTATTGGTAAGTGGGTCTTGTAGGCATTTAATAAGTTACATGAATTTTGCATATTTTACGGTCTGATGCCACACCTGGATAATTTTTCAATTGCCATAAGTTCCATTTTTACCAAACTTCGCATTCTAAGGTTGCCGATATGTTCGCTATGTGGTTCATGTCTAGAAAGTAGTTTCAGCCCAAGAAAGTGATATTATATATATATATATATATAAATATATATATATATATATATATATATATATATAAATATATATATATATATATATATATATATATATATATATATATATATATATATATATATATATATATATATATATATATATATATATATATATATATATATATATATATATATATTCTAGACATGAACCACATAGCGAACATATCGGCAACCTTAGAATGTGAAGTTAGATAAAAATGAAACTTATGACAATTGAAAAAATTATCCAGGTGCGGCATCAGACCGTAACATATGCAAAATTCATGTATACACAGGAAGTACACAGAACATGCCTTAACCGAAAAATGATAGAAGAAATCACCAAAATTTAGACTATGCTCCCAACAGGCGCCAACTGCTCTTCCTTGAAGCTATATTTATCCAAGAGAAGCAACCGAATTTAAACAAACAGTCTAACTCCAATGAAGTCCTGCCCAGCACAAGAAAAACAAACAGAGGGATAGGTGTACTCAGAGCTGCCCCTAGCCACTAATCCCCTCTGGCAAGCAGCTTAATCCCCCTCCCCCCCCTCACTGACTACCTACTTCTCCGACCTTTATCACCTGAATCCAACCTGCCTATACGTGTATAGCTTCGTTCGTAATTTTGTTAATACATTTTTTAACATGTATAAACTGAATACTTTGTAATAACTTCCCATTGTAACTCTGAAGATGATACTCGATGTATCGAAAAGCGTCAGTTAAATTAAAGAAAGTGATAAATTACATTAATTTACTTCTATCTTTGGCAAAATAAAAATCCGTCCCCGACGAACTTCGGTACGCTTATCCACAGGTTAAACAATGAAGAAAAGGCGAATATAAGACAAATCGAGAAGATTGAAAAAAAAAAAGAATTATTAATTCGAAACTATTGGTCGATTTTAATATATATATATATATATATATATATATATATATATATATATATATATATATATATATATATATATATATATATATATATATATATATATATATATATATATATATATATATATGAGAATGGATGGGGAGAAAGAAAAGTCCAGACACTGCACAGAGCTCTTTATTGACGTTTCGCCTCTTGGCTTCCTCAGAATGGAACTGGATTAAAATTTAAAATCTAAAAAAGAGCAGCCATGGTTAAATTTTTATAATTTTTCTGAACTTGGCCAATTATAATAATTTTAAAAAGGAAATCTAAACTAAATTTTCCCCCTTTGAAAATATCACGTTGCTAAAATATAGTTATAGAAGAAGCTATATAAAAATAAATTTTCTGAACTTCACCATTTATAATTCTTTGGGTTTTAAAAAATTCCTAATTTCGATACTTATATTTATTTCTGAACTTCACCATTTTTTTTTCTATATTATAAAAGAATTATTAAAATAACTTTGATAAAAAAAATAAGATGAAATTATTATTCAAATACTCAAAAAAATCCCCTTCTTAAATTATAGAGTTAGTGAAGTGATGATTTGCAACAAATTTGAAACAATTAAACAACTCTAAGAAACATTTGATAAAAGTCTTCTAAAAAAATGTCATTTATTTTTGTCCAGCCGTTTTAGTTATGCCACTTTAAACTGTAGGTCTCCACTGAGACATCAAAAGGAGTGGTGCAAAAATCGGCAGTGAAACACAGACCACCGATATGAACTACCCCTTCCCCCCCCCCTCCTCTGTCCATTTCATTTCTCCCCATCCATTCTCACCTATACGTCGAGTCTTTCATGCATATATATATATATGTATATATATATATATATATATATATATATATATATATATATATATATATATATATATATATATATATATATATATATATATATATATATATATGGGAAATATCACGAAAGTTAGCACGTGATAACTATAAATATGAATATGTACCACGGAAGGAAACTGAATAAAATGCAGATTGGAGTTAGTACTTTCGTCTATTAGACATATTCATATATATATATATATATATATATATATATATATATATATATATATATATATATATATATATATATATATATATATATATATATATAATGTGTGTGTGTATGTATATAGCGGGTTTTGAAAAAGTTCCATCAAACAAACTTAAAGTTCTACTTTTCCAACACGTGGTCATTAAAACATATTTTTCAATTTGTGCAAGTGCGTCGAAATGACAGTGAAAAGAATCGAGATCTCTTCTCTCCAAGCGGCTAATCGTCAGCCGGATGACCGCACACAGTCACGGAGAGGCTCACAAACGGGTAAGACCTCAAAGATCGACTTCGTTCAGGCAGACCTCAAGTTGTCAACCGTTTGGCGGTAAGAAAAGCCTTCGAAAGTGCTCCGAAGCTCAAAATGACTGCGCTTGCGAAAAAGAACATCTCAGTGGCCACGGTGAGGGGGGCCGTCAAGGAGGAGGGTGGCAAGAGCTTGAGGTAAGTGGAAAGGCCTTTGCTCACCGACCCTATGCGAGAACAACCCCGGGAGCTCTGTCGTCGTATTCTCAACGACTTGAAGAGCCATGCAATCAAGTTATAATTTTTTTTTCTGGCGAAAGACCCTTCACTGTCGATCCGGTCATCAACAAGGTGAACGACCGCGCGATAAGCTTTGGACAGGACGTCTCCGAGATACGCTACGTATCCACGACCAAACACCCGACCTCCGTGATGATGGTCGACTTCGTGGCTTCGAATGGCGAGAAGATGCCGTCCCGTCGGCTTGGTTCGCGGCCGATTACAGGAACAGTTGACTACGAAAGTCCTGCCCTGGGTGAGAAAGATCACGAAGAAGACGGACTACATCTTTAAGGATGACGCTGCCCTGGCTCACACGGTCAAGACCGTGCAAGAGAGGTTGGGGTAGAAGGATTTTCGGCTGCCGCACTCGCTCGACCTTAATACCCTCGACTAACTACAGTGTGCGGGTGCTTGTCGAGGGCAAGGCCTACGAGGTCCGCCACCGCAATGTCGACGAGCTGAAGTCCTCCGTCAACCGCGTGTTGGCCAGCAGGAGGAATGACTTCGTCCCCAACGTGTGCGCGCCCTTCAGGTCTCGACTGGAGCGTGTGCTCTCCGCTGACGGCGGAGACGAGTTAAATAGTATTGAAGTGCGTAAAGTTAAACGAGCGAGGGGAGGGATATGAAGTCCCCCAAATAAAAAATTACCAAAGAATGTGAAATTACCTAACAAATTAACATACTAATTGATGTGTGATTATATTTAAATGGGCAGATAAGGAGTTATTAATCGATGAAGGCTTAAGTGTAACCCCAGAGCGACATACTGGTGGGTGTTTTTATAAGAAATAAGTTAATTTGTTTCTCACGAACGGATTTGGGGTAACAATTGGAGGAAAAAAATACTCAGGAATTCTCGATAACAACTTGACCCCCCGCCCCCACCTCCAGCTCTGTCATCTTCCGTTCTTACTCGTATGTATTCAATTATCAGGTCGCACCTTGCAAGGATCGCGAAAAAAAAACCGTCGGAAGTAGGAGGTTCCTCATATAATTAGAAATATGAAGGTCATCAAGAGTAGTGTAGTTGGGGCTGTGGGAGGGGGTAGCCAAGATGGCAACACCCTTCCGGCGTACGTGACACGAGGTTGAGAAACGAAATGATAAAATGTTTTACTATTTTTTACTCATGTATGCGTGAAATTGAGAAAATTGCCTAATTACCGTTTTGGAATTCGAAGCAATTAGGTAATGATTTAATTGCTCATTTGCTTAAAGATTCGTCAGAAGCTGCATTTATTCTTCTACTAATGTAGTGTAGTGTATATATATATATATATATATATATATATATAGCTCAAGTTTTAACTATTTGGCTGTGAGGCTTTCGAAAGTGTGTTTCGAAGCTCTAAATGACTGCGCTCGCGAAGAAGATCATCATCTTGGTGGCCACATTGTCCAGGGCCCTCAAGGAGGAGGGCGGGTAGATCTTGGGGTGCGTGGAAACGTCTCTGCTCACCAATGCCAGACCAATGCAGGGAGCACAGTCGTCACCTTTTCAACAACTTGAAGTAATGGTAATCGAATTCTCATTTTTTTTATGATGAAAAAAACCTTCACGGTCGATCCGGTCATCAAGAAGCAAAACGACTGGGGGTAAGCTTCGGCCAGGCTGTCTCCGAGGTCCTCTATGTGGCCACGACCAAGCACCCGGTCTCCATGATGATGCTCGACTTCGTGGCTTCAAATGGCGAGAAGATGCCGATGGCGTGGTTTGCGGCCGATTACAGGAACAGTTGACTACGAAAGTTATGCCCTGATTCAGAAAGATCACAAAGAACTCGGACTAAATCTTTCAGCAGGACGGTACCCCGACCCGCACGGCCAAGATGGTGCAAGTGTGGTTGGGGTCGAACAAGAAATCCTGTTCGAAGGACATTTGATCGCCTCAGTCGCCTGACCTCAATCCCCCCAACTAAAGCGTGGGGCCGCATGGCGAGTGCAAGTCCTGCAAGATCCGCCACAGCAACGTCCACGAGCTGAAGTCCTCCGTCAACCGAGTGTGAGCCAGCATGAAGAAGGAATTCGTCCGCAATGTGTGCACAGCCTTCAGGTCTCACCTGGAAGAAATCTTTTGTGTGTTGAATGGAACAGGAGCTGCCAAGTGTAGGCCATGAATGGTCTTTTGCAGTCTCCTTCTTTTCTTATGGTAAGGTAAGGAACGCGTGCTCGCCGTCGAATGCAACCACGTTGATTAATATTACAATTTTAACAAATATTTATCTGCTAATTAGATGATTCAGAATTCGCAGAGAACAAATGTATATAAACCACATTTCTTCTCGACATTTGTAGGCTATGAAGAAGCTTTCGACTCAGTAAACGCCTAATTAGTGTTAAGAGCACTTCAGAAACAGGGAATTAATATAGCCTACATTGACATATTCTCTTAGATACCAGTATGTGTATATTCCTTAAACATCGCCATTTAAGCCACACTCACAACCAAAGTAATCAGAAAATTGAGTACAACCCGAAGAAGCATGGAACTTCTTTTTTTTCTCAATGGTACATCTGGCGACTGCCTACAAAGGCATAAATCACCCTAAAAACAAACAAGAAGAAGGAACCAAGCTTCGGCGTCAGCGGAAGTCCCCCCTCCTCCCTGACGTGGGGCATGTGAAGCATGGAACAATAAAGGTTATGAATAATTCGCAGGAACCATAAAAAAGACGGATAACAACACAAACACAGGTGAGATAAAAATAATATAAGTTTTAAGATGGAGATGCGAATAAATAAAAGCAAGTTGCTCCAAACAAATCGTAAACTCGCCCCTTTTATACATTTAGAGACCCAGAAGAACTTAACAGTTGGTGGGAGGATGAAACTCGCTCAACGTCATAAGTACCATGGCAAACTCGTGCTTTGATCCGTGATTGAGGGAACCTTTTTGACCAGGCATTTGGTCAGCAATGCGATAAAAGGGTCTGATAATAATGATGGTCCCCCACCCCTCCCCAAAAGACGAGAGCATCGTATATTAATATATATATATATATATATATATAGTAAGAAAGAGAAATTGGACGCGAATGAGGTAAGAAAAAACCTTTCTTTCTGTCTTCAAAATTGTTTTGAAAGGCAGAAAATAAACATGGCGAAAGCCCTGTGGTGGTTGTTATCACCCACAGAACTTGCATTTGCTCCTTCTTTGTATATATATATATATATATATATATATATATATATATATATATATATATATATATATATATATATATATATATTTATTAGAATTAAAAACGAGCAAACTGCGTCTAGTCACTGATTCGCAGACGACTAATGCGGATGTTGTAATGGTCCCGCCTTTATCCTGCAGTTACATCATTAAGGTCTTCGACGAGTGAGGTGCTGGTACCATAAACTGTATCTTTCAGGTAGTCCAAGAAGTAAATATAAAGTGGAGTCAACTTAAGGGAATGGAGAGGATACTCAACACGTCCTCTTCGTCCTATCCAACAGTTAGCTCACATTTCATCGAGGTACATTCTGACGTCACCTTGATAATGACCTGTACCGCGATAGTGTCACAAATATCGTTTCGAAACGGCGCTAGAAACTGCAGGTACAAGTTGTGTTTGAAGTATGTCGAAACAGGCCACACTAGTAACTGCCCCATTAAATATAAATAGTTCAATCCCTGCAACTATTTAAAGTAATTAAGGAGTGGTGGGAGAGTCATCTTTCCAAACGGGGAGGTGAAGGAATGATTTTTATTTCCAAGCTTTGAGGGGGATGAAGGAACCTCTTCAGTGAAGTCTTTTAAATAGTCAGCATAACTGAGTGTAATTTTCAAATGCGACCAGTCTTTTTGAGAGTAGTTCCAAATCTACCCGCCCCCAAGCCAAAAAAATCGCCTAGCTGGACGATCTCGCTTCCATGGGAACCGAAATCATTTTCTTCTGATCAAAGGCACCGAATGATCGCCGCTTATAATCCTTATACGTGTGGTACGGTTGCTCCCGATTATTCCTCCCCCCCCACATCGGTATATTGAAATGTGGTCAACTTGGGAGGAACCCGATACTGGGTAATCTGGCAAAGGTCCTGAGAGTCCCCCAAAGTAGATTTTACAAGATAAATAGCTTGAACATACCCAGAGGATAATACCTCCGCCCTCCGATTATATAAGGCCATTCGAAGTGTAATCCTTAATATTAGGATCAGCCAACTTGAATTAGGTTTCTTAATTGCTTTAGCCAATTCAAGGGTGGTAAGGTAAGTAGGTAAATTTTCTACCACTAGCATTCAAATTTGTGTTATTTACTGCGGGTTCCCTTTACTGCAGTTCTCGACCGGAACCAGCGCAACCCGATAAATCGCTGGTGAGGATCGGTCCTCAAACCGGCTAACTGAATAAACTTCATACCTAAAAAAAATTCAAGTTCATTTGCAATATAGGATCGCTGAGCGCCTTGATCAAATATGGCGCGCAGATAAACTATGTCGTTGGATCCCATGATGAGAAGTATAGCCCTCAGCATACAGCATTGAAACCTGCCTTAGCCACAGTAACTAATGTATCCGCCTCATTAGATGTTTGTTCCTTAGGTTTTTTGGTTTTTTTGTCGGAGGAGAGGTTTATTTTGGATGCGTCCAAGCTTACGATTCCGGTGCTTATGATCGCTTTTATCCCATTTAGCAGCGGCAGGAGATTGGAAACAAAGCTAACGCTATGAACCCCATCACGGAAAAAGCGAAAGGTCGTATTATAAGGACTTGAATCTTCAGTGAGCTTAGATAAACGGTGAACACAAAACATCTAGTTTCCATGATAGGGTATTATCGCTCCTTAGCAACTTTCACCTTTCTACAATGAACATCCTTGTGGTTCCCTCTACACAAAACACGGCTCTTGTTACTTCCTACGTTAAAGTTCTAAATAATGGGGTAGATCTTTCTCTGCTCCTTTGACCTTCCCTCGGGTAAGCAAATGTCGGAGACAAGGCCTAATCCTCACGACCATGAGCCGAGGACTTATAAATGTCCCAGAATGTGGACCATCGTCGGGAATCTCCCTCAAGATAGGGAGAGTAATAGTAGGGAGCTTAACTGCAGTGGTGGTTTGTTGTCCATTTGCGGTTAACTCCGTGCGATTAGAGTGATTACTGGCTTCATCCTGCTTTTTTTTTTTAGGGGGGAGGTTGTCCGGCATTTTACAGGTCCTCATTTCGTCATCATCATCATCATCATCACTTCACTAACTCTATAATTTAAAAAGGGGATTTTTTGGGACTATTTGAATAATAATTTCATCTTAGTTTGGTTATGACTTGTTTTTTTATCAAAGTTATTTCTAATAATTCTTTTATAATATCAAAAAATAAAATGTTGACTTTCAGAAATAAATATAAGTATCGAAACTGTGAATTTTTTAAAACCCAAAGAATTATAAATGGTGAAGTTCAGAAAATTTATTTTTATATATCTTCTCTTCTATAACTATATTTTAGCAACGTGATATTTTGAAATGGGGGAAATTTAGTTTAGAATTCCTTTTTAAAATTATTATAATTGGCGAAGTTCAGAAAATTTATAAAAATTTAACCATGGCTGCTTTTTTTTAGATTTTAAGTTTTAACCTTAGTAGCGAAGCGCAAGCTCCCCCGTAGGGGGGAGTGGCGAAGCCATTGCCTGGTCTTCTTATAGCAATTCTTGAATCTCTTAGTCTAAATTCGCTAATTTAGAAAAGAGTTTCAAATGAGGGTGGGCTTTGAGGTCAGCATCATTGATCTCGGCCCTTCGCAATAGATCTTCCATAGAAGTAGCAATCTGTTTGGTATATATATATATATATATATATATATATATATATATATATATATATATATATATATATATATATATATATATATATATAGGCCACTCTAAGTACGACTCTGGTTTAGCTGGTTAGGAGCTAAGCTAAACTCTGCAGAAATTTACTTAATTAAAGCGTGATAAATACAAATGTTTAGCTTCGGCTTCTGAGGAATCAACGCTCCATATTTTGCTTAAATCCACCTGTCGGCCTTTCCCCCCGCAAGATGGTGGGACTTAAACTTGGAGTAGGGGCATACCCCCGAGACCCCAGTCCCCCAAGGAAAATTGGTGCTCTCTCTTGACTTGTCTTTTGCATATTTTTCGCGTCTGTTAAGGCCAGAGGTGGGCAAACTCTAGCCCGTAAATGCTTTTCATATGGCCCACGTTTCATTCCAGAATTTGACGAAATATTTGAAAATTAATTATTGAACATTTTAACAAAATCTCACCTTGAACGCGAATTCTGTCAAATCTTTGGAACGCCTTTAAAATTTTAATAGTTTGCGTTCCTTATCGAAAAAAATTACATAGGCCTAGTCTTATAATTTCGGTTTCTATTTAAGTTTGGCAATGTTGCATATAGCGTCATATAATTAATTGTAAATTGTTGTTTGGATTCGACGTTAAGCTGTAGCTCCCTACTCTGATATAATTCTGGAAACAATTTAAAAGGGGTAGCAAAACTATGCAAAAAAATTACCCTTAGTTATTAATAGGTAGCTCTATCTATGACTAGGTAGTATATGCAAACAAATGCACAAAGGTAATTGAAATTAGCATATATATCCTAAATTTGCGTCTAACTATTTAAGCGCGGCCTGCAAAGCTTTGCATAAGTTTCCATGTCACCTACTGCTTAAAATTATTGCCCATCCCTGGCCTAGACTCAGGAAAGAGCGGAAAAGGGTGTTAAACGTTCTTAAAAACATCGTCCTTTCTTCGAAAAGGCACCACACGTCGGTTCCGCCATTCCCATCCCCCCAATAATAATAAAAATATATTTAGTGACAGTAAATTGAGTTGACTGTTTGTCTTTATTCGTTCCCATATTGCAATGGCCTTTTTTTTGCATACATGGCGACCAGAACTGTACCGCATACTCCGAATGAAGTGGTACAAACGCCATATAAAAGAGAAGAATAATGTTTTTTCATCAAACGCAAAATGTCTAACTACGTAGGTAGCCTAGAAACGTATTTCCTTTTGTAAAGCTACAGTATATTGTTTGGAAAATATTAGATCTCTCGAGATTGACACTTAAAACCTCTTCCATGTTGAAGTCTTTGGTGTATCTGGGACTGCAATTAGCTCCTCGTTTCGCTCGGAACAATTATCTCTTACGCTTTATTCACATTGAGGGTGCTATGTTGTCGTCTTCAGAGGTACGTCATGCTGTTCCACCGAACTAGAGCCTTGGACCGCTCATATTTCGTATCAAAATTCCTCCACTCGGTATTCTTTAACTTGTATACTGATATCACGCGCATATATATATATATATATATATATATATATATATATATATATATATATATATATATATATATATATGTTATAATTGGTCACCTTTTAAAATAATTCAATATCTTGTTGGCCTGTTCATGTTTTCTTCATATGTATTAACTTTAGTAAACCTATTCTAGCCTGAAGATGAAAACTTGTAGCTTTCGAAACGTTGTAGGAAATTAAAAGATGTTGCATCCGTTTCTGGTGGCTCTGGGATTTATCCTCATATATATATATATATATATATATATATATATATATATATATATATATATATATATATATATATATATATATATATATATACAGTGGGTGCAATAAATATCCGATATATGGTCAAAAGTTTATTTACCATAGTTACACAACAGCAAAGTAATCGAAAATTGACCATCTTATGTATTTTGTACGTTGAATAAAAATTGGTCGAAGGCAAAAATAGTAAAATATTACTATGATTACGGCAAAAATATCAAACGAACGTTTCAAAAAGTATCCGATACATCTATGAAAACCAGAGAGTATTTGGTTATATGACCTTTCGTCGCTGTTACAGATTCCAACCGTTTGGGATATTTACTTACGAGGTTCTTACAAATATTTGTAGGTATCTTGGCATATTCTTTTTAAATCTGTTAGATTTCTTGGGTCCCTTTTCTGAATCTTTAGTTTTAATTCTCGTCACAGGTTCTCGATAGGATTTAGGTCTGGCGACTGACTTGGCCATCCCATAACCTTTATTTTCTTCTGCCGAAACCACGCTGCAGTGCGTGCCCTTGGCTGTATGTTTTTGGATCGTTGTCCATCTTCTTGGCAACTTCAAGTCGTCCGCAGACTGTAAGAAATTATCATCCAGAATCCTGCGATACTCGTACATTTGAGCATTCATTTTCCCTTCAATAATATGGAGTCTTCCAGGACCTGCAGAGGAGAAGCAGCCCCATACCATTATGCTGCCTCCTCCAAACTTCACTGTTGGGATTGTATTTTTAGGATCATGCGCTGAGTTTTTCTGCTTCCAAACTAACTAACACTATTCCGCCCAAATAACTCAATCTTCGTCTCGTCAGACCATAGTACAGCGTCCCCAAACTTGCAGGCTTCTCTAAATGTTCCTTGGCAAAATTCAGACAATTTCTGACATGAATTGGTTTCAACAAAGGTGTATTTCTTGGGGTGCGAGAATGGAATTCCTCGTTCCTAAGAATTGCTCTAATTGTATTTTTGCATACGTTTGTCCCAGCTGCTTCCAAAATCTTTCTGAAATTCAGATCGAGTCACTCGAAGATTCTTCTTTACTTTACGGACTATAAGTTTAGCCACACAGTTTGAAATTTTAGATGGACGCCCTGAACATAGTAGATTTGCAGTGGACTGATATCACGTGAACCGGCGAATCGTGTCACCAATGGTTGAGATTGGTATTTTTAGCATAGATGATATTTTTCTATAGCCCAACCACTTTTAGGTAAATGAACAATTATTTCTCTTCTCCTTTTTGGCAATTCTTTAGTCTTCGCCATATTATAATTAGAGTGTTGAACGATGAGCTCCTTTTCATACATCTCTCAGACATTGACTGAGGTCCGCTGTTTCACGTGGACGAAGTAGATTATTTTTTCTAGAAAGTTCTACAGCTTTCCTGTCATGTAAACCACTCTGGAATGTTCGAGAACTATTTATTATCGCTTTAAAACTAATTTTGTGGGTGTGTTGAATACTTTTTGATGCGATTATTCAACGTACAAAATACATAAGATGTTCAATTTTCGATTATTTTGCTGTTGTGTAACTATAGTCAATAAACTTTTGACCATGAATAGAATATTTATTGCAGCCACTGTGTGCGTGTATA
This sequence comes from Ceratothoa steindachneri, assembly GCA_963969495.1. Taxonomy (NCBI): domain Eukaryota; kingdom Metazoa; phylum Arthropoda; class Malacostraca; order Isopoda; family Cymothoidae; genus Ceratothoa; species Ceratothoa steindachneri. The sequence continues at coordinate 29,841,495 of OZ018325.1, forward strand.
TATATATATATATATATATATATATATATATATATATATATATATATATATTGGTGATGGAGTTGTTCCTTGGGAACCTTATTCGTAGCAGGAATATGAAGACATATGCGATGGTGACGAACATTTAATTTTCCGGACGTTTCGGTCATTAACGATGACCATCATCAGCGAATTCTAAATACAAAGAATTATTTTTATAAGAATAAATAAACACAGCAATAAAAAATATGACAGGAGTCAAAAATGATAACCGAAAGCAAGAAGTTAAAATGAAATATATAATCCTAAACCGTTGAAAGCAAATGGGTGACAATCTATTAATAAGAAATTGATTAATATCGTAAAAAATAACTAAATTAAATAATAATCCTATGAGTTTAAAATATGCATAATAAACTTGAATTGAATTCCTATTGAAATACAAAAATTGTAAACTATAGCAATAGAGTCGAAAGCAAGGGAAAAAAATTATTAAATAATCCCATGTGCAGCAAATAGGAATAATAAACATGAATCAAGCATCAAGCGGAATACAAAAAATTCACTATAAACCACAGCAAGAGAGAATTATAAGGGCAGGGCGAACAATCGAAAATAAGTTAGATCAGGGGGTATGTAATCGAAGAGGATATTAATAAATGGAGCGAAGCAAGTAATTCAATAAAGTTAAATTTTAAGTGATTGAACATATTAAATGAATACGAGTAGACTAAGGCACGAATTTCAAATATTAAATAATCAATAATAGAGGGGTCAAAAAGGACGACTAAAACATTAAATTAAGGAAAAGTCAATAATAAACCAGATCATTTAGATATTAATGGGACAAACTAAAATAGAAATAAAAATTTCTCTGCACGAGTACTAACGTTATTACGGTGAAGCTGGGAGTATCAACTGATATTACGGACAGAATTAGGCAGAAAGAAAACTATTAAGGGGGATGTGGTTGGTTGTACATTTGTCTATATAGTGAATAATTTAAGGGATGATGATATATATATATATATATATATATATATATATATATATATATATATATATATATATATATATATATATATATATAAATAATAAAAAAAGGATTAAAGAATGAAAAAATAAATAAAAAAGGAACGACCTTACAAGTTTGCCGATGATAATAAGTTAGGTAGGATTATAAGGTCTGCCTCTGACGCTGAGGTATTACAGAATGAATTGACCATACCATCGTAACGGGCAGAGAAATGGCAGATGGAATTTAACAATACGCAAGTGTGGTCTACTTGGTATTCTGTAGGTGATATCCACTGAATAATTATAAACTGAATGGGAGTTTTAGGAAGGACATAATGCGAAAGAGACTTAAGTGTCCTGGTAAGTTCAGACCTCCGGCCTACAAAGCAGTGCTAAAGTGCTAGGAATAAAGCTACTAGTGTATTGGGATTTATTGGGAGGAGTATAAGTAATAGAAGTGTTGATGTAATTCTGAAATTGTACTTGGTATTAGTTAGGCCTCATCTTGAATATGCGGGGCAATTTTGGTCATCATATTATAGAATGGATATTGCTTTGTTTGAGTCTGTGCAAAGAATGATGACCAAAATGATTCATGGGTAAAGCTTAAGAGACTAAAGCTTCCTACATTTGAAGTGAGAAGAGCGTGGGGGGGGGGGGGGGACTTGATTTATGTATTCAAGTGGGTAAAAAGTTATAATAGGGGAGACATGGGTAATGTTCTTATTTTTAGTGAACAGGATCGGACACATAGCAATGGGTTTAAACCTGTCTAGCTTAGGTTAAGGAAAGAGATTGGTAGAAATTGGTTTGCAAATGGAGTGGTAGACGAATGGAATAAGCTCGCTAGTCATGTGATAGAAGCATTCTCCCTGCAGAGTTTTAAGAATAGATTGGATAGATTTATGGATGAGGATGCTAGGTGGGACTGAAGGGTACAGGTGCTGCCTCGTATAGGCTATTGATTAGCCTTTTTTCAGCAGCATATCTTTGTGGCCTATTACATCTTCACTGAATGCTCTCGGACAATTTTCTCTAATCCAACGACGAGAAAACGGGTATTACCTGTTTATATTCCATCAGATATAGTACGCTGTAAAATATTGCTCCTCTTCTTAATCATCGTCGGTCCCTGTTGCCTTTTCAGACAGTGTTAGAGATCATAGTGTCATATTTATTAGTCAATTATTTCTTAAAGCCGATGCTGCTTCTTATCCGTGACGCCACGGTTGCCGCAAGCTGGGTGAATTTCAAGATTATCTTCAGCTGGGTTTCTAGACATGTAGGAATTGCGGGGAATGAGCGCGCAGATGTGGGTGCTGAAGAGACCGCGAGGACTGAGCCACCAGAGCAGCGCCCCGCTCTTCCTCGCGCACACTACATGGTAGGAATCAGGGCAACCCTCCTGCATGCTTGGCAAAAAAGATAGGAGACGGCCGACGGGAAATTGCATGCCATTGTGCTTGCGACTCTTCTCACGCACCTCCCCCCAAATACCGCTACGACCTCAGGTCGCGTGCTGCTGCCTTCGAATTGTGGACACTCGCGGGATGCACCGCCATTTGATGGTCTCACCTGCACTTTATTGCGACGACTACGTTGTCCCTCAGACTTTTCGGTACATTCTTGTTAAATATCGCAGTCTGGGCGATCTTTGCGCACATTACCTGTCCCGGAGCCGGGATGAACGGGGTCGCTACCGCTTGTCCCTTGTACTTGGGACGGGTTCGTATCACGCCCTGGGGTCAGTCTAGCATTAGGCCATAAGATAATTATGGTGACTTATGCCTTTGTAGGCATTCGCCAGATGAACGTTAGAACAATCGTCGCCTCGCTTAGTTATAAATTAAATGATCTTATCCTATTTATTTGCCAAAGTCGCACATTCTAAAATATTTTCTAATTATTGCTGCAGTTTTCTAATGAGGAGGATTCTGTCACCTAATCTAAAGTTGATTCACTTTTGGCGAGTGTAATTTAGAAGATAATTATTTTACTTTAGGTGGCTCTCTCTTCCTTTAGATGTACTTTGGTCCTGCTTCCGAGCAATCTGTGGTTGAAAACTATTTAAAGAGCTGATATTTGATATGCCCTTAATGAACTTTTCCCTGTAGTAGAGAATTTAATCGATCGCATTTTGGTTTCGTTTGGTCCCATCATTGTTCGTCTTCTGGTATATGCAGCCGCGGCCAAAGGTTTTCGGACACCTATGAAATTTTAGGAAATTAGATAAATGCAGGATTGTAAAGTTATAATTTGCATAATAATATGAATATAACAGTGAAATAGGGAGAAATAAATATTAATGTTACATTTGTCCCAAACAATAAAAAATGCCAAAACATGTAACAGTAGCAACATATAATAAAGCTGTGTGAAAATTACAGTAACACCAAACTGATACAAGAATGTCAGTAACGTGCCGAGAGTCCACTGATAGTGATGAGAGCATTTATTCTTCCACGCATTCTCTCCATGAGGGTGCTACACCCGAAAGGTGTGATGCTGGTCCACTCCTCGGTGATGAGTGCCTTTAATTTCTTATTGGAAGCTGGCTGACGACGTATTACGGCCTCTTTCAAGTCCTGCCAAAGGTTTCCCACTGGATTCATATCCGGAGACTGAGGTGGTCAGTCCATCACTGTGATATTGCTGTCCCTGAACCACTATATGGTGGACCCAGATTTGTGACATTGGGCATTGTCCTGTTATAAAAATAATATTACGGGCATTTCTGGGTACGTCTCGGGCTAAGGAAAGAAAATAATCTTTCAGAACAGCTTGGTATTTCTCTGAATTCATGGTGTCATCACAAACGGTGAGACAACCCCATCACTCAACTAGACACGCAGCCCTATACCATTAAAGAGCGGCCACCATGATTTACTGTTGGCACTATGTACTCTCTCTTCCACTACTCCCCTGGCCTGCGGACTCTAACGTTGACTATGTTCGATAACAACTGGACTGTGGACTCGTCTGACCATAAAACACGCCCCTACTGACGCATATGGTCTAGTTGCGGTGAGCACATGCCCAAGCCAGTCGACGTCACTTCTGCTGAAGGTTGGTCAGAGGTTTCTGGAGGGCTTTACATGACTTCAGGCCCTGTGCAAGCATTCGCGACGGACTGCTCTGACAGATACATTGACCTGGCCGTTCTCTGTCCATCCAGGTTACTGCTGGGCTGCTGCCTTATTACGAACCCGAAGACTCTTGCGACGCAGAGATCTGTCATCACGTTGCGTATTCGCCCTGGGTCGTTCAGATAGATATCTGTCTTGCATGTTTCCACTTTCTCTGATCTTCTTCAAAACTTCTACAACACCGGAATCTGATCCGCCGACCATCCAGGGGATTTTTTGACATATGAGACCCCTCCTCATTCAGCGTACTTTTCAACTACTTTCCTCTTTGGTATAGTTTTTAACCATTATCATATCATGGAATATCACATGGTGTGCTATATGAAGACATTTTGACTGTAGCATAGTGCATACTGCTACCAGGATTTCGTACATTTCAATACCATCACCGATTTAGATATTTCATAAAAATAATAAGCTACTTTGTACTTTTATTTTCCTTTCCAGATGTATTGAACAAATGCATACAAACCTACGGCAACAAGGAATAAGAAAAATTATAGGGTGTCCGAAAACTTTTGTCCGTGCATACCTATGTAACGAGAGGGGGGTGTTCTTTCTTGTGGATGTCCGACCAAATAAGTTCGTACTTGGATTTTTATAAACAACTTGATGAAAATATAACTTTATTTCTGAATTTGAGTTTTTTATACTGAAGGGTTGGAGTTTGGTGAATCCATCCACCGAAGTGGAACGGGTCACAACGATGAAGAAGTGTCCTCGATTGTTTTTAAGGCTGATCTCGGTTCCTGAGCATAATCTCTCTTGTTTTATAGAAGGTGAGCGCGACCATGAGAGAGAGATAGAGAGAGAGAGGTCGTGTGGACCTAACACAGACTCTCGAGGGAAATTGAAAAACAGAATTATTGGTGTTAGAGGTCAAGGGCCAATAAATACTGGTTATAGGGCTTCTGCTGAGGGAGTTTTAAGAGGAGATGAATGAAGCTCACATAGTCGTTAGGCGATGCCTAAGTGTAAGAAAGAACGTGTATATGAATGTGCACAACTTTTGTGTACATGATCACTACAAATAACACCCAGCCTTCTAATTTAGCAAATGTAGTAACATTTGTGTGGTACATTCAAAATATAGAATTACGAAATAAGTTGAAAGTAACAATAATTAAGAGCATTCGAATCAAAACAATGATATAATTCAATCAGAATTAATACAATAATGATAAATCAATGGTATGGGAAATAGAATAATAAAAGTATAAGGTAAGATGTACAATAATTCGCTGGTTAAAATGATACACGAGTACAAATGACATTAGTTCTTGTGAACAAAATGCTAATTCAATACATTAAATATCCTTAAAGTAAAATGATTATTAAAATATTTGTAGAGAATATTTCTGTCACATTGGTGTAGAGTGCGTAATAATAATTAAGTCAGTATTTACATGATAACACTAATTCGTTGGTTAAAACAATACACGAGTCTAAATTATATTAGTTCTTGTGAACTTAATATCAATTCAACACATCGATCATTATTAAAGTAGAATGATGATTAAAATACTTATACAGAATATTGAGGTCAAATTGTACAAAGTGAATAATAATAATTAAGTCAGCATTTACACGATAAAGCACATACAAATGATACACTCTGAAATCTCAAGTGATAAACTTTGAAATTCGGTGTCAGAAGGTCATTTTTGTCCAGCTGTAGATCACATGAACGCGCGTGTGTCATTACAGTTGTGAACGTACATAGAAGGCACAAAAATGGGGGATTGAGTGTACACATTTTCTCTTAATAATACAATAAGAGTAAAAGTGAATATAGTGAATTTGAAAAATAATTAGTTAATGTGGCTCTTTGATGAAAGGTTGGATGGAGTCCATGGTTGTACTCAGTTGCATTGAAATAATTCGATGATGACTCCAGAAATTTGATGCGATGGTTTCGTATGATGATCAGATTTTTTTCAGAGAGAGAGAGAGAGAGAGAGAGAGAGAGAGAGAGAGATAGAGAATTATTGGTGATAAAGGTCAAGTGCCAATACAAACTGGTTATAGGGCTTTTGTTGAGGAAGTTTTAAGAGGAGATGAATGAAGCTCACATAGTTGTTAGGCGATGCCTAAGTGTAAGAAAGAACGTGTATATGAATGTTCACAACTTTTCTGTACATGATCACTACACACACACACACACACACACACACACACATATATATATATATATATATATATATATATATATATATATATATATATATATATATATATATATATATATATAAGCTGTAGGTTTGTAAGCATGAGTCCAATACATGTGGAAAGCAAAAAAGATGTTCAAGATTCCCTATACTTGATAGCAAGGCTGTTGAAATGCATGAAATCCTGTTATCATTATGCGGTGTGTTACCCTACAGCGCATATAGTCAAGGTGACGTAAATGAGCCTACAATGCAAGGCCAAGTTTGTTTGGGCATCTCGTCACTTATTTTATCCTTCGATTAACCTTAATTCGATTCGCTTTTAGTTGTAACTTCAATCACGTTCGAACCTTGGCCTGCTGTTAGAAATTCGGTCGTCAAATCATGACCGATCCACCTTCATCTACCAAAGTAACCATCCCGCAAATGATTGACTCGGCCCTCGTTTGTCGCCCATAATTTAAGCTTTTACTTTCACTCCACTCCCCCCTCCCCCCGTGTCATAAACTACAGTACTTTCGTCACAGTTGGCTCCATTACCCATCCCCATCACTCCGTGCTTTCACTTAGGCGGGCTTGGGGGGGGGGGGATGGAAGACGGGGGTCATATGGAGGTTGGACAAGCGGGATTTCAGGAGTTCGTCGTGAACAAAGTGGTCATCCACCCTGATAATTAACCATCAGAAACCCCCCAGGTCATATGTTAACCGAGGGTTCCTGGCCTTATTTATACACCTGGGGTTCTTGGCTAAGGAGATGTCATTTTCTTCAGGGTTCCTGTTATCCGTCTTATCCCCAAAGGGTCATCAGGCCAACTGTGTACTAGCGAACGGTTGAGTACAGACAGAAGAATAATAAAACACTTTTTTAGGAAGGTTTCAAATAGGAAATCTCAAGAGACCAACCTGACTGGGAGTCGATCGAACCTTCGATTTAATGAACCCAACCTTGTCAGAACCTGGAGATCGTAAGCGAGGTCTTAGGCGTTGCCATGGACACGCCCGTTTCAGTTTAGGGGCCTCGCTATGGAAATTCGGACCTTTGACTTTTATTTTCGCCCCCCCCCCCCCTCCTTGTCTCGTAAACACGCGCGCGTGGACACACACACACACAAACACACACACACTTGAAGTCTCGCCCATAAATCTTCTTTCAGAGTGTTGTGTTCCATTTCATCTTTCTCACTTTTCAGCCCCCTGCCCCCACAAAGAGTGTCTTTGTTTGTACTCATTGTTTATAATTTCCCTTCCCCCAACCTCAGTAGTTGGGGTTGTCCATTCTTTGTTATCCTCAAGGTTTCTTTCCCCTTTTATAGCCTTCCGTGTAGGACTCAGGCTCGTGTTCCAACCGGATTCGGTTCAGGATAACTGCGTGACCTTTTACGCTCCTCAACATCCGATTTTTGTTTGTCTTAGGATTATATACTTTCGACACATTTTCACTTGCCCCAACTTCACCGCTTGTTTAGGGACCTCTTCAAAAAGAATATGAAATCAAAGTTCAATATCCACCTGTATGTAGATGTATGTGTGTATGTATTAGTACATCAGTGTGTGCACGCATGTACACCTAACATACACTTTCCTTTTTGTTGTTCTCATTCATTTTCTCCCATTCTCTTCCTCCGTCAGTGGGCGCCACGTCGACGGGGCAACAAGATTAGTTTGGGCTGACCCCCTGAGTGACGCCCCCCGCCAGTTACTGACGGCCCACCCAGTTAGTATTCTTAATATATCTTGAGGCCATTCTGGTCTCAAGATATTAGTTTCATTTAGTAGGGAGCTAGACGCTCCACTTAGGTGTATTCACATGCATAGACTTAGGATGCAACCGTAGAGACCAGCTTAAATAGGCTCGACTCTATTATAATGCTTTAATGTAATCAAGCAATTTACTTCTTGACAGCAAATAGGTTGAACGTTTTTTTTTAACGGTGTTTACCACCAATACGCTATCTTGAATGGCTTGTGGCCATTTTAGGTCGAGTAGCAAGGACTTCTACAGGCTAAATGTGTTGTTGCCATTTAGGCCGAGTAGCAAGGACTTCTACAGGATGAATGTGTTGTTGCCATTTAGGTCGAGTAGCAAGGACTTCGACAAACTGAATCTAGTGTTGCCATTCAGGCCGATTAGCAAGGACTTCGACAGCCTGAATGTGTTGTGGCCATTTAGGCCTAGTAGCAAGGACCTCGTCAAGCTGAAAGCGTCAGGATTTTCTTTCCTCATTAAAAGCTCTTTTCATTTTGGTATTCTTATTCGCATTTAAATGCATCGTGGCTCTAAATTGTTTCAAACGAAAGTAATTAAAACATTCTTCCCAATTAATCTCATCCTTTTCAGGTAAATAGTGGAACCCCTTTTCAAAAATCACCATCTTCCATTTACCCCATCGCGAAATAGGGCATTACAATTTTGAACTCTCCTTTTCGAGTGATGGGGTTCAAAGTTTACTAAGTTAATTATTTAGTGTTGATCACTTAATTATACAAGTTTTAATTTACCAATGTTTTTTCATTCAATCAAATCCATTTTTTATTTTAGTTTCTCACATTGTCATTTAACTAAAGAATTTAAAAAAAGGGTTTTTTTGACACGTAAAGGTATTCAAATTGTCCCTTATGAGTGTTTGTATATTTTGTACGAATTTGTTCGTGGATCTTTCAATGTACTCTTACTTTTGTTTCGTTTCTTTTTGTTTGATTTTTACTTTTATTTGTTTTGGTGTTTTGTTGTCAGAATTTTAAAGTAGCCTAGTACTAGTCTGAATTTTTAATTACGGCAACTATTCCCCTTGGTGGCAATCGACAGATGGGCGCTATGAATTAATATATATATATATATATATATATTACTTACGGCTCGACCATCGATGCTCGTCTGTACGACTCATAATTTATTTGTCGCATCTTACAGGGTGAATAAAGTCGACCGACGATCAACAGAAGGGTGGAGTTTGGGAGGGGTTGGGTCGATTATACTTCTTTGATGCTCAGTTCCAAGTCTATAAATAATAATTATGGAGATAAGCAAGTAGAAATTTGAGTGGCTCTTTGTTCTTACTATTCGGGTGCGCCCAACTTGTTCCCCTTATTCTTGCCATATCAGGCTTGGGTCTGGGTTTGAGCTCTATTCGCTCCTTTCGATTCTTATTTACTATTTCCTTCTTACCTCAACTTATTCCAAAGAGATTTGAGGTTCTTGTAGACATCCGAGTTTCATTTGCTGATACATTTGCACACTTCAGTGACATTAAACTTTAAGAATGAGAGTCATTTCCTGATCAACCCCATATCTAAAATAAACTCTCGCGAGGGGTCCTTTGTTCTTGGGTTTCGGAACAACGCTAAAACCAACCGACGAGAAGTGTCCTTTGTTCCTAGGTTTCGAGACAACGCTAAAACAAACCTACGCAAGGTGTCCTTTGTTCCTTCTTTTCGGGACAACGCCCAAACAAACCTACGCGAGTTATCCTTTGTTCCGGGGTTTCGGGACAACGTCAAAACAAACCTACGCGAGTTATCCTTTGTTCCTGGGTTTCGGGACAACGCTAAAACAAACTGCCAAGAGGTGACATTTGTTCCTGGGTTTCGGAACAACGCTAAAACAAACCTACGCGAGGTATCCTTTGTTCCTGGGTTTCGGTAGAAGGCTAAAACAAACCGCCACGAGGTGTCCTTTGTTCCGGGGTTTCGGGACAACTCCAAAGCAAACCGACGCGAGGTGTCCTTTGTTCCTGAGTTTCAGGACAGCGCTAAAACAAACTGATGCGAGGTGTCCTTTGTTCCTGGGTTTCAGGAAAATGCTAAAACCAACCTACGCGAGGTGCCCTTTGTTCCTGGGTTTCAGGACAACGATAAAACAAACCGCCGCGAGGTGTCCTTTGTTCCTGGGTTTCGGGACAACGCTCTAACAAACCGCCGCGAGGTGTCCTTTGTTTCTGGGCTTCGAAGCCGCTAAAACAAACCGCCACAAGGTGTCCTTTGTTTCTGGGCTTCGAAGCCGCTAAAACAAACCGCCACAAGGTGTCCTTTGTTCCTGCGTTTCGGAACAAAGCGAAGCGAGTGGTCCTTTGTTTGGGGGTTCAGGAGAACGGGCAGCCTACCGCCCCTTAAAGTATTTATATATATGAGTCCTACAATGATTTAAATTTGTATAAGTCGGTGTGCCGTTGCGCTCTTAATTGCTGAGATTAAAACTACATGCTCTCCTTGCCAAGATTTAAGGTTGTGTTTTATGACAGTTCCTAAATTTATCAGTCTATTTTAATTCTTTATTATCACTTTGTGACTATCCTTCCCGACTTCTTTTTCTGCTTAAACTCGTCCTCGTTTGGTTACATGCGTCATTCCTTTTTTTTCCCAGTAATTATTTTATCTCCTAGTTTGTTAACAAGGAGGAAAAGAGGGAGAAAAATCAGTTCGGAGAAGGTTGACAACCCGTATTAATTCGCGCCTTTCTTCTTTTCAGCTTTTGAGAAAGTCTTAGCGAGATGCACCAAAGCACTGATGACAATAATGGACACGTATCGAGGATTTTACGAGTATCCGTCTTCCCAGGCTGCCATTCTCGCCCTTCCCTCCAAGGTAAACGAAACCTGTTTTAAGGATTTAATGGAATATTAATGGTCAGTAGTACAAGAGGACAATCTTTTGATTTATATCTCGGTTGAAGTGTTTGATCGTGAAATTAAACACATTAATGTTTGCAGAATGGCGGCTCCGTCACTCCGGCTAAAGTCAAACGCAATTGGGGTGACCTCCTCAAAATTCCAGGGTTGTCTAAGAAGGAAAAAGATCCAGCTTCTTTTCAACATGGAGCCATCTATTCTCCACAATTTCAACTACCTCAAGCTTACGGTTACATTAGCCCCAAGTCCCCAGCGCATAACACCCAAATTATAACTACTACACCCTACCGTGATCCGAGTAGATACAACCTACCCAGCACAAAGGGAAGACATACTAGTTATAACGCGACGTGCGGACGAGCCTCTGGTAGTACCATTAGGGCTATTGTAAACCCTGCACAAGCAAACTCTAAAAATGCTGTCAAATATACCGACTGGTTCGGTTCAGTGGTTAGTAGGAAACCGCCGGCTAGGGCGTCTATCCCTGCTTTCTATTCGGGGTCTCCTGCCCAGGGTGACAAGGGAATATCTCCAGGATCCCCATGGGACAAATATTCTACCTCCGTGTCCCCCCAAGTACCTGTAGAAGGTATGGCTTTGGTTCCGTTGCAGAGTTATAACATTTGCGTCTGTCCCGAGCAACTATATGCCACGCGAAGCAAGAAGAAGAAGAAATGCAAACAGTGTGGCAAGAAATATGGCACAGTCAAAAATGCGACGGCCATCGGGTCTGCAGTTAGATTGAGGCCCGCTATACCACCCAGTTTTTATAAAGTGCCCACAAATTCCCCCTGGCCATGGCCCCATGGCCCGACTGTACTCTACTCCCAACCCATGCACGGCCCTGTGCGGCCCATCCAAAACCAAAGTTACCTACGTGAGGCTGAGGAGAGCGAAGATTCGCCTCCACAGACTCCAGAAACCGTGAGAACTGTTCGGAGTGGTAACAGTAGCAAAAGTAACGACAGCAATAGCACTATTACTCAGGACTCCTTCTTTCCACCCAGGTCCATTCCTCCTCCCCCATCAGTCCCTCTTCCATCCATTCCATTACCTTCCAGAGACCGCGCTTCCTCTTCATTAATGGCATCAGTTTCCACCTCATCCAGGAAACCTGACAAAACCCCGTCGATTATCAGGTCAGTTAAAACGGCCTACGAACTCATAGATACCAATAAAGGCTCCGTTTCTGGGTCAGATACGGACGAACTCAGTGACAATGCCGTGTACACTGGGTGGGAAAATGTAGAGTCTTTGACCAAGGGGCATCAGAAGGTAAGGCAGCCAGTCGAACTCAACGGTCACAATAATAGTAGAGTCAGTGTTATACCGATTGGTGGTGACACAACCTCTGCTCCACAGGCGGCTAAAAATGGCTATACTAGTAGCGTTACACCAACAAAAAGCGATTCTAACACGGTACGAATCATTAATACATCCAATTCCAAAGTTGTCATTGAAAATAAGTTCGAAAAGAATTCCAAATTCAAACCGAACTATTCAAATTCCAGCAGACATCTTGCATTGAAGGAGAGTCAAATAGACGATGACTCTTTTTGGTATTCCAGGACAAATGGATATCAAAAAGAAAAACTAAAAAACAGATTTCAAGATGGCAACAAGTCTCCTCCGCCTTCAAGAAAGCGTTCTAGTCATACGAGTAAAAAGAAAAGGAATAATATCATTATAGAAGAAGATACGAGCAGTTGCTACCCATCATCTAACGAAAGCGACCCCGCTGAAGATCGTTCCAAAGTTATCAGTATTGCTGGACGACGCGTTTTGCTCGATCAAAATCAGGGAAACAAATCATTCCTATCTCCTACTCACCTGGCACCCAAAGGCACCATTCATCCTCTTGCAAACGGTCACTCGGCAGTTCTAGAAATCACAGACTGGGAATCTTTGCAAGACTACGTGAACAATAGTGCATTTGACAATCGTAAAGAAGGTAATGATATTGATGAGCTAATGTTCAATGGGTCTAAAAATTCAGCGTATCAAAAAGCTTCTTCAGCTACTAAAAACAGTTATTGTATTACAAACGGCGATTCTAAACCTAATCCCATTTCTTCCGATATTCGGGACATCATTCAGGAAGAAGAGGTCGGAGATCAGCTTATACGGGAAGTAACAAGAAAAGAACCCAACAATGGGGAAGAAATAGAAATGGAAGAAAGCCAGAATGATGAACCTCCAGAAATCTGGAAAATCATCCAAAATGGAGACAAACCCGAACATATTTTGACTACCAATGGATATTTGGAAGATCGCAAGCCACCTTCAAGTCCTTCATTACCAGATTCCTCTTCCCGTACGAACGGGTTTCAACCCACCCTTTCGGAGCTTCTACAAGTCAAATCGATCCTCAAAAGACCCAATTCTTTGGACACCAGTTCAGAAACGGATTCCGATTTCTATCTCCCAACAATCTCAGAATTCAAGCAAAACACGCGCAAGAAAAAGAGTGTCCAGTTCAGACAGTCGGATGAAGTAAATTTGGTCGAAGGCACTGGTGAATCCAAGGGCAGAAAAGTGAGTTCCCTCAAGGCAGCAAGACGAGATCGAATTCGAAGGAAAGGGAGGGAGGTCAAAAACCTAACCTCAGAAGAGGATGCGCAAGAAATTCACGATAGCAGTAGTCTTAAAACAAATGAAGTTAATCCTTCGTTCCAAAGCGAACTTAGTACTAAATACGACATCAATTGGGATGCAATAGAGGAGACTGACATCTCCAGAAACGGAGATCTTAGTGGTGAACAGGAGTTCCCTAGCGACTATCAGTGCACAGATGTAACGGTGAATACGCCTATAGAAAGCGATCAACAATCAACTGCTTTGTCAGGTAAGTCCCGACTGGGATTTCCTTTTATAACCTGTTTGCCACCCCAGGTGGTATTCCCATGCACTACAAAATCTGTGGTTACACTACGCTTCTAAATTTCAACCTAAAAACAGGAAACTCCTATTTGATTTTCTTAATAGGGTAACAGTGGAATTATTACACATTCCTAAGATATGTATGCTTACCTCGACCGATCCGTCAGTTAGCCGCATATTTATCTCATTATTTTCTACATATAACCCTATCGTCTTTTATTTGTTTTTTTTTGTAGAGAACTTAATCATTTTTAGTGAGTAGTAAAACATCTTATTTCCTTTTAAGCTGTATTGGATGTTATTAATTTAGATTTGAATAATTGCGAAAAGAGTGACGGCTTTAATTATGGATTAAAATGTTTCCAGATAACTCAAACTCCCTCGGTCGTTCTCTGGACAACAGTCAGACCCCTAATGAAAATTTGCCAATTTTCGGAGACTCTAATCCTACAAAGCCCATCCGCCCAAGAAGGCCAACAAGAAAGGCTCCTCCACCCCCGCGAAACAGCCCTCTTCGACCTACTGTCCCCCCTCCACCTCCTCCGTCATCCGCCTCCACTCTACCAGATTTGGAGGAGCCGCGCTACAATGGTGATGCCCAAACCGGTGAAGAAGCTTGCGACAATGAGGTGGCTTCATCTCTCTCCTCTATATCTATTTCTCCTTCTCCATCACCACCACCCCCGTTACCTTCGTCCTCGCCACCCCCTCTTCCTTCTTCGTCTCCTCCACCCTTAGAAGACGAGGATAAACCATTCGAATCCCCTGGAGTCTCTTTCAGCAGTTTCATAGACCCGAGGTCCCCCGTAGTGTCTATCTCAACAAAGGCACCACAAGCCCAACCATCTGTTGCCGCCGAAGTTCCGATACAGGACTTGAAAGAGACTCTTTCCTCGTCAATCCACTCCTCTCCCTCCGTCTTCGAAGCGCGAGAGAACAGTTCCATGAACATTGCTACTATCAAGGGTCGTGTCAAGGCCACCAAACTCTCGCTTCCGCTTAACCAAGACACCAGCTCCTCCTCCAGTTATACCTTCAAGCCAACGAAACCCGCGAATTCATTATCCGCCAAGCGGCAAGTTAGAACCTATAATTTGAACCCTTCTCATAAACTTTCTTTCTTGGGTAATAGGACGGAAGAGGTGGATGTTGAGGAGTGCTTGAGTGATCACATCTACGAGGAGTTACCTTCGTTTTCCTCTTCTCCCTCTGGAAGCCTTCCTAATTTCCAGGAAAAATCCATCTTCGACGGAGCCTCAAAATACGAAATTTTGGAATTCCTCCAAGATGCTCGGAGTAGAGTGGATATGACAGCGGTCGATGAGGAGGACATGAATCTCATTAACGTAAGTTGATTGGAAATAAACCTGAAAGTAGAATTCATTCATTTTTCATCTTATACTAAGATTAGACTCTTCTGAGCCCAAGAGCCGCCCATAACGTTTCAGAGATGTTTCAGAACAGAAAAGTAATTTTAAACAAATATCATTGTTAAAACACTTACCGGTGAAAGATACAAATAAATTCAATTATATTCACTGAAGCATTTAACTGTTTAACTATAGTCATAAAAGACATACTAAGTCATAATTTTTTTTCAAAAACTTTCGAATTTAGAGTTTAAATAATAGCTTTCTTCTGGACAACACTAAACCATGGGGTATGCGATTTGGTTATAGCTATACTTTAGGGATACTGGAACATCTAGTGATTTAACCTTTATTTAAAGGAAGGAAGTTGAAGGTCTACACCTTCAGGTTGTATGTTTTGCTAGACCAAGGTGAGATTTTCCTATAAGATTCACGTTGGCAGGATTATCACTCGCTTTATATTATTCTAGCTAAGATGGTAGTAGTGGTTGGGAGGTTTGTTTCTTTAATAAAGCAGACCCCCAAGCAACCTGTCGCTGAAACGTAGAACCCAAACTCCTAATCTGCATTTCCTTTACCAGCCTCTCGCCGGAGAACTCTCAACGTTGGCTCTGGAAGACGAGGAGGATCAAACCGGAGCCCACTCCCCAGCAGACGACCCCTTACTCCCCTCAAGATACGTGGACGGGCGATCATCGAACAGGTCTTCGAACTCAGAGTCTTCAGAGAACAGCGGATTGCTTCGTTCGGACAAAGTGAGAAATGGACCTAAGGTTGTGGTTGTTGTTTGTAGCTCCCCGGGAGCAGATGGCATCTCTGCTTCCTCCGACCGCTCTGGAGATTAAGGGAGAAAGCCTCTGATCCTCCGTCCTCTGTTGCAGGCCCCGCTAACGTTACCACGATTAAGTGGGGCGGCGGGACTGTCCTGGGGACCAGGTAAAGTAGAGGGAAGCTGTTGCATGCTGTGGGAATTTTATAAAACCTTCTGTGCAACAGGTAGGAAGTGGGAGTTCCATTGCAACTTACCCTCACCCGGAATGCATCCAAGTGGGGTGTTTCCACTACAGGATTGCATCCAGGTGGGGTGGGGGGTCGTGTCCTTTCCACTTGGGAATGACTGGGCACTCTGCCACTCTTTTTCTCTTTCCCTACAGGGTGGTTAGTGTTTAAAAAGGACAGCTTTGCCTGTTGTGCTTGAAGTGTAGTGCTTCCTCTCAGGCCATAGCGCCCCAAGGGGTTTTCTCTTTTAAACATTAAGTCAAGGATCTTACACATATTTTCAATTTCTCACCTTTACTTTCTTTGACAACTTTTTCAAAAAAATGTTAAAAAAACAACAACAGAAAATGAAATGTAAACTGTGCCTGAAACCGTTCATCTATGGAGCTCCCTTCCTAAGTTTCTACGATTAATATGATATTTGTTAGCAGTCTTTTGTTATTCCAATTTCACTTAAGCTTACTTAACCTTTGGTTATGCCATTTCAGGAGAGATTGGCTGCCGGCGACATCGAGAGGACCGATTCTGGCGTTGGCTCTGAGACAAGCAAGCCGTTGGTATCCCTTCGACGATGTGCGAAGGGTTCGGCCGCAACCTCCCCCAATTTGGGTTGTCACATCGGTCTACGAGAGGGGGATTTACCCCCTTGTGATGATTGTGAGACCCCAGTTGAAGCCAGAGTTACCAACAGGTTAGTTGCAACTTAACGATTTCTCAAATGCACTTTGTGATGATTACTTGTTGACGTCAACCCGCAATCAACATCTCACCCACACAAAAAATACCTGTTGTATAATTCATTAAATCAGTGTAATGCTTAATCGAAAAATTAAGGATCTCTGGACATAAGTTGACTTAGAGACATTCAGAATAGGCTTTTCGGTAGTCAATGGATCACAAGGAGAAGCAGTACATCATAAGTTCTTACGAACCATACCGAGGAGGCACCGTATACGGAGGTCTAACAATAAGTATGAGGGAAAGTATAGCAAAATATATAAAGGCTCTCCCCTCGCATTGTTGCGGTAAGGAAATGGAAGACTGCCTATTTGTGTTTGTTTACACCAGTAAAGGTTTGTGCGATTTCTCGAGGGCTCCAAAATGTTGTGGTGACAATACCATTTGGAAAAATCATAAAATCACTAAAAATACAGTTTAGTTACTTTTAGCATCTGCAGTCTATAAATGTTGGAGTATTGCTTACTAGCTTTCTGTGTTAGTATGCCTTATTCCATGACCTCCTTTAGCAGTATCCATTATGAATCCAGAACACGGGAGTCATAATTTTTCGGACCAGTGACGTCCTAAATTTCTGGGGATTCAGAAAATTTATGTCCTAGATTTCTATTGAAAGCGATATTTTTGCAGTTTGTTCATCGAGGGGAAAGAGAATGAAACTAGTACAGAGACCTCAAAAAAGGACTCAACTTTGGATAGGCTCCATTTCTTTATGTTTTATCGAATTAGGAAATAAAGCCTATGAAAATTTAGGGCCCGGTATTTGTTTTTTTTTTAGGTCACCCTGTATAAGCAACGAGAGCATATTCACTGAGCCGGAAGAGGACATAAACAAGGGGGAAAGGGACAATTATTTTTTTAAAATATGAAACCATTAGTTGCTTCTCCGCCATCCGCTACAATTCAATTAGAAACAATTTCGTAAAGGAACCACTGATATTAGAGAAACGACTGCAATACCATACTTAATCCTAAATGCTTCGAACGGAATAATTCATTGAAAGCTCCCAGTAAAAAATAAATGGCAAAGAGCTTTAGTTACTCTGGAGTAGAATCTTGGAACTTGTTTCTTTAGGATGCAAACCTGAGGTCGTACTATTAATTGAATGAAGTCCTCCAGCTACTTTAAATTTTGTCTAGACTAAATAAATTTCATCGAACCGGATAAAACTTAATTCCATATTCAATCCTAGAAAAAAATTTTCGGTCAAATTTCTGGATACAGTAACTCAAAAGAACAGAACCCAAATGAATATGGCTTGAAATATGTTAATGTTGCCGTTGATTAGGCATTTGACATTCCCAAATTTCGTCGTAAAAATGGCTGACTAATACGAAAGCAATGACTGGGGCTGCCTATCTCCTCAAGCACGTTCCTTATTAGTGCTTTCGAAGGGGGTAGCGATCAAAAATGGTCTAAGTTAAAGGGAGTCTTATTCTTTCCTACACATTGTGGCCTCTCAAAGCAATGTCAGCGAGAATTCAAGTCAAATTTTAATATAGCTGATCATTCCTGATAAAATGGCACGTAATTCAGCGTGTTTCGTACCCATATTTACAAAATATTACGCTGTGTTTCACGTTAATAGGAAGTGATAGTGAGAGATGTTATAGCTCCGTAAATTGGAGGGTATCGAGGAGATCGACTCAATTTCACTTGGTAAACAAATATTATCTTCTTACTTCATCAAGGGGGGAACCCAAAAGCGAACATCCGTTGTAAAAACGATACCTAGACAAGACCTTTCCCTTTTCTATAATAATCTATGAATGTGTAAGCTGCCATTGTATTGGATCTGGAACTCTTTTGTCTCAGCAGGACTTTGTATCTCTAACTCTTTCAAAGTGTGTCCATTTTAACAAACTAAATACGCTGATGGTATCAGTTTTTCATCTTCCTACTTCAAGTAGATCCTCTTCCAAAAGAGTTCCTTACTCGTACACTCGAGACTTTAATTTTTTAAATATGAGATTTAGCAAAACGCGGTTTTGAAAGTTTTTATTTCGAAGAATTTAAAATCTTCTGGAGAGAACTAGGACCTAGTAAACATAGGCTAAATGGAAGATGTGCACAAAGGAAATATTAGTTTTAGCTGTGGTTTGATTAATAAGGCTTTTATTTATTTTTTTATAGTAATTTTAACTCAACCTTATATAGGTAATGAGGTAGCGCCATCGATTTCCAATATTGGACTTTGCATTGGCGAGTATTGGTTAAAGATTTCTGTTGAGCAAAAGATCTATATAAAATATAAGCAGGGACAGCCAGTGACGCGCTAGATGCCTGGTCACCTTATATATATATATATATATATATATATATATATATATATATATATATATATATATATATATATATATATATATATATATATATATATATATATATATATATATATATATATATATATATATATATATATATATATATATATATATATATATATATATATATATATATATATATATATATATATATATATCCCATAGCTTATTTAATCTCCCAAAGCTTCAACAAGTACTTTTGTGGTTCTACTTAAAACCTCTTTCCTTGCTTTTAGGTTTGTTTTGGCCATGTCCTCCCCGAATTTCAGTTGTAGTGGCTTAGTGTATCCTAAAAAAAAAGTTCTTTGTGTTTATTGTGTTCTTGTGCTTCAGTTATTTTAGTGCTGCCTACTTACTGCTCTGCTGTAGCGCTATAATCAATGTATCTTCTTTTTGAACACCCTCCACCCCCCTCCCACATCGTCCCGACATATGAATATTAATTGATTTTAGGTCATTGCATTCTTTGTTTCCAGATTTCTTAACGTTACCTTTGGTTGTTTAACTTTGTTGTTTTAGTTTCCTACATTTTCCCTCAGTTGGCTGTTTAATCCTCCCTTCCTGATCGGCGTTTATTGCCTTTGACGCTATTTTTGCTCCGTTTCATCTTTTTCACAAGTCTTATTTATTGTGGGTTTTTTTTTTGTCCTGCTCTTTCCTCGGGAGTCATAGAGAGGCTTTTTCTTGCAACCACACTACGTCTTCTTGTCCGGGAAACCCCCATCGCACTTCATGCTTCATCCCCACTTACCGACCCAACCCATTTTTCCTTAGCTTCCCTCTCTCCTGGGTTTCTAACCTGTCACCCAATGTTTACAAATAAAGCTGATCTCATTTGTAACCTAGTCTTTTCTACGAGATGGACTCTCTTCGGCATGTGAGAAACCAGGCTTTTTTTTATCTCCCCCTAACGCAATTCCACCTGCCGCCTCTCATGCTGGTTCCTCGTTCCCCATGTTTCGAGAGGTACGAGGCTAGACGCTAGTGTTGGCTCAATCGCTGTGTATCATCTGTCTTCCTCTTTTCCGATCAACTCTAGGACTCTCGGGAGTTTTTTTTGCCTCCTTGGCTCCCAGCCAGTCTCTAAACTAGACCTCTTCCAGTCCCTTTACCGCAACTTTGCTTGTCCTTGGTAGCTTCAACATCCATCACCATACTCTTTCATATCTTCTACTTCTGGACATATTCAAGCTTTATTTACTTCGTCTCTCAAATTATCTCATTCCTCACCCACATTTGGAAATATACCGGTTCTTCTCACCATAACCGAGCTCTCTACAGCCCTTTTGACCATTTCCTTATCCAGTTCCGTTTCTCTCTAACCCCGGCACCCAACCTCCACCTACTCCCCATTGTTGGCTTTACACCATCGACCAGAAACAAATGAAACTTTATCTTGCCTCACTCCTCCTTTCACCGGACTCTACCACTCCAACATTTAACCTAAATGAACACCCCCACTCCTCTCTCTCCCAGATGTTCTCCTCCCGCCTTAGATCCTTTAATTCCCATTCCTCTCGCTGGCCGCGTGCCCCTTTGCTTCTGTGATGCCATTCGGAGAACAAAGAAGCTCACGCCAACCTGTTAGAGGTATCTTAGTGCATTCGTGCTCGTGGTACTGAAACGGCGGTGGCCTCCCCCTCTTAAATCCTTTCCACTCACTTCTACAGCGCCTGTGTGAGTACGGCGACTTTTGCCTTAATAGGCAGTCGACAGATGGGCTCTTAAAATAAAAAAAAAAATCCTTCACCGCCTTTCTCTATCTACTCTTGATTTCCACAACCTCTTTATCTTTTCTGATAAGAAGAACAACAATCTACATATTGTTCAAGCTTGTTGTTCTGTATCTACTTTTGATTTTCACAACCTCTTTATCTTTTCTGATAAGAAGAACAACAATCTACATATTGTTCAAGCTTGTTGTGTTTGTACTGCATGAATGATGGTGCTTTCAATTTCACTCCTAGTTTACTATGAACTGATCTGCTTGTTGCGTTACGCTTCCCTACCTATTGGTGCCCCTAAGCCTACCTTGAAGATCGACCTCTTCTCTCAAGTTTTATCTTATGAAATTGCGAAGGCATTTAAGAGTATCATACTAATATGTGTATTATTATTAATATTACAAATGTCCATTTTATTTGGTCGATGATTCTTTATGTCTGATTGATCCTTCATTGTTCGCAAATTGAGTAAATTTGTCTGTTATAACATCCCCTCTATCCCTATAATTATCAGTTCTATAACTTTTGATGTTAGGTAAAGTGTCGTCTCTTCACTCCTGCAAAACTTTGTCTCCCTTCATTTTCTTCGCTCTCCAACCTGAACATCTTTTTCATTTACTTCGCCGTCCAACCTCACCCATTACCTCACTAAAACCTCTTCGTTTTGGAACCGGAGAAGGTTTAGGAGAGTTGCATCTCTCCTGGTCCCTAGCTCATTGCTTATTCCATCCTAGCTACGTACTTCTAACACATATTCAAGTCCACAAACTTTACTACTTGCGTTACAAATACTTCGAGATATCCCCGTTCAGTTTTTCTATTTTTTTTTAAATACATTAAAATTCTTGATCGCATTTACAACGTTATGAGAGGACGCCATTGTTGTTTGAGCTTATACTGTTTCCCAACCGGGGGCCATGGCCCGTTTGAAGGGCCCACGATTTAGAGGGGGCACTGGCTTAACAAGGGGCCACAGAACTCACCTATTGCAGCCTAAATTATAGTTTGGCCAATAGATAATTTTAATTTATGTAGGTGAATTAGATTTATAAAAAATAGTAATACATATATTTACCTTAGATATTTTATAATAGAAATTTAATTTATAAACAAATATTTTTCATTTTACAAGCTTATTGTGTAAACACGTTAATCTGCATATTACGAGTACCTACTGAAAATAATACTTATGGGGGCCACAGAAAAAAATAGGTTTCTAAGGGGGTCCTAAGCCCAACCTGGTTAGGAACGATTTCTTTAGCTTTCCCTTTATGTTAATATTCCGAGGGCCAATTCTCGATGTTGCTCCCGCAGTGGCTTCATGTACGCGCCTCTTGTGTGTCGGCGCTGCTCTCGGCGCCGCCAAGAGAGGAAAGAAATCCTCACCGAAATCATCGAGACGGAAGTGAAGTACGGCCGGGATCTCAAAGTCATGATGGAACAATTTTGCAGGTAGGCTCTATTTGTTTTACTATACCTCCCTCCTGTCCCTTCCTATCTCCCCTCGTCTTCCTTTCTATCTTCTCTCCTCTCCCTTTCTATCTTCTCTCCTCTCCCTTTCTATCTTCTCTCCTCTCCCTTTTTATCCCTCGTCTCCCTTTCTATCCCTCATTGTATTTACTTTCGCACCTCGACATATTTTTCTTTACATCTTTTATTCTAAGAACTTCCTGTTTCTCTCCTATTTCCCTTTTCATCATTTTTCGGAGGTTGAGTTGGCTAACATCATGCAATCAATCAATCGCGATGGATGAATCGTGATGAACAATTGAGGAGAGTTATCGAACTGAATTATTGGAGGTTTCTTCTAAGCGCTGTCTTCGTCTGTCTCGCCACGGGAGGTCTCTGTCGCTTCTGCGTTTCGGCGCGCACCCAACCAATGCAGCGCTCGTTGTTGTTGCAATCGTCCCCAGGAGCAAGATGAGTTCCTGTTCCTTCCGACCCTTATGGAGATTAAGGGAGAACGCCTCTAATCCCACAGGCTGTGCTGTAGGCGCCGTCAACGTCACCGCAATTATTGAGGTCGCTCATTCTGTGAGACTGTCCTGAGGGACGAGGTTAGAGCAGAGGAAGGCTGTTGCATGCTTTGAGAATTTTATAACACCCCACCTGTGCAAGAGATCCTTGGCAAAAGAAAAGGCACAGCAGGCAAGGCTGTGTTTTTTTTAAACTAGCCACCCCGGAGGGCAAGAAATAAAGAAGTGTAGAGTAGTCATTCATTCCCAAGTGGATATAATGCCACCACCCCACCTGAATGCAATCCTTGAGTGGGACCATCCTACTTGGATGTATTCCGAGTGAGGGTAAGTTGCAATGGAACTCCCACACTTCCTACCTCTTGCATGGACCGCTAGCACAGAAGGGTACTATAAAATTCCCTCCCACAGCATGCAGCAGCCTCCCTTCACTCTAACTCGGTTCCTCAGGACAGCCTCAGAGAAAGTGCAGCCCCATTTAATTGTGGTAACGTTGGCGCCCCCTCCCACAGCACAGTCTGTAGATTCCAAGCTTTCTTCCTTAATCTCCCAAGCGGTGGGAGGGAGCAGAGATGCCATCTGCTCCCAGGAGCTTTAAACAACAACAAAAGAAATAAACTTATTATCTTGAAGTTAGTATTATAATTTGCCTGGTATCTTTCTTGAAAACCTCTCTTTTTAAAATGTCTTTCTCCCCCTTTTTAATGGACAGGCCTATGCGAGTGGCGGGTCTCTTATCGAGAGACCAACTGAATCGCATCTTCCTTAACATCGATGATTTAATCGACCACAACCGCCAGTTTTCGATTCAACTGCGAGACGCTTACGAAATCGCGCTCGATCAAGGTGATGAGGACCTCTTGACCGTCAATGTGGCTAAGCTGTTCCTTCATGCGTCTCCCATGCTCCATGCTTTTCAGAATTACTGCGTCAGACAGGTATTCATTTCTGTGCTTTGAAATTTAGGAGAGTTAAAGCCATGGGTGCTTTATTTTCGGGGGAAAAGTTGAAGTGATTTGAAATTATTGTCCAAGAGACTTTAGCATCCTCAAACCGGTCAGATTGATTGAATTAGGGATAATTATTTGTTTCAGTTTCCGGATTCTAGAGTTTTCTTATTTTTATTCATAAAGTTTATGTCATTGAATACATATAGTATATAGTTTCATATTTAGTGTTTGTTTTTTCGATATTAAATCTACGTTAAAATTCTAACATTCAAGTAAGCAATATGCTTTAGGGTTTTCCCGTTATAACGGTTAGAATTAAGTCACAAAATGCCCTGTGATGATAATGTGATTCAAGTTGCGGTTAGTAATAACTATCCACCTTCACACTACCTCGGTCACACCTGGGGGACACTCCTTTTCCATAACAAACAAGTAACTGTATCCAATAGAGCAATCTAACAGCACTCTACCTTACTATTGTAAGATATAGCGTGCCATCACGGCTGTGTAAAAACGGTCCCGTCTCACCACGAGTGGATGAAAACGATACCGTGTACTGCGATGGCAAAAGTCAAGGTTAAAATATTGCTACAATTCTTTTTGTAGCTACCCCTTCTATACCAACGCATGCCATCACTGTGTACATTGCAGTTTAGCTTATATGAATCAAGTTACAAGGAACAAATGAGAAGAGTTCAATATAAATCATTGTTATATTCAGAATATATCTAAATTTCTTAGTATATTCAGTGCTATCTATGAGTGTGGGTGAATACTAAGATTTTTCCCATCCCCATCCTAATAGATTTATCGGCCGTATATTTAATTTATTAGCAGGCTTTTATTATCGCCCTATCTCACAGATACCATTTCTCTCTAAGATCCTCGAGAGAGTGGTTTTCTCTCGCCGATCGGGGTTCAAAGCGAAGCACTGCTGAAACCGCTCTTCTTAATGTTTCAGACGGTTTACGTAGAGCTGCCGATAGGGGTTGTACATCCATTCTAGTCCTCCTAGACCTCTCCTCTGCTTTCGACACCATCGACTACACTGTCCTCCTTGATCATCTTCAAACTTTCCTTGGTCTCTCGGGTACTGCACTTGCTTGGTTCCGCTCATACTTCTCTTCCCGCACTCAGTCGGTCGCGCTCGATAACCTCTCCTCCGAGCCCGCGCCCATTCATTTTGGGGTGCCTCAGGGCTCAGTCCTTGGTTCCCTCCTCTTTCGCATCTACTTACGTTCTCTTGGCTCCCTTCTTCGCGATTTGGGCCTCTCCTTCTGCCTCTATGCTGATGACACTCAGATATACCTTTCCTCATCCCCTGTGACATTCTCTCAATCAATTACTAAGCTCCTTTCAGCCTACACCTCCATAAACGAATGGCTGTCTGCCAACTTTCTCAAACTTAACCACGATAAAACTGAAGCTCTCCTTGTTTGTACCGCTTTGATTGTGAGAAATCTAAAGCTCTCTTCCCTTCCCTTAACCTTGGGGAAACCAATGTCGCCTTCTTTGTTACCGTCAGTAATCTTGGTGTTATTTTCGACGAGCAACTCTCGTTTAAACCGCACATCCATCGTATCTGTAAGTCTTCCCTCGGTTTCCTCCGCAACTTTTCACATGTTCGATCCCATTTTGAGTAACGAAGCCTTGAGACTGCTATTCATGTCTTCGTCACCTCACGCTTACACTACTGCAATTCTCTTCTAGTGAACCTCTCTTCTTCGTCACTTCGCCCCCTACAACTAGTTCAAAACTATGCTGCCCGGCTCCTCCTTCGATGCCTCTGTTACAGGAGCTACACTGGTTACCTATTCGCTTCCTTACCCACTATAAAAATTCATCTCATCACCTACAAGGCCCTAAACCTCGAGGCGCCACCTTATCTCTCGTCTGCCATCTCCCGTCGTCAAACTCCTCGGGCACTCCGGTCTAACCTCGCTTCCATCCTGAACACTTCTCGTTCTGCCCTCTTCTCGATGTGTGACCGTTCCTTCTCAGTTTGTGCTCCTAGACTCTGGAATGCTCTTCATGCCGAAGTCTGATCCTCTTCCTCCCTTGCTACTTTTAAACGTCTCCTGAAGACTCATTTCTTCAGAATTTCCTTCTCTCCTCTGTAAACTTCCTCTACACTTGCTACACAACCTGCGCTCTGTGAGAGCTAACAGCCCTGAATGGCGCATTATTGATACCTATTATTATTATTATTATCTCCCTGGTGGCATATGTGAACATATCAGATGATTGAATTATCCAAGTTAGATTTCTAGCTTACAAATCAATAGGGAAAAAGGTATGATCGGTTTGGAGGAAAGTTAAAAATACGCTTCAGATTATGAGAAACGGAAGAAAACACAGTTGGGTTTATAGCTTATGGAAAATTTAGGCAGTTAGTCAGCCTTCGATTTTTTTTCTTTCGCAGGGAGCAGCGTCTATCCTCTTGCAAAATTTAGAGAAAGAAAAAGAATTATTGCGAATCTTCTTGAAGGTTTCTCAGATGGAGAATACTTTACTTCGGAGGATGAATCTTCATTCGTTCCTTATGGTAAGTTTGAAAGTTACAAGTGTGTGTAAGGAAAATCTTAACTTTGACGCTGACATCCTAAAGTTTCGTTCTATCTCTTCATCATAACCGCAATGCCCAAGCACTAGACATTGGCTTGTGTCGAAGCCATGGGATGGTAAAAAAACTGGGAAGGCGTTGCTGTCGAATGGCTCGACTCGATTCAATGTCATTTAAGGCATTCATTTATTGATAAAAAGGAAAAGATCCACAAACTCAGCATTTATGCCTTGATTCGAATCTTAATTCCCGGTATTGCCGCTAGAAGGAAGCGAATCTAACTTAGGTTTCCATAAGTTTAAAGTTTGATAAATGTGGACGTACCCTCTAAGGCTGTTTATTACGTAGAAATTACAATGGTTTTTCAAATCCTGTTCGAAAGACTTTAAAACCCGATTGACAAAAAGACTTTGGCACATTTCGGAACAATGATATTCCAGTTATGTTATCCTGGTGTTCTTGGTCTGTTCACATAAAACATAAACAATTGATTTAAGGAGTAGGCGACTTATGCCCAAGTAAGCAGTGGCCAGATGGGATGGGTTACCACAATGAACCCCCCCCCCAATGATTTTTGGAGTACGCATAAGAAATGATCACAAAATAAGTCGGGTAGTGAAACAAGCGAGCCATTTAAATGTATTTTACAAAAATCCGCCAATGGCGCTTGCGAAACGTAGCGTAGGGCTACGTAGCGCAGTCTCACATAACGTAATGTTGGTTCACATATTCAAGAAATGAAATTTATGATTCGGGGATGTACGATTGATCATTATGGTTTAATGGGGAAGAAAATGCGGAGATTACCCGTTTCACGGATGGGAGACTTCTGGCAAATGCGGCCGATCCATCCGAGGTGGCCATTATCAGTGCCCTTCGGGTACTCGATGACTCGCCGGTGAGTGTGACGCCACACTCTACCATGAACTTCTTGAAAGGAGTAGTTTATGGGAGGGAACTCGTTGACTACTCCTTAGAAGACAACACCGAATAGCTGGCTGACCAAGGATCAAGTCAAAGTCGAGCTTGTAATGAGAAAACAGGGAGGAGACTCGAGACCTGCCCCTGCACTCTTCATCACGTTCGACCGTGACAGGTTTCTTGAGTTAGTTCGTCAAGGTTGATATCGCTAGCACGTGAAGGCATTCGTGCTAGTGCCACGGATGAGCTACTACTGCTACCGCTTCGGCCATACTAATCGCTTTTACCCATTTCTGTGCAAATTGCTCAAGAGCCGTACACGATAAGTCCTTACCGTGTATAGCCAAGTGTGTCAAGTGCGGAGAGCCGCACCTTACTTTCTAGAAGCAATGTGGTGCGCATTTCCTACTGACGGAAATCCTGGCCATTCAAGCGAAGGATCGTCTCTCCTTTCGTGAGGCTAAGGACTTTGTCCTCGTGCGCCCAGCGCTATCTTGGACATCTTAAGCCTCATTTATTTTAAAAAAAGGCACTCTTTGCTCCTGGCCTTCCCCAAGCCTACGAGCATATTCGCTTCCGTGCCCATTCTGAACCCTTCTGCTGGTTACACCCAACCCCTGGTGCTCCACTGGTAATGCTGGCTACACGAAGGGTTTACAGCCAGCCTCGGCTAAAAATAGGGCTCCGCCCGCATGGACCATTTCGTAAGGCAAAACAGACGTGCGCTTTCACAGTGTCGTATGACTCACAGGAAGCAAACCCTCCTAAGGTGGTCGCGAGGCCGTCTTCTGGGACTCCTAAAGTTGTCCCCAGAAAGGGGAACAGCGCCTAAGGAGCTTCGGCTCCTACGTCCTCACCCTAGGCTGGACCGGTCGACTCCGAGACGCAGAACCCTCCAAAAGAGGGACCCCTCTCTAAAGTCGCCTCGCCATCCAAAGATTTCGAGGCAAGGGGAGGAAAAGACTCTAATAGCGAGCCCACCCTCCCCCTATAACTTCTCGAAGTCGACAGCACCTTCATCTCCTGGAGTTGTGCCTCTGGGAAGCGTTCGGCCATTTCCTTGAGGGTCTTTACTTCGAAGAGGGCCCCCTCAGCTCAGAGCTAGGCCTGAGGGCATATTCCTTAATTGCCGTGGACTCCTGACCAACTGGGGGGGGGGAGCTGCGAAGTCTCGTCTCATCCCGTTCCATTCCTCATTAACTATTTTTTTCGCAGGAGACCATGCTGGGCGCGTGCTCCATGTCCACCTTCCCGGGTATAAGGGTTTTGCGACTCCACCACCACGGGATGGGAGCCTGGCAGGAGGATTCGCGATTTACATCCGGCATCATGTCTCCGTTCTTCTCTTTGCTATATATTCCTTTTTTTCTGGCACTGGCAGTGCAGCTACATTCCACCGTCAGCCGAATTCGATACGGTGGACTTCTGCCGCGCCGTGGCACGGTTGCCGAGGCTCTTCTACTTGGGGATTTGAACTACTATTCCTAGAACGTCTGGTCGTTTTGCATCCCTCCGCGTCTTGTGTGGTCGGCCGAATTCGAAACTGCGTTCAATCAAAAGCGAAATGCCATCATGATCTATAAGCGCCACCCGAGCGATTTTACCGTCTGTCAATTTCGTCGAGTTAGGGCTTGGCTCCAATATATTTCGAATCACGCCTGCCGCCCTTCCTGGTGGGCATACGTGTCTTCACTTAACAGGAAGACCTCTCTTACAGAGGTGCGGAAGTGAGTGAAAAGGATTCAGGGACCCCGCGTCCGTGGCGGAGTCTTTCGCGACCACTTTCTCCGCATTCTTTAGTCGACATGCTGCTCCGCCACCATTCAATGCACGTCGTGATGTCGCTGAACGCCTTACACTGGATTTACCTTCAAGAGGTGCAAAATCCTTCCACGACATATATACATTGAGTGAGGTGGCTTCTTATCTCGCTTCATGCGCGGATACCACCCGGGTCGCGATGATGTCCCCTGTGCCATGTTTGACGCATAGGTGAGCGAGGCAAGGTATTTCTGCTGGATTTTTCAACAAGATCTGGACAGAGGCTACCCGTACAGACTCTCTCCCCGGTTTCTTTTTCGCAAACAGGGGAGAGATCACTCAAACCCGGTCGGTTTCCGCCCAATTTAGCAAAATGTCCTGCTCAGACTGAAAAATGCTATCCACGAGGCCTTCCTTCGTATATAGCAAAACGTCACGGTGTATTTTGATCATAGGGGCGAGGGGACGCCTCCCTATCTTTATTTCTGAATTTTTGTCGGATCATCGATTGCGCGTACGGGTAGGGGGAGCCCTCTCCGGGTCCTTGTCGAACGCACAGGTTTCGGTTTCCCTTGGCCAAGACCCAGATTTATTCCTAAACGGGGTTTGCTTGTAAGTGGTGGATTTGCACCGTTTCCTTGGTTTTGTTTTCGACCGACGCCTCACCTGGGGGGCTCATATATGCCGTCTTAGGGTCTTTTATACCCGCGCCATTTGCCTTACTTTTCTCCCGAAGCTTGACTACAGATGCGAGTTTTTCGCATTCGCAACGTGTATTTCCGAAGGTGGATTTGATCTACAAATTGGTCTCCGTCTGGCGACCGGTCCCTTTGCTATGTTCCCATCGCGAGCCTACTTGTCGAGACCGGTGATATTCCACTCGTTCTGCGACGAACACAGTGTATTTCGCGCTGGTAGCGCGGGCCCATCGTCTCCTTCAGTCACCAACGGTTCACACTGCATGCGCAGCTGATCTCGACGGTGCCTATGCCGCCGAGAGACGTCAGTCATACCTTTTGAGTTTAGGGCTAGGAAGCTCTAAGTCGGTGGCGCCTCTGGTTCTGCCGGGGACGCCTCCCTTGAAGGTACCACATTTCACTATTTGTAGCCACGCCTCTGCTCCCAAAGCTTCCGGGAATATTGCGTTCGGCCTCTTTTGGCACACTTCGTGTCACGCTGGATCTGTACCAATGTATACGGATGGCTCCAAGTCCGAGAAGGGATTCTGCTTTCACGCCGTTTTCGCTGTTTGAAGTCTGCGGGGCTCTACCAGGCGCTGCATCTTTCTTCATGGCCGAGCTGGTTGTAATACACCGCTCGGTACGTGAGATAACGAGTTGTGTCCGATTTGGAGACTGGATTGCGATCTTTAGTGACTTACCAAGCGCTCGAAGTGCTCTCGGGTCATTGGAATCTCCGCATTCCCTAGTTTGTGGTACCTGTGACGCTATGCTCACGGCGAGCCGGTCGTATATCGAGATAATCTTCTTCTGGCTTCCTGGAGTTAGGGGTAATAAGGGTGCCAAAGTGTTTGGGATAATTGTATGACCAGACCAGCCTTTAGCTCATCCCCGCACATTGAATACATACTAGGAATCAGGTCAGCTCTCCGGGCTGCCTGGCAAAGAAGATGGGAGACGGCCGATGCGACTTAAAGTTGCGTACCATAAAGCCCCGACTATTCCCTTTGACCTACCACCCACAAATGCCGCGACGGCTTCAGGTCGTTTTTTGTCGTATTCGAAATGGGCTCACTCATGGGACCCATCACTATTTGATAGAGCGTTCCCCTGCACTTTACTGCGACGACTGCGTTGTCCTTCAGACTGTTCGGCATATTGTTGTTGAATGTCCCTGTCTGGTTGATCTTCGCGCACGTTGCCTGTCCCGCCACCGCGACGAGCAAGGTCGCTACCACTTGTCTCTCATACTCGGTATGTACGGATTCGTGCACACAGATTTGTGGACTATCTGACCTTTTGCTGAGACTGGCCTCCTCCATTCTATTTGACTCTTTGGTGTTGGTCGCATGCTCCCGCGCCGGGAGGAGGCGGTCCTTCCCACCGACGCCGTATCGTGCTTCCTTCTCCGTACAACATTCTCGGTTATCATTTAGCAGTATTTTGGTTTACATTTTTCCCTACGAAAAGGATTGGTAGCAAACATACAACGAAATGCAATTAGTACTACAAAGAGCACAGACCCTTGAACTATCCTTGCGTGATGGAGTTTCTTCCGTCCCCTGAAGGACATGAGAATGGAGCGAGGGGAGCTAGAAAAATGACCATACTATGTTTCTGATACTTTCTTGTGGAGGTGGAGTGATCTCCTGTGTGGAGGTTGAGAAAGTCCACGGAAGACCCGGAATGAAGGGATGGGAGTGTTCATAAAAGTTGTTGATCTCTCCCGTCTATTATTTCTGGTTTCGTGATCAGTAGTAGTGGAGGGGGGGGGGGGAGGTTACCCCAAATGATGCAGTCTTTGCCATTCGTTGCTTGGGGTCTTATACATTTCTTTTCCCATTGATTTGCACCCCCCCGCTGCATATCTCAGTGGATTCCTACAATTTAATGTGAGTTCTAAACCACTGGTCGCTACCACACATGGCAATCACAACAAAAGTGACCCATAGCGGGTTAACAACCGACAACTAGCGATACTTAATGTAGCCTTACACTCAATATGGGAACCATTTGATCTACTAGGCTAGGTCGCAACTCACCCTGGGAACCTATATCTACTAGAACTTGAGGATACGTCTCTCACTCCCACAACACGGTAATCAGACTCCTGTAAATAGGATTCTTTACTTCTCTCCCCAGAAATTATTAATCAAAACTTCTGTTTCAGGTACCGGTTCAGAGGGTTACCAAGTACCCACTTCTACTGGCTCGCCTCTTCAAGACCACTCCGCCAAGCCATCCCTCCAGAGAAGACTGTCGCAGGGCTCGAGAGAAAATCGAGTTGTATCTGCAGCACATCAATAATGTAATTATCTCGATCCTTCGTCGCTCTGGTTTAACATACTGGCCCCCAGACTACTTCGAGACCATTGCTAGGGAATTGCAGGGAGATTTTCTTTAATACCATTGTATTCAGTCGTTTTGTCAGGGTTTTTTTTACTAAAAACTATTCTGATCCCTTCTTTAATAGATAAGTTATAACTTATAACTGATATTTGAATGGCTATAGATAGTTCACTTTGAAGAATGTTAATCTATTTCCTGAGTTAAATTAGTTTGACTATTAAGCAAACGAAAGTTATATTTTTTTTTATTTTGTACTAATTAGATGAATATGTCAAACTAGTGACAAATATTTAACAAGTTTCTAATGCTTTAATCATGGGAACATAATTGCCGGTTCTATATCAATTAATTAGTTTAATCGATTGCAGTACTATATATTAACTGGAATTTTTTTTTCCTTTTTAAGAAAAAAAACTGTACACATTGACCTAAGAGCGAATTTCGGGATATGGATAGTCATGACCAAATGTTTTGGCATTAGTTCATGGTTAAAAGTATACTGTATTTTTTCTTTTGAATTTATAAACAAAACAAAAAGAAATACAAATAGCGAAGTTCAGAAAAAAATAATTATGATTAGCAAATGTTTTGAATTTTTTTTAATAAAATTTATTAAAATTAAATTATGGCTATTTGTTTTTGTTTTTTTCGTATATTCAAAGGTTTTATCGAAGCTCATTCTAAAATAGATTTTCTATTTTTAATCTTTAGTAGGGAAAAAAATAGCTACTGGCCCTTAAAAACAAGCAAATAAAAATGAAATTATAAGAGCAAATTTAGATGGTGGGAACAAAAAACGAGTGAGGATGTATTTTCAGTATTTTATAAGAATTCCGATAAAAGTGTTTTTTCTTGCCTTTTGGCCTAGAAAATAAGCATCGATGTGAAAAAAATAGACCAAGTGTAAATTATTAGGAGATATTTTAATGGAAATCTTTTAAATTTGCTTGATACAAAAACCCGTTATCATAGTCGGATAGGCCACCGTAGGCCACAGACCAAAGGTCTACCTGCAAAGCCTAAGCACTTCTGTATGGAGAGGTGGTGTAGCCACTCGCTCCGCTTGTGGTTTAATAAATTGAAGAATATATTTTGATGTTTATCGTTATTAAAAAAAATTAGAATCATTTGTGTTTTGTAATTTATTTGATTCTACTTTTTTTTCTCAGGAAACAAAGGAGGCGAATCCTACCAAACTCTGGCGAAGGATATCGATGAGTGTGGGCAACAATACCCCAACCAAATGGGTCTCCCAACCACTTGAATACGACACAAGCCTGAAGCTTCGAACGGTCAGTCCAATTCTAACTTCATGTTAAATAGAAAATATTTAGACTTAGAAATAGAATTTGGTGGTTTTACTTAACAACGGTGTGATTGGACTATACCCACCAACGTGTGCGAGGTTTTTGAGGGTGGAGGCGAAGCAAAAAAAAATTTAAAAAAATCAAAATTCCTAATAAGCAAACGAGTGAGCAGGTGTTAGATAATATTGGCCCATGAGCTGAAAGAAGTTTATTTCTGGTTGATGCAAAGCTGTGTGGGCAGCGGACGAAGAAGGTAAGCCCACCCCTAGGGCGAACTTTGAATGTCCTCTCGCGCTGGCATGAGGGATGTCTCCTGTCGTTTAACAGCTTGGCATGGCGCTCTCATTAGTAGGATTGACAGTTAAAGGGGAGCAATCTAACTAAAGATCATGAACTCCTATAATATTTTCAAAATAGGCTTTCGTTATCTTCAATAATTCTCCAAATGTGGGGCACGTCTGTTCTTGCTGAGTGAAGTGAAGTTCATTGTTCTTTCCCCGGTGATGTTCACTCGAAGATGAACATATTTACAAGGGCAATTACAGTGAACTTCTTTAACTCTGTAATAAATGGCGTTCAAGATTGTGTTTGAAACTACAACGAGATAAAATATGTCCAAAGGAGAGAGAGCGTGCAAGGAGTCCTGCCACCCCCTTCCCCTTTTAGCCAGGCCATTACTCATAAAACAATCCGCACATACACACACACATAGCATTGAATCTCTGGGTCTAAGCCCCCTCCTCAACGCCATTCCAACGGATATCAACCAGGGAGGGGGAGGGGGTCTCCCTTGTGTGTGTGATAACAGGCGGCTCAATACATTCCCAACACGAGGACAACTGAGACAAAACCTCCACATACAAGGAGCGTGGGATCTCTGCGAGAACCCTGTTCGGTTAGCGGAGCTCATAGTGGCTGCCGGCCATGGGAAGGGACCTCAGCCGGGGGCAATATAAGGATGAACATCAGCGGGGTCACCATAAAGATGGAACCCAGCCGAGAGCAACATAAGAATGCACCTTAACCATGGGCAACATAAGGAAGGACCTCAGCCGGAGTCATTATAAGGATGAGCATTACCTGGGGGCAACATAATGATGGATCTCAGCCGGGGGTACCAATCATATGGATGTAACTCATGCGGGAACAACATAATGTACCTCCACCGTTGGCAACATAAGGATGGAACTCAGCCAGGGACAACATAAGTAGCAGACAATCGAATAGAGGAAAAAAATGATCGCAAGGATTACAAAAAGATAGGCTTTGCTTTCCTACCGGGGTCCATTCTGGATGTGACTTGCACCATGGAAGCCTTTCCATGCATCCCTGTGTACTCATGCAAGAGCTGAATCCTTTCCTGCCATGATCACGGTAATATTCGTATTGAAATTGTATCATCATATTAGTATGGTGATAGTAGTAGCACTAAGGTGCATATTTTCATTCATTCGGAGATTTCTTCAAATGGCTTACTTTTCAAATGACCCAATGTCCGTCTCATTTTACTTCCGTCTTCTTCACTTCAAACCAAACAAACTTACTAAATGTTCTAAGAATAGGGGACATCGCTCTTTTGATCATCTGCAAGGTTCACTTGCAATCTAGAAATATCTATCATTGCCTCACTAAGCCCAGGGAACCTCGAAAGTAGTTGTAAAATTACCACAACCCTATATATTTATTATTTTACATTGAGCTGCATTGATACAGCTCTAAAATAGGGTTAAAATAGCAATAGTTTGCCTTTAGACAACGACGCTCCTCATTCACGCCAAGCAAGTGGCAGTATCAAATTAACCAATCTAACAGCCTTAAAAAAAATTTGTTTATTTAAGCAGTCACTCTTGCCTTCACAGGACACGGAATCATATGTATCTCACCATGAGGCACGCTATATATGTATATATGTTTAGAAAATTAGGATGAAGTTCATCCCCCAGATGTGCTCGATTCAGTTTCGAGGATGCAAACTAGTGCTATTTTACCCGCATCCTACAATCTTATTAAAGTTAATATTTATACGGAGAGAGAGCGATAGTAAATCTAGGCTAGAATCTTGTTTTTATTTTCCGTTGTTTTTTTGTAAGTTTAGTTTTACAAAACGGGTGGCAATATTTTTTTTCTTCTCTCATCAGGTCGTGTTAGACATCTTGGAATGGAGTAACGATGAGGCGGTCATCGTAAGAGAAGGTCGCCTTCTCTGCCTTCCACCCGAATCTACAAACTGGACCAAAAGAGGCAGAGCGATCAAGATGGCCACAGTACAAATGGTTCTGGTTACCTTTGGGAGGGTACGGACACTTAGATTTGTACATTTCATAACTTCCGTAAACTTCGTCAGTTAAATTTTACAAAAAATGTTAAGCTGATGACTTTGCTAAAGACTCATTTAAATATCGAAGTGTTTTAGGATTGAATGCATTTACAGACCTCTTTGTGCTGAAAAAGAGAGAAGCACTTGTATTTCTTGGATACTCGGGTGATTTATAGTCAGTGGGAGATAATGGAACTATAGGGTGGGAACATACCCCTATATATTCATACCCACGATATTAAAGGGATCGCCCAAACAACCAACTAGAACCATCTCCTCCTTTTTGATCCTCACATCCGTGTTATTGGATCATTTTGGAAAGGGTTGGCGCCATACTTAACTCGCTGGAGACTACCAGGCTAGTGAAAAGGGAGACGAACATAAAGAAAAAAAGAAAGAGACGAAGTAGGAATAATGAATATCACATGCAAAAGATTGGTATAGGAATCCGTGACTGTTGCTGGCCCAGTTTTGCTTAGATCTTTAATTCATGTGTTTATTAAGGAATTTGGGGAGATTATCGGTTTGAATTACGTTTATTTGTGACGTCCATTTGCAGCCCAAATTCACCCTGGAGGAAAAGGTTCCCGAAGACGGACTGATAACGCCGTGCGACATTGGTATCAAAGAGGCGGCTGTCCTCGCGTTCAAGGACCATCGGTTATCCAAAGCAGCTTTGATCAGGGTAATTTGGTGCAAGTCTTAATTACCATTATAATTATTTGATAGCGTCTAAGTTATCCCGAATAGGTGATGGCGAGATCGTGTGGGTAAGTTTTTTATTCTCTCATGTTTCCTGAGGTAAGGAGATCGTCGAGTGCGGTCGAGAAATTAATTGTTTGCCTCTTAGTCGTTACTACAGCGCACGGGGGTGTGAGGTATGAGAAAAGCACATTCATTTTAGATCCTACTCATCACCACGTAAGTGGCGTTTCTCAAGAAGACCTAGTGTTCCTGGAAATTATGAAAAAGGAATTGGTAGGATTTTTACCACCAATCGAAGCTCGTTTAAGATTCCTTTTATTTCTATTCAGTGGACCTACTGTTTAACGCGGAATACGAACCAAGGCGTATGACAATCGCCATGAGGATGACCTGAATCGGGACGCCATTCAACGACTAATGACACCTGATGTAGATTAACTTCGCTGTAATCGCAAGCGGTGCTTCCACTCGGCTAAGTCGTGTGGAAGCACCGGTAAAGCAATTGCACTTTCTTGTTCATGAATATTTTGAAATCCAAGTTTCTCGTTTGCCAAATCATTATTGTTCCTAAGTAGCCCCTTTCCTAAACTAATCCTTCCATCCACAGTAGCCACCCCGTCTGGTCCGGACGATGTCCCATATGCCATGTTCCAACACCTGGTTGAGCGAGGCATGGCCTTTCTCTTAGATTTGTTCAACAGGACCTGGGTAGAGGGTATCCTCGTAGATTCCTGGCGAATTGCTACTGTACTCGCGTTTCGCAACCCGGGGAGAGATCACTCTAACCCGGCTGGTTTCCGCCCAATCTCTCTAACCTCCTGAGTGTGCAAGCTGATAGAGAAATTGGTAAATGTTGGATTAACCTTTTCCTGAAAAGTGAATGCCACCTGTCTTCTGCAGAGTGCAGCTTCCACAAGTTCCACTACACGTTAGATGCTCTGCTCTGCCTGGAAAATGCTGTCTACGAAGCCTTTCTTTGAAGACAGAATTACCCCACGGTTTTTTTCGATCTGGAGAAGGCCTGTGATAGCGCATGGCGAGCTCGTCGATTCCACGAACGTGTGAGGGGAGCTCTCACTATGCCGAAGCGCACAGGTTTCGGTTTTCCTTAGCCAAGACCAATGTGGTGCACTTTTGCCGTCATCCACGTCGCCAACCCGCAGGGACTGACTTGTTCCTAAAAGGAATTTGCTTGGAAGTGGTGGTTCGCACCGTTTGCTTGGTCTTGTTTTCGACCGACGCCAGACCTGGGGAGGGGGGGGGCTCATATTCGCAGCCTTAGGGTCTCTTGTACCCGAGCCAGCGTTCTGCGACATTCAGCACCTGGGGTGCTGATAGGGCTAATTAATACCTTACTTTTCTACCGATCCCTTGTTCGTTCAAAGAATGACTACTGATGAGTTTTACGCATCCGCAGACCAGTGTGTATTGCGGAATGCGTGTTCAATCCACTACCCCGGTCTCCCCCTGGCGACTGGTGCCTTCCGGTACGTCCATCATTGAAAGCCTACTTGTCATTGCGGGGGATATGTTACTCGCTCTGCGCAGTGCGCGGTGCATTATGCCGCCGAGAGACGCCAGTCATACCCTAAACCCTTAGCTTCGGAAACTTCTTCGAGAGCTTAGTGTAGTTCTGGGACCGTTGCCGCTTGTGGTTCTGGCCAGGACGTTACGCTGGATGGTACCACCTTTGACTATTTGTCGCCACACCTCTGCTCCCAAAGCTCCCACAGCACCAGGAGTATTGCGATCGGCCCTTTTGGATCACACTTCGTTTCACGCTGGATCCGTACCAGTGTCCAAGTAGGGGGTAGGCTTTCACGCAGTATCCACTCTGTTTGAAGTCAGTGGGGCTCTAACAAGCGATGCATCTGTGCTCACGGCTGAGCTGATTGCAATACACCGCTCGGTAGGGGAGCTAACCAATCGTGCCTGGTTCGGAGACCGGATTGTGATCTTTAGTAGGGACTCGCGCAAAGCAAATTGAGTGCTCCCAGGGTATTGGAATTTCAACACCCTCTAGTTTGCGGTATCCGTGACGCCACGGTTGCCGCGAGCCCATTGGATGTCAAGATTATCTTCGCTTTTCCTCACATTGACTATGGCATAAATCAGTGCAGCTCTCTGGGCTGATTGTCAAATAAGATGGAAGACGGCTGAGAGGAATTTAAAGTTGCGTGCCATTTCGCCACGACTATTCCCATGGACCTTTCATCCAATACCGCGGCAGTTTCAGGTCACTTTCTTTTATCTTCAAATTGGGTATCTTCGCGGGACGCACCGCCATTTGATGGAGTGCTTCCCTGCACTTTACTGCTACGACTGCGTTGTCCATTGACTGTTTGGAACATTCTTGTTGAATGTTCCTGCCTGGAGGATCTTCGCGCCGAGCGGGATCGCCACCGCTTGTCCTTTGTACACCCTGAACCCCGCTAATAGCTTGGTAGGGAGAGTTAGGATTTCTCCTTTCTCTGTGAATAAATTTTGATGAAACCTTTCCCAGCTGATCTGCACATTATGTTCACAGTAATTTTAAGATTTCATTATGCTGTGTTACATATTTTAATTTTTATTTCAGATTCGTCGTTCTTTGTGCGAACCACTCTAATAGTTTTTGAATGAAAGTAGCCCATCTAGACATATTTATAGAAAACGAAAGATAATTATACACATTAAGCATACTTTGCATATATATATTTAACGGAAAGCCATAATTATAATACAGATTGATAGACATAATGAATTATTTGTCTACATGAGCGCCATTTCGACAGATGACTTTAAAAATCCTATCATATTGCTGCTTTGATGGTGGCCCACAGACTTCTTTAGGCGAAAAATGAGGTCCATCGGCATAAACATCTTGTTTAATGATGACTCCAAATTTTCGATTGAGTTGAGATCCAGAGAGGATGGCGGCCACATCATCATCTTGTCCCCTTGTATGTCGTAAGAGGCTAGAAACGCTTGGGTGGCCCTGGCAGATTTGGATGGAGAGTTGTCATGCATGAAACTTAGTCCTTCGAAGTGGCAACGGTATGTCATCTAGCCAGGGATCCAATACCTCCTTCAAGAGAGTGCATTAGGATGCTGCAGTCACTTTAATCCCATGATGTACCCTGACTTGTCCAACCAATCTCTGTCCAATTATACCTGCCCGCACCATGAATCATCCTCCTTGCTGTTGACGTCACAAACGATTACGCTAATCTTCGAAATAGACCCAATCGTCAGGTCCGTCAAGGGTCGCCTTGGTCTCGTCACTGGCTGCGGGCTAGTCCGTTTGGGCTTTGCAGCATTTATTTTCGGCACTATTCATTCATTGGTCTCGTCACTGAAGAGGACGCAACTCATGTCCAAAGTCATGTGCTTCCGGGCCCATTGGAGCCTCAGTCTTGTGAAGCGGCGTTAAAGAAGGCAGTTTTAGGGGAGCTCATGCGGAAGCCATGGTCCATAGGATACGGTTCCTTGTGGTCTTTGGTACATGGAAACGACCAGTGGCGGTAAAAATAACTTTGCTTCTTTGTCCACGGTTTCCACCAACCTCTTAGAGGACAATATTCCTTAAATCACCAGCTGTCACAGTCTTGGAAGTCCCACAATCTGATAGTTTCTTCCTTAGGGAAGGGTCCTTTAGAAATCGTCTAACAGTGTTTATATGTCGAAGTAAATTCTCCCCAATAACACGAACAGAGGTGGCTTCAGCATTTTCCTTGATGATGGAAGACTTTTCTTCATCGTTGAGGCTTCTGCGACCTTCCAATGTTCTTAAAGAGGATAGATGCTATTAGCGAGTTTCACTCAAAAAAACGTCCTTCAAATAAATTTGAAGGACGCAACGCTGCATAATAGAAACATAACAATAGTGTTGCCATATCGTGAAGATAGGCTGGGGAAAGTTTCATTAAAATTCTAATTTTCCCTACCAAGCTATTAGCGTGGTTCAGGGAGTACTCGAGATTGGTTCGTGCGCACACACTTGCGGACTATTTGACTTCTTGGAGGAAGTTGACCTCCTCCATTTTATATTTGATTTTCTTTGGTGTCCCCGTAAGTGGCGCGGCGATTTGCCTTCCTGGCCGCCGCGCTGACGGGACTCAGCGCCCCGTCCGGCCCCAGCACCCCGTCCGGCCCCAGCGCCCCGTCCGACCCCAGCTTAGCCTCTTCTCCTTCTTTCTTTTAGCACACTGAGCCTAAATAAGGACTGTGCGTAAAAACTATATTAAAAAAATCTTTGGTGTTGGTCGCATACTCCCGCGCCGAGATAGCACCTCCCTCCCTATCCCAGATTATGCTTCCTTATTCTTCTTGTTTTGTTTATGCTTGTGGTTTTTCCTTTGGTTTTGTTTGCTTTTTTCTTTTTTTTTCTTTTGTTTTTAATCTAGCCTAGTAGTTTGCTATACGATGATTACGGTGACCTATGCCAGATGGGCGCTGAAAAAAATTCCCTCCAATGCATTGAGACCTGTTCTTTTCTTTACTCCTTACGTTTTCAATAAAATAAATGAGTATAAGTTTTTGTTTATTCCGGCTTGAATCGATGTTCAATTAGGTTTATTTAGGCTTCACTTTAAGGCCTTTTGAAAGAGACCTTGGTGACAACCTTCGCCCGGTGAAGCAAAACCAGCGGTTATATTTTCATAAAAACCTTCTTATTAGTCGAGGTTTATCCGACCTTCACTAACGAGGTGCCGAAAGTTTATATCCAGCATTGGATAACGAGGATGTAAAGAGCTACTTAATTTTGCCTGGGATGAAGAGATGAAGCATCCCATTGTCACATGACACAATACTAATGGGGGTTTGATTCCCCGATTGCCCGCGAATTTTCAACCAGGATGAGAAATCAATTTAAATTGATTATTCCTGTAGAACTGCTGGTGAAATCAGGTCGGAATTTAACTCTTGCAAGAGGTCCCGATTATATGGGTTGCAAAGTCTCATTTCTTCCATCTCTCTGGCCGGAGGAGGTGGGCATCCCCTCGGTACCAGACCGTGGTTCCTTCTTGTTGTTTGTTGTTTCTTATTTTTAGTGTGGGTGGGAGTTGGTTGGTTTTGTTGGGTGAATTATAAGTAGCCTAGTACTAGGCTGAAATTTTAATGGCGGCGACTTATGTCCTTGATGGCAGTCTCTAGATAAGCGCTGAAAAAAAGCAACCCCCCAAACCTTTACGACCTAGTAGTCTTACCCTTCTCTAGTCGTAGATCATAGTAACCATATTGGCTAAACGGCTAGACATGTAGATCAAGGATAAAAAAACTGCCTTAACGAATCCCTACTACCGTTAAGCGCCCCATGAAAACAAACGAGCTTTCCGCATCGTAGGATTCTTTACGACCTACTGCAGCTCTTCAGTAAATTCTCCACCCTTTAGAGCTTCCCACGTTCAAAGTCACCGGGTTTTAAAAATGCAATACATCCTTCCCTTACAGGACCCTTGGTATCTAAGTCGAACTGTGCTTACTTGGGATGCTGAAGGAGAAACAGAATGTTTTGAACTGACCGACCTGGCCACTAGAGAGACCTTCATCTTCAAGGTAGTGTGGCAATTTGGTGTAATATAATAACGGATATGATGAGTTTCCTTATTGAAAGGTGCAGCTGTTTGCGAATTAATTTATTTTCTAAAAGCATTTAAGGAATTAGATCTACTGTAAATGATTTATTTCTTTTCTTGGTACTCATATGAGTAAAAGTGAATGGAATATGGAAATCTGCATATTATAACAACACAATTTTACTCCTGGCAAATTCCACCAGAGTCTATCAAGCCTTATCCGAGCTTACATACTGAAAAGAGTCTCGTAAATTAAACTTTTGAATCCTATACAGTGGTTTCCACTATCATATACCATAACTCGCCATTGAGTTATTTTACTTATATATATATATATATATATATATATATATATATATATATATATATATATATATATATATATATATATATATATATATATATATATATATATATATATATATATATATATATATATATATATATATATATATATATATATATATATATATATATATATATATATATATATATATGTATATGTATATGTATATATATATATATATATA
This sequence comes from Ceratothoa steindachneri, assembly GCA_963969495.1. NCBI lineage: Eukaryota > Metazoa > Arthropoda > Malacostraca > Isopoda > Cymothoidae > Ceratothoa > Ceratothoa steindachneri. The sequence continues at coordinate 29,884,085 of OZ018325.1, forward strand.
TACAGTTTTTTAAACCATTGAGATCGAATGTACCTTATATGATACATGTCTAAAATGCAGCTAAATCTCAAAAATAATTATTAAATTCAGTATTATACCTTAGCTGACGTCCAAAATAAAATAAACTACAATTCCTAATTTTCTGATGTGTAGAAAAAATCTGGAACTGAGAGAATTATTGCTCACTCCTGTGTGAAATACTGTTAGTTATTATCAATGTTGTGTAAGATAACCATTATTAAGGTACAAAGCCCTTTTCTCAGACTACTCAGAGGAAGGAATTCATTATTATCCTTCAACTCAAAGAACTTTCCAACACATATTCAGTGGACACATTCTATGTACTGAAATCATTCCGCTAATATCTTTTATCATCAATTTCACAGGACAGAGAGTGTGTTGGTACTGAAGAGTGGTTCAGAGCAGTACAGTTCCATGCCTTATCAGTCGGTGGCTGGCGTCGACGAAGACCAGCTTTGGCCAACATAATGATTAATGGTGCCAGCAGATCCTGAAATTCTCAATCTCTTTTGAGAGAATGGGTAACCCAACTGATTTCCTATCATTTTCTAAGCTTATTATTAATTTTTGTAAAAAACTGCCTTAATAAGACTTCGGATGTGATGGTATATTTATATAAAAATAGTGAATTAAGAATAATGTATATTATGTGAGGAAGTTGTGTAAAGAAAATAAGCCTATAATTATCTCCTGTGTAAATTTTATGCCAAAAAATATTTTTATCGCTCTTTAACTGAATAGAATACAATAATCTGTAGCTAATTTTAAATGCGAAACACATTTATCGTTTTATACAATGTATAGTCTTATAATTCATTTTATTAAACAGATTTATTTAAAAAGCAACCTTTTTTTAAGTAATTATCTCTTACCCATGAATTTTTTATATTTTGAATCTTGTGCCAAAATTTTAACGATTTATATTCTCTGCCTTGTCTAGATGTTGACATAAATACATGTGTTAACTTGAGTTTCCTCCAATGTTTGGCTGGCAACTGAAAGCTATGTGCTTCATTGCTGAATATGGAAATTTATTTTGTTTTTGTCTCTAGATTTGAGTAAGAGGATTTTTTTTAATTCCAAGTCAAACTTTTCCCAGTAACCGGACTCAATACTTTCTTATAAAATGATTCCAAGTCCTCTTGTGAATTCTTGGTACCTTTTACGCTGATCCGTTCGTTTTGACCTGCACCTTTCTCGATTACTTAATAACAGAGAATAAAAAGAGGTCGCTCTTTGAACATTCTATTTTAGCCGCCATCTTTTCATTTCTCTCTCTTTTCTCCATTGATTCACTCGTTGAGGAAAACTAGTTTTTCTTTATTAAAGTAGAGTTACTCGAATACTCTATCTAGCCTTAGACCTCCCTTATACTCCATCGTTTGCTTCTTGGATGTCCTTCGGCATGAATTCTTTGGGCCTGTGTCGAAATTATATGATTAGTTCTTACACAGAACGCAAGCCCTCATTTGTGTTTGATTGTTGTAATTAAAATGTAATTTTCTTACCATTCGTCTTATTTTATTTTGAATATTTTAAAGTCAAACCAAGTTGTAAAGGTTTCTGAAAATTGTTTAAAACTTGACTTGAATAGAACACATTTGATCATGTATAACTTGAAATAAGTCTCTAATTTGTTCCAACTTGCTTTGAACCTGCATAATTTCGACAAGCCAGTAGGTAAAGAGATTTTTTTTTGCTTTATTTCTCTATGTCAATACCACGCGTCAAGAGCGTAATCATGTACGAGAAATACTTAAGATGACTATACTTTAAACAGTAAAAAGTCCCCATTATATTGGTCTCCCGTGTATATTAGTCATCTTACGATGTAAGATGTTCATTTTTTTATGTAATATATATATATATACATATGAAATTTCGTAACTAAGAAATACTCTAAACCAATTTTTGTATAAAGAAGTAAAAATAGCTACATGTAGTTACTATTTATTTGACCTTTTTGCGTTAGATTCATAAATATATGGAAATAGGGAGGACGGGTACACCTGGAGAGATCGAGAGAATAAAAATGGAGACTGGGGCTGGCTGTGCTGAAAGAAACTTGTCGAACACCTTTCAGCACAAGCATCTAGTTTCTTAAATTAGTGATGTCACATTTATCAAAAGTTTATGAACAAAAGTAAGTTTACGATATAATTATTTAGACTTTTTTCTTATAAATCTTTGGATAGGCTTGTATGGTGCCGCTAGGTTTTCCTGCGCAGTTCCCCTCCCTCTGGGATCTTTTCTTCAGGGGTTGTTCCCAGAGAGGCTCTGGCCTTCTCTGGGCCCCTTAGGGGACCCATGGTGCTGCCAACAAGACTTTTAACATGTCCCTCTTTCTTTCCTCCTCTATTACGCCCTTCCACTGCCCCCTTTATTTCCCCCTCTTCCTTCACCTATCTAGTGGTCCTTATCTATACCCGACCTCTGCTCGTTTAATCGATTGATTCAGAATTGTCCTTTCATGGAGGTGAAAGAGGCTGGGCATCTCCACCGCCTTCATCTCCGAATGCCCAAGGAGAAACCCATCGTTGGCCCCTTTTCTCCGTTCGTAGGAGAACTCAGGTAGCCCCTTAGGGTTATACCCCGTAAGGGGCGCGGCGATTTGCCATCCTGGCAGCCGTGCTGATGGGATCCAGCGCTAACAGTTTGAGGGCAGAGTTGTCGTTGAATTCGAATGCTTCGTCTACCTTAGGTTCCAAATTTGAATTCATTTCAGGCGGTTTGAATTCACTTAAACCTTTGTAACGTTAGCATGAGCTTCTATTGGATTACCTTTAGAGAGGAAGGTTCTGTGAGCAAATCGTATCTAGTTTGATATTTTTGAGAAGTGAAAGGGGAGATTATAAGGAACAATTCGATTTCGATGTGCCGATTTCTTCCTTTTAGGAGGCAATACTCCACCAAAGGTGCGGCTGTGTCCTCGCACTAGCCAGCCCTGAGTAAACCTTTAATTCCTTAAAAAGGCCAGCTAGTTTTTTGTTTTTTTTTACTGAGGCAAAATAGTTGTTTCCTGATTCGAACCGGTTGTCCTCCATACGGATGATGCTCACCCCACCCCCCATCTTCTTGATCACTACACTTTTTTGAAATATTACTAAATTGCCTTTTTTTGTTTCTTTACCAACCAAACCGATCTCGGCCGCCAAAAGATAGCCTGTCCAAAACGCCGTACTATTTGGCCATAAGTGCTGATTGAGATCTACCCCGACCAAACAGTTTATTCCACCAATTCAATCTTTCAAATCAAACGGATGCTAAAATGTTTTAGCTGTGAAAGGAACTCCATCAACCTTCAGTTCACGAATTCCAGTTTGGTTTGATTCGACTAACAATTTACCCGATATTTTTAGACACCTAGAGAAGATAAATGACCTTCCCTCCCCCCGAGTGTTGTGTTCTGAGTGCCAATGACAGTTTTGCTGTGCAATTGTGTAGAGATAGCTTTTCCAACTTGCCTACCACTGGAGTAGCCACTGGGTCAGACATGAAAGATATTTTGGAAAAACATTTGATAGGAACACTTACAGTGGTCTTCAGTCAAAATAGGAAGCAGAGACTCTGTATATACTTTAGCTGCGGTTTTTACACCCTCAACAAATTCAGCTACTGACCACAGCGACTGCACTTGCCCTCCATTTGATCCCAAATGTTGACAATCTTTGAATGTTGGTGGGGAGTGAGCTTAAGTATGCCTCTTACCTTTGAAAACTTGCCCTGGTTGGATCAGAAAAAGAGCTCTGCGGGACAAAGCTCCGTCACCGTCATATAAGTGCTTCCTTTAAAGAAGTTGCCGTTTGAATAGGGAAAGAGAGTAGAATACTTGGTAGAAGGGGTATTGAAATTTGAAATTTGAACATTAGAGACACCTTGCCAGAAATTTTACATGCTAGTGTTAACAGTTTAAAAGGAAAGAATCTATATCGAAAGGCTTGACATTGGAGGGAGCCGTAAAGATGTGTGGTGCTGGAATCACGTTATAGAATCATATTTTGTAGTCTTATGAAATTCTATAATCCTTGAATCTGATTAATCATTTTTGTAACGCTTAAGCACTTAATTATGTGATCCGAGTGGCTAGCATAGTTAAAACGAAATTAATGAATGGCAGCCATCCGAGGCAGGTTCACATGCAGGACGATGGATGAGAGCAATAAGATTATTAAGCCTTATTTAATTATTAATTCTTCGAATAATAATTGTATTATCTCTTTCTTAAGTGTGGATAAAAATTCTTCGTTAGACTCTCCGTTAGGCTGTTATCTTTGGTCGGCGGTGCTCACAGTCCTTTACTAAGCGAAGGCGTTTTTCAGACTATCGAAACCGTTACCTCCTTTACCGAGTAGCGGGAAGTAAATAGCCAATGTACTTCGTCCAAGAATTCCAAGCAGCTAAAGATGACTTTTTTAGGAGATAAAAAGTACGGCTCACGGGTTCTCCTCCCTTCTGTACCTTTCTCACAATCTGGGAGGGGGGCAGAAGAGGAGGAGGCCCGCGGCCGTCTTGCTCCTGGAGAAACTTCCCACACCTCTGGCTATCAGTTCAAGTGTACCGATAAGAAAATGCTTAATGGGAAGTTCGGAGCAAGCTTTAGAAGAGGGTTTATAGTGGAAAACGGAAAATTTTGAAGGTTAGAAGAGAACAGATTAGTGAGGAGGCTGATTAACGTGGGTTCCGAACCACAGTCCTGCATTCACTCATCATTCTTCCTTCTTTTCTCACACTTTTAGCACCGAAGTTCCCCATGCAGTAACGGTAGGACCACCTAATCTCTGTTCCTTTTCTCTTCCTCTTTCATTCATGTGTTTGTTGTAGCATTCATCCCGTTTTGAGTTATCTTAGCTCTGAGCTTTGTCCCCGTAAGGGGCGCGACGATTTGCCATTCTGGCCGCCGTGCTGACGGGACTCAGCACCCCGTCCGGCCCCAGCCTAGCCTCTCTTCCTTCCTTCAAAACACTTGTTTCCTCTCTTTTCACAGAACCTCTCCCACAACTTTCTCTGGTCAGCCTCTAATTTCACAGGGTAGATGCTGACCTTCCTTTCAGCCAACCGTCCCGCATCGGGGCTGAGGGGGTGGGGGACAATGTTCCCTAACCCCTGAGCTCCGGTCTGGGGTGGCTGGTTTTTAACTACCTGCTTCATCCCCACCCATACCTTCCTCACATCCCTTTTCCTCTCGTCTTCAAAATCTATCATTTATACGCCGTGTCCAAGGTGGAGCCGCCATGCCGATGGACTGCCAGGCCACCAGGCGGGAGGGGTGGTCCCAAATGGCGGCGCCTGGCTCTGCTGGGCCTGTAAGCACCTCTCGCAGTGCGGGCTACTGCGAGAGGTGTGCGCTATTGCATCCCGTATTAAAAGAAGGGTCACCATGCCCAATGATGAAAATTACAAAAAAAAAACCCAACCCCCAACTCCCCCAAGAACAACGGAGCCGCCCTCGGGCAGCTCCAGCAAAAAAATGGAGGTCCCCCCCCCTGTGCTTGCACAGGGGACCCTCCATATTTCTCTAACCGGAGAGGAGGCTTACTCCTCTCCTTCGCCTACGGGTGCAGGGGACTCCCCCTCACCCCCTTCTCTGGAGGTGCTTTCGGGCACCTCCCTTTTCCCAGCGGCAGTCCCCTCTTTTCTTTCCAAGGGGACTGCCAAGAAAGCCAGCAGGCAGCCCTTAGCCAGCCGCTCCCCTTCAAAGCGGCTCGGTAGGGCAAACCCCCTTAGGGGGGAGAGGCAAGCCAGACCCCTTCGGTCGCTTCCCTCAAAAGACCTGCTGGCAAAAATATTAAACCTTGCCGGGGTCAAGGCCTGTGCCTCCCCAAACAAGACTGGCGACACTGCCAAGGGGACCTGCAATGTCCTGGGAGGGGATGGCCAACTGGAGGCCCCTCCCGTGATAGACATGGTCCTTGAGGAGACCCAGCCTCAGACGGTAGGGCCTTCCATGGGGGAGAATTCGGGCTCGGCGCCAAGCACCGAACCCCAGTCCGCCCCTATGCAAGGTCCTCCTCAAATGGCTGAGGGCTCCGAGGCAGTAGAAGGAGGGGAGGGATCTCCTCCGACAGGTGCCCCTACGACAACCAGGACCTTCTCCATTTCGGAGAGGGACCTGGCTGAGGCCGGTCCATCTGGCCTGGGGGCTTCTGCCGGCGGAGGTGAAAAGCGGATTCATTCCCCGCCCTCCTCTCCAAAAAAGAAAAAGACTAAAAATACTAAAAGGACGAAAAAGACTCGGGGCTCCTCTCCATCCGCGGGGGCTGCGGAGGCGGATGGGTCTGCTGCCACTTTGGTAGGCGACCAAGCCAAGATCGGCACATCCGGCCCCTCTACCCCCTCGTGTGCGGAGCCCCTGACTAAGACCAAGAGTGCACAGGGCGGAGCCTCGATGACATCGGGGCCCCTCATTCAGAGGTTACCTGGCGTTTTCGAGCCCGCTGGCTTCAAACGCTTCCTCGTTATTCGCTCCACTGATGGCACCATGTTGTCCAAGGGCAACATGATCCATCAGAGGAGAGGATTAGCTAGTGCAATTGGTAGAGAGCCGAAGGTAACCCGTTTCTCGGACGGGAGCCTTCTGGCGAATGCGGCGAATCCCGCCGAGGCGGCCAAGATAAGTGCTCTTCGGACACTTCATGGCACCCCGGTGAGTGTGACGCCGCACTCTACCATGAACTTTGTAAAAGGAGTAGTTTATGCGAGGGAACTCGTTGACTACTCCATAGAAGACATCACCCTAGAGCTGGCCGACCATGGGGCGGTCAAGGTCGAACGTGTGATGAGAAAACAGGGAGGGGCCTCGAGACCCACCCCTACACTCTTCGTCACGTTCGACTGTGACAAGCTCCCTGAGTCGGTGCGTGCCGGTTGGTACCGCTACCGCGTGAAGGCATTCGTGCCACTGCCGCGGCGGTGCTATTACTGTCACCGCTTCGGCCACACGAATCGATCATGTAGACGTGCAAAATCGGGGTCACCCGAAGTCTGTGTAAATTGCTCCAAGGTCGCACACGATAAGTCCAAATCGTGTGTGGCCAAGTGTGTCAATTGCGGAGAGCCACACCCTGCTTCTTCGAAGCAATGTGGTGCATATCTCCTTGAGAAAGAAATCCTGGCCATTCAGGCCCAGGATCGACTCTCATTCCGCGAGGCTAAGGACTTGGTCCTGGCGCGCCCGGCTCTGCCTGGGACGTCATATGCCTCAATAGTTAGAAAAGCACCCTCTGCTCCTGGCCCATCCAGGCCAACGAGCACGGTTGTTTCCGCGCCCATTCGGAGCCCTTCTGCGGGCTCTACTACACCCGGGCGCTCCCCTGGTAGAGCTGGCGGCAAAAAGGGTTCACACCCAGCCCCGGCTAATACCAGGGCTCCCCCCTCTTCCCCCAGCGTGACCGTTTCCCGTAAGGCGAAACGGCCACGCGCCTCCACAGAGTCGTTAGACTCACAGGAGGCAACACCCCTGAAGATGGTCGCTAGGCCATCTTCCGGGGTTCCTAAAGCTGTTCCCCGAAAGGAGGACAGCAACAAAGGAGCTTCGGCCCCTTCGCCCACGCCCCAAGGTGGAGCGAGTGGCTCGGAGACGGTGGTTCCTCGAAAAGAGGGCCCCCCGCCTCCCAAGCCGCAACGCCCGCCTAAGGTTTCGAGGCGGAGGGAGGAAAAGACTCGCATGGCGAGCCCAACCTCCCCCAATAAGTCCTCGAAGGCGACAGCGCCTTCAGCGCTTTGTCCGGCCAACAGCGCCCGGGGTTCTGCCCCCGGGAAACGTACGGCCATTCCCGTGAGGGTCTTCAATTCGAGGAGGGCCCCCGCGTCTCCTGCGAGCTAGGCCTGGAGGGCATATTCCTTCAATGGAATTGCCGTGGACTCCGGGCCAACTGGGAGGAGCTGCGGAGGCTCGTCTCGTCCCGTTCCCCGTTAGCTATTTTTTTGCAGGAGACCATGCTAGGCGCGTGCCCGCTGCCTGCCCTCCCGGGGTATAAGGGTCTTGCGACCCCACCACCGCGGGATGGCCGGGCTGGGGGATGCGCGGTTTACACCCGGCATGATGTGTCCGTTCTTCCTTTCTCTTTAGATACCTCCTTTGAGGCAGTGGCTGTGCAGCTGCACCTGGATAGGAGGTATACTATCATTTCTGCGTACATTCCACCGTCAGCTGACTTCGACGCGGGGGACTTCCGCCGCGTCGTGGCACGGTTGCCGAGGCCCTATCTCTTGCTTGGAGATCTGAACGGCAGGCATCCTCTCTGGGGAGATTACTCCATAAATCCCAGGGGACAAGTCCTTGCCGATCTGATCGAAGAGCTTGAGATGGGTGTCCTAAACGTGGATGAGTTTACGCATCACTGTCCGAGAACCGCTTCATTTTCTTGCCTTGACCTATCTTTGTGCTCTTCAGATGCACAGCCTGATTTTGATTGGGGGGTGGTCGATGACCTCCATGGTAGTGATCACTTTCCCATTCAAATATCATTTTCAGGGCAACTGCCGCCTGAGAGACCACCTCGGTGGTGCTTGGCGCGGGCGCGGTGGCCTGCATTTCAGGAAATGACTGAATTCTCTATCTCAGTCGAGGAGTTTAGGTCGGTAGATGAGGCCGTTGAGTTCTTCTCCGGCAACCTCATCGCCGTAGGCCTGACTACTATTCCTAGGACGTCTGGCCGTTTTGCACGCCGACCACTCCCATGGTGGTCGGCCGAGTGTGAGACGGCCCTCAAACAGAAGCGTTATGCCTACATGCGCTATAAGCGCCGCCCGAACGATTTCACTGTCGCTGAATTTCGTCGGGCTAGGGCTAGGTTCCGGTATATTTCGAAGCACGCCCGCCGCTCTTCTTGGCGGGCATACGTGTCTTCACTTAACGGGAAGACCCCTTTAGCTGAGGTGTGGAAGCGAGTCAAAAGGATTCGGGGCAAGTTCTCGCAGGACCCCCCTCCCGTTCTCCAGGAGAATGGGACCGCAATCTCGGACCCCGCGTCCGTGGCGGAATCCTTAGCGACCGCTTTTTCCGCATTCTCTAGCCGTGATGCTGCTCCGCCAGCATTCAATGCACGTCGTGATGTCGCGGAAGGCCGCCGGCTGGACTTTACCTCCAGAGGCGGAGAACCCTTCAACGACAAGTTTACTGTGAGTGAGTTGCGTTCCGCTCTCGCTTCGTGCGCGGACACCGCCCATGGTCCGGACGATGTCCCGTACGCCATGCTTCGACACCTGGGTGAGCGAGGCATGGCCTTTCTGTTAGATTTGTTCAACAGGATCTATGTGGAAGGTCTTCTCCCAGACTCCTGGCGAATCGCTACTGTGCTCGCCTTTCGCAAGCCGGGGAGAGATCACTCTACTCCGACCGGTTTCCGCCCAATCTCTCTAACCTCTTGCGTGTGCAAGTTGATGGAGAAATTGGTAAATGTTAGATTAGCCTATTTCCTGGACAGCGGAGGCCATCTGTCTTCTGCACAGTGCGGCTTCCGTAAGTTCCACTCCACGTCGGATGCTCTGCTCCGACTGGAAAGTGCCGTCTGCGAGGCTTTCCTTCGTAGACAGCACTACGCCACGGTGTTTTTTGATCTGGAGAAGGCCTATGATACCGCATGGCGATACGGTATCATGGAGACTCTCCACACGATGGGGGCGAGGGGACGCCTCCCAATTTTTATATCTGAATTTTTGCGAGATCGTCGATTCCGCGTACGGGTGGGGGGAGCCCTCTCCGGCCCAAAGGAGCAGGAAGAGGGTGTCCCGCAGGGAAGTGTCCTCAGTGTCACACTCTTTGCCCTGAGCATCAACGGCATCACCTCGGTGCTGCCGGAAGATGTTCTCGCTACGCTCTACGTGGACGACCTTTCGATCTCTTTTGGCGCGGCCCAGATGCCAACTCTGGAGCGTCGACTCCAACAGGCATTGAACCGCGTCTCTCGCTATGCCGAAGCGCACAGGTTTCGGTTTTCTTTGGCCAAGACTAAGGTGGTGCACTTCTGCCGCCATCCACGGCTTCACCCCGACCCAGATTTGTTTCTTAATGGGGTGCGCCTGGATGTGGTTGAGTCGCACCGTTTCCTTGGTCTTGTATTCGACCGACGCCTCACCTGGGAGGCTCATATTCGCAGCCTTAGGGTCTCTTGTACCCGCGCCATGGACATTCTCCGTTCCGTGACGTTCAGCGCTTGGGGCGCTGATAGGGCTACCGCCTTAATTTTTTATCGATCCTTTGTTCGCTCGAAGCTCGACTACGGATGCGAGTTTTATGCATCCGCAGCCGAGCGTTTATTGCGGAAGGTGGATTCGATCCACCACACCGGCCTTCGCCTTGCGACCGGTGCCTTCCGCACTTCCCCCATTGAGAGCCTGTTGGTCGATGCTGGGGAGATGCCACTCGCTCTGCGCCGCGTGCAGTGCATCACTCGCCTGTACGCGCGAGCCCGGCGCCTCCCTCAGTCGCCAACAGCTCTCACTGCATCCGCAGCTGATCTCGATGGTGCCTATGCCGCCGAGAGACGCCAGTCATACCCTAAGCCCTTTGGGTTTAGGGCCAGGAAACTCCTTCGAGAAGTAGATATAGCTCTCGGGCCGGTGGCGCCCCTGGTTCTGCCCAGGACGCCACCCTGGAGGGTACCACATTTGGCTATTTGTCGCCACGCCTCTGCTCCCAAAGCTTGTACTGCGCCGGGAGTATTGCGTTCGACCTTTTTGGAGCACACATCGTGTCACGCTGGTACCGTGCCAGTGTATACGGATGGCTCCAAGTCCCAAGAGGGGGTCGGCTTCCACGCCGTATCCCCTCTGTTTGAAGTCAGCGGGGCTCTACCAGGCGCTGCGTCTGTCTTCACGGCCGAGCTGGTAGCAATACACCACTCGGTACGGGAGATTACGCGACGTGCCCGGTTCGGAGACCGGATTGTGATCTATAGCGACTCACAAAGCGCCCTGAGTGCTCTCGGGGCATTGGAATCTCCGCATCCCCTGGTTCGCGATATCCGTGACGCCACGGTTTTGGCGAGCCGGGCAGATGTCGAGATTATCTTCTGCTGGGTTCCTGGACATGTAGGAATTGCGGGGAATGAGCGCGCCGATGAGGGCGCCAAAGAGTCCGCGAGGACTCTGCGACCGGACCAGCGTTTCGCTCTTCTTCACACCGACTACATGGCAGGAATACGGGCAGCTCTTCGGACTGCTTGGCAAAGAAGATGGGAGACGGTCGAAGGGAACTTAAAGTTGCGTGCCATTGCGCCGCGACTGTTCCCATGGACCTATCCCCCAATGCCGCGGCGGCTTCAGGTTGCTTTCTGTCGTCTCCGAATCGGACACACTCGTGTGACGCATCGCTATCTGATGGAGCGCTCGCCTGCGCCCTATTGCAACGACTGCGTCGTCCCCCAGACTGTTCGGCACATTCTTGTCGAATGTCCCAGTCTGGGTGATCTTCGCGCACGACACCTGTCCCGGTACCGGGATGGGCGGGGTCGCTACCGCCTGTCCCTTGTACTCGGGACGAGTGCGTGCACTTTGACTGGTGGACTTGTTAACTTTTTGGGGGAGGCCGGCCTTCTCCCTTTTTTTTAACCAGGCTTAATTTTGTTGTTGTTTTTGTTGTTGTTGTTGTTTTTGTTATTGCTTTGTTATTGTTATTGTTATTTCTTTTTTGTTGTTCCCTGTTCCATTTTTTGAAGTAGCCTAGAACTAGGCTGTTTGTTTACGGCGACTTATGCCTAAGTCGGCAGTCGCCAGATGGCCCCTTAAATAAAAAAAAAAAAAACAAACTCTGAGCTTTGTTTATGTCTTGTTATGTTACTCGTTTGTTGTTTTTACTTTCCTTACTTTGTTTCACTCCTGTAGTGTGGTCTTCTGTTTGTTACTTTCTTGAATCTTCTTTTTTGTGTTCCTTTTAGGTTGTTTTTTCTTCTCACTACTCAGGAAACAAAATCAAGTCACACAGTTACAAAGATGCGGACTGGCGGGGTTACGTTAAAGAACTTAATAATCACTAACAACCAGATTTAGGAGAGGCAACATTAGAGGAACTTCGACGCAGACACCGAGAACCTACTTCAAGTGGTCGTCGAAGCGGATAGGAACTGCGTGCCAAGAACATCACATCGGACAATTCCGCACTCTAGGCGCACGGCCCAAATAGTTGAACTGGAAAGGGAGTACAAATTTCTCAGGGAAGCGCTAGAAGAGTAGGGCCCTACAAGAGGGGGCAGGGAGAGGCTGCAAGACATAAGAGGTGAAATAATAGCGAAAACAGCTATAAAAAGGGGAGAAAGATGGAACTGGTTCGTAGAATCCATAGACGCAGAACTGAATCCAACCAAGTTCTGGCAGAAAATTATCCTAGCAAGGGGGAAATTGAGATCAAAAAGTCAAACTAAGCATCAAACACAACGGAAAAGAAACAAATGAATCTCGCATAATAGAGAACGCGTTCCAAGATCATTGGAGCTAACTATTCGATATATCACCGAATGAAAACGAAGACTTTGACAAAGAACATGAAGAATGGGTGATGCAGGAATCAGAAGCGAATAGATATGAAATAACACCTAATCATGCAGCCTCAATAGCGTCCAGGGAAGAACAAGTCGAACCGGTAACATTACAAGAGTTAAAGGTGACGATCCAAACAACACAACAAAAAGCGCCTTGAAAATCGGGCCTAACAAGAGAAAATTTGCTAAAAGCACCGGACGAATTCCTTAAAAAAACTCGTAGACTTATGCAATGCAGCAATTAGTGCAGGGTATTTTCCTGATGCCGTAAAGAGTGGGAAGATTATATTTTTGCCCAAAACTGGCAAACCACCAACGGAACCAGGCAATTTCAGACCAATAACGCTCTTAGAAGTGGTAGCCAAATTACTAGAAAGATTAATAAATAGAAGACTAGTCTATAGCAATGCCCTCTTGGGCATTAACGAGAATAAATTATTTATACGTAACATCACCACCAATACGACAAAATTCCTTTTATACAAGATTTTCCCTTACACGAACACACATACAAACACACGCCTTTAGCTATCTGCCTGGAATCACTTTTCAAGGTCCATTCGCGCACAGCGTCGCTTCAAAGAAAGGTCAGTCAAAATTCCTCTTCCACTTATTCTCTGCAAATAATCCACACAAGATAGTAGGTCCTAATTTCTGTCTTTCTCTCATTTACAGACCCCATTTCACATGCCATAATTAGTCGTGTACTTACATAATTACAATTACATATTTATATACACCTTTGAACACACCATTTTCGTCACGTGCTTTCAAATATTGACGTTCCAAACGCATAACTTGTATTCCATTTCAACTTAAATCATCTATGTATTCTTCAATATTCTCTGTATAGCCTTCAATTTCTATCCCTTAAATATCCTTCCCGTTATTCAATTTAATTTTGTATAATAATAACTTCAAATCATAGATTATTGTAAGATTATAATATATCCTATTTTGTTAACTTGAATCATTACATACCCATTATAGCTAGGAGAGTTCAAATCCACGTTATCATTACGGTACGATCAGTCAAAACCAAAACAACAAAATTTATATACGTACTGACTATTGCATTTGGCATCTAAGGCTAAAGTATTCATTTAATAGTTAGAACCTCTACATAGTCCACCATCTGGAAGAAAACGATCTAATTCCAAGGTACCAGCATGGATTTAGGAAAGGAAGAGGCACTGAGACAGCGATAGCCCGCCTCGTCAAAACTCTGGCCAAAGCGAAATATAACAAGAATTAATCAGACCTGATAGTTAGAGATGTGAAGAAGGCGTTCGACAAGGTGTGGAGGTTAGGATTGAAATTTAAAATAAAAAGGTTAGGCCTACCATCAATCTTGATCAAGTGTCTGTGCGATTGCGTCACGGACCAGGAGGCCTACATAGAGATAGGACTAACAAGGACCGGAGTTTGAACTCAGACAAGGTGTCCCTCAAGGAGGATGTCTGAGTCCAACCCTTTATACAATCTAGAAAAGGGACCTACCAAATCCGGTTTTTGCATCAACGAGTTATATACAGTTCGCAGAAACATAACCATCATATATGAACCCGCCAAAATAGCTAGAATGTCTGCAGATGAAATTCGAAATATTAACGAGTATAAAAGAAGATGGAAGATACGTACGAACACCGACAAATTTACAATTGTACCTATAGGAAGGCAGAGAAAATCAAGGATAATTGTCGACGAAGAAATATATAGATACCACGCGGAGAGCAAGGTTCTTGGTTTGAAGGTAACGAGAAATGGATACAATAAGCATGTGACGGATAAAATGGGTTTGGCAAAGGCTAACTTGATAAAGATATACCAACTTAGAGGCCTGAACAGGAGTAATAAAACTAAACTATACCATTCACTCTGCAGATCAGTACTTCCGTATCCAACGATACCGCTAAATAGGCTGCATAAATCGAACATTACTAAGTTGCAGAGAGTTCAGAATAAGGGAGTGCAGTGTACACCGACACCGCCCCTTCCTATGCAACCATTGCTCCCTGGAATAGGGAGTTCCTCCATGGTCGTCAGTCTCTTGAAGATGACCCCCGTCCAGGACGCTCGTCAGACGTGACCAACGACGACAATGTGGCCCGTGTGGAGAGAATGATCCTCAAAAATCGACGGGTGAAGATCGAAGAAATCGAGGGAGAACTTGGAATATCACATGGAAGTGTTATCAACGTCATCCACGACAATTTAGCCATGACCAAGGTCTCTGCCCGTTGGGTCCCTAGAAACCTCACGCTCCATGATCGACTTCAACGTCATCAAAGTCCACAAGGCCAAAGTTGCACAAGCTTCCCTGCGCGAGTGCGGATTCGAGAAACTCAACCATCCCCCCTACATTCCAGATCTGGCCCCTAGCGACTACTTTTTATTCCGCCAGCTCAAGGCTACACTGCGTGGACGCCGGTTTGGGGACGATGAAGATGTCCAGCTCGCCGTCCAGGAGGGGATTGAACAGCAGTCGGGAGATTTCTGGTTGTCGGTAATACTAAGCCTCAGGGACAAGTGCATTGAAGTCGAGGGTAGTTATATTGAAAAATAATAAAACACTTTTCCTCATATCTCGTTTCCTTATATCTGAATTGCAAAACTTATTGACCGCCCCTCGTATGTCGGCGGCAGCAGTTCTGATAAACAAACCTTTAAGGGGCGGCACCCCATTTTAGCGATGATGGATTCCGCGCTAACCAACAAAAGTCCGTCATACAATCACACCTCGTGAGGGCCCCACCGGGTTCACCCATCATCTTTCATTCATCCCATTTGGCAGTTCACGTTCATGGATACAGAGTTACGAAGAAGAGGGAGTCACCCCAAACAAGTACAAAGGAACACCGCACGAAGATAGGGAGCAAGAACCATTACCTCTCGAAGTAAGATAACCATAACCAACGATTTGAGAGTACAATAACATTATTGCCCCGATGAGGCCACTCTCTCGAAGAGATGGCACATGAAAATACAACTAGGATCCCCCTGTGGGCAATTGACAGACAAACCCAACCCAACAGAGAAAAGGTATTCGAGATTTTTTATGGCAAACTAAGTATAGCCATATTAAGACTGTTGGAGGTGGCCTTAAGATATGTAGCAATCTGTGAACAGGAGAAGGACATTGGGGCCGTCACCAAAGAAGAGGTAGGTGAGATCCTCCGTGGAATTGGTCTACAGCCCGCCATACCACCTCAGATCCTGGCCCACAGGAGCGTGGTGTCCCGGTTACTCGACCTATGTATCGGGCAACCCACGAAAGAAGATATCAAGGAGATTCAGCTTTGACAAACCTGGGCCAAAGTAGTCGAAGTAATAAAAGAGACAACAGCGACTACACGCACGTTTTTAAAGTAGTCTTCACTGAGATCACAATGGTCCAAAAGGCAAAATAACATGGTCTACTCATGTTCAATGCCAAAGTCAGCGGAGATCAAATTGAAAGAGGGAAATTTACTCTGGTTCATTTTTGCTTCAGATGCTACAAAATGGAACAACACGCAACCAAAGACTGCAAATAGCCACATGAAACGTCTTCCAAATGTAATGAAAAGGGGCACCATTGGAAAACTTGCAACAACAACTACAAATAGTGCGTAAACTGCGGGCAGGGACATAGGTCAATGGCCATGGCCTGTCCTGTCAAAAAAGGTAATTAAACAGAAGAAAGAGATAAAGAGACATCAGAAAACCAGAAGGTCCAATACAACCTATGCTCAAGGAGCAAAAGCGGCAACACAGAAGTAGATGCGAAGAAAACTTACCCCAAAATACTAAATGAAAACTCGACTAATATTCTGACTTGCATACTCTACGCGCACGTGATGAATCTCACGCGACCTGGAACATTCGCAAAAGAGCTAAACCAAATGATCGCGAAAAACGGAATGGACCCAATGTGGTTCTCGGACAACCTCCCTTCCGGAGATTTTCTGCAATTGCAGATGGTACCAAACCAACAGACAGAGGAACAAGACAGCACCAAAAGAACGACCCTAAAACAGGAAACAAAGCTAAGAAAGAGAAAACAAAAGAAGCAGTATAAGTGAAAACTCATGCACAAAAACATAAACGAGAAGACAACGAAGAGAATGAAGGAGCTGAGGCGGCTACATCTGAATTCTTGAAATATCAGACTCATCGAACTCAGAAGCCGCTCCGTAAACCAAGAAAGCAACAGAGGGAAAGAAAGGCAAACACAAGAAGCGGGATGCAGACAAAATTAATCTGCGCGTGCGAGCAGTTTTCCTTCCCCGAGGAATTATAACCCAGAAAAATCTTCCAAGGCATCAAGGCAAAAGTTTTCAGTACGAATTCGATGCTGAAATCGACACAGAAGTAGTAGAGGAAGCCTTGCTCCACCAAAATGTGATTCTACATGATGACAAGTGTGAACAGGTTTCCAATGCCGAATTCAGGAAGAAGAGAAACGAGAAGAAAAGAAACACAACTCAGAAACACTAAAAGAACAACATGGAAAGAGTAAGAAACATAATGAGGATCCTGACACTCATCGTTAACGGATGTGAGAAAAAAGCAACGGCATATGGAAACATATTCCGCGTGCTTGACCCCGACATCATATTAATAACAGAGCAAAGTATTGACACTAGATCTGGTCAAATTAAAATACCGGGCTACAGATTGGTCATGAAGAATCATTCACAAGAAAGGCTTGACGGTGTTGCGATAGCTGTAAAGGGGCATATCTCGTTCAAGCGCCTTCCAGAGCTGGACGAATCTTCTGTGGCGGTTGAACTCCACGCATTGGTAGGAAACCTCATGATAGCCGCAGCTTATCAATCCCCTCGACGAGCCTGCCTGCCAATAAACACCTTCTACACGCTGTTTGGCCATCGCAGAATGGCATTCTCAGGGGGCGACATAAATGACAGATGTCGTGCGGTGCACTACCTTAGAGGAGATGGACGAAGATCTGTAGAGGATAACTGCGTCTATTCTAGAAGCAGACCACGAGTGTGTACCCCAAACAAGGTACAAAACCCCTTCTCAACCAAGATGGACAGACAGATGAAGGAGATCGCTCGTGTACACAGGGAAGTGTATGAAGGGATAAGACGGGGAGGTCCAAACCAGAAGAGAAGCTCGCTACTACGGTTCCTAAGCGCCGAGCTAAAAGACGCTATAAACCTCCAACAGGAGGAACTTTGGAACAACCTAATAGACAGAGTCGATAGCGAGTTGAACCCGGCTAAATTCTACATCAAATTAGAAAGCTAAAAGGACTAACAGGAAAAGTGAAGGCTCGGATTAAAGAGAACGGGAATTATATTGAGGATCCGGCGGTTCTGCAAGAAGGATTTAGAATTTACTGGGGAAATGTCTTCAGCATCACTCCAGAAAACAATGAAGAGTCCAACTGATCGAAGACCTGAATTAGATTATACATCGTACGCACCCACATCACCAACTGGACTTAGGCACTGAGATGGCGGACCAAGTCTGTCCCATAACACCTGAGGAGGTCATGGTCATCGTAAAGTCCTTTGAACAAAGGGCACCAGGCTGGACAGGCATTACTAAATAAAACTTGGTAAATACCCCACAGCAGATCATTCAGAGAATCACAAACATATTCAATGCTTCCCTGAATACGGGTTACTTACTTCCCAGACGGCTTAAAAGTTTCTAAAATTATCTTTATACCTAAGGGTGGTATACCCTCTGATAAACTAGTCAATTACAAACTAATCTCACGGCTTGAATTCGTGGCAAAGATCTAAGAGAAGCTCCTGGCTTACCGGCTTGAAGACCAATTAGCCGAGCGAAGAGCTCACAACCTTTAGCAGCACGGTTTCTGCAGGAAAGGGGGAACGGAAACCTCCCTTATCCGCCTAACAGAAAAACTTGCGAGATGCAAATCTGAGAGCAAATACATAGACGTGGTGCAGTGAGATGTACAAAAGGCCTTCAATAAATTTTGGCTGAGGGGTCTACAATTCAGGATCCTCTGTGACTATATCATGTAAAGGAGAACCCAAACTTCGATCGAGGGCTACACATGACCTGAATTAGAACTCGGGGTGGGTGTTCCACAAGGCAGCTGTCTGGGTCCGTTTCTGTACTTCCTGTACACAATAGACCTCCCCGCTCTAGCGAGGGACTATAAGATGTATCTGCAGTTCGCAGATGACACCAAACAAATTGTCTTAAGTCCACAGAAAAACACTTGAGTTCAAGCAAGGAAGACAGCTGCCGAGATCGAGAACATTAACAGATTCGAAAAGATGTGGAAAATTAAGACAACCCGCCAGAAATTCAAAATTATCCCAATAAACCATCGGAAAGTAGACGACGTCATGGTCGACGATAAACACTACCCGTCCTCTAACGAGAGAAAAGTCCTGGGCTTACGACTCAACAAATCCGGATATAAGACCCATATAAACGACAGAGTCTACCTATCCAAAAGAGAGCTGAAGAAACTTTACAGGTTCTGAAGCGTCAACGTGCCGAACAAAAAGGAACATTACACTGCCTCGTTACGCTCCGTCCTGGTGTACCAAGCGGTGACCAGGCAGATGGCCAGCTGTACCTCTCAAAGGACGATGCAGAGGGTACAGAATAAAGCCACACTGCTGGCGCGAAAAGATTGATCATATTAGAAAGAGAGTACTACAAGAAAGAGCAGGATTTAAGCCGATTAATATGGAGATCCAGAGGCCAGGGAGAAGGACATAGGATAAGGTGAAGGCAGAAATACTCCCGAGTATCAAAAACAATGTCGCCATACCTCAACACGGACAAGCACAGCACAGTTGCAAGAACATCACTCTCTCCAGCGGAAGAAGTTGTGCAAGGGAAGGAATAAGACCGATTTATACCTAATAATGTAAAACCCAAACTAAATTAATAAAAAAGAGAAAGTCAAAATAACCAGCAAAAGAGAATAAGAGTAACTAAAAAGAGTCGAAGTGCCCAAGTTAATAGGACACAAAAACTAAAATAAGATTAAGAAAAAAACAACAAAATTAAATAATCATTAATAAAAAGAGGCGAAGTTCCCAAGTTAAGTAGTAACAAAAACAAAAATAAGAGAAAGAGGAATTAACAGCAATAGATAAAAAAAGCGAAGTGTCTAAGTTAAAATTTAAACTAAACTAAGTAAAAGAATTAATAAACAACAGAGATAAAAAGCTTAAATAAAAGAGGCAAAATGCCCAACGATAAAATTATAAAGATGTATAAACAGCAAAAGATAAAAAGCATAGACAAAATGCCCAAGCTAAAATATAAACTAAAAAAACAAAAACGAATAAATAAACAACAAAGATAACAAGATTAAATAAAAGAGGCAAAATGCCCAACGATAAAATTATAAACAAACATAAACGGAGAGACTTGAAAGGCTTGAAAGCAACGAGGGAGGAACCAACATAAGAGATAATCAAAGATATAATCCTATGGAAGAATTTGACCGTCATCGACGGTCATCAAAAACCTCGACGCAGGAGACATAAAAAACATAAACAAGAATGAAAAAAAATGTTAGAGATACCCTCAGCACCAGGCCAACCTAGAAAACCACTTCACACATATGAAACCTACCACACACTTCATCAATTTCAACATCGAATCGGAAAAAAAGGGCGATCGACATCCAGTTATTTTCTTTCTTACTTTGAAGACAAGTTCACGCTCCCGGTGAATAAAGACGTTTGAATCCAGTTCTAAAATTCTTTTTCCCCTTTGAGGAAGCTACGATCACCAATTTACCTAGCCTACTAAACAAGAAGAGACGCTTTTCTACTTTGAAGTCGCCGCCTTGTAAATACAACGCAGTTACAGAGGAATTTACTTTGGCAACAATACACCCTTAAGATGTATGAAACAAAACGAGAGTCTGAACAGTGTTTAAGATTAGATTTGAAAGGCATATTCGAACCGAGGTTACTTTAAGGTTCTCTGAGATACGCAATTTATCTTCATAAATGGAAACGGACTTGATCTCTGGACTGGCTCTGAATAAGGATTAAAGAAATCCCCCTTTTAATTAAGTCGCGAAATTTAACTATAGGAGAAACTGAACGTTCGAATTCGGAAGGAAGGAAGACAGACTTCCCGCACGCCAATTGGATTAAAAATCAAATTAGAAAAGAAATTAACCTTGTTGTGCTCTGGTTATGTAATAGGTAAGCTACTGGCACCAAATTGAAGGCCCAGCGAGAAACTCTACAAAATGGACGCACGGCGGTCTTTTTAAATCCTGACAAACTCGACACATATAAAATAATATGTCTAACTCTAACATGAGAATAAGATGAGAATGTATATATTAATTTGTATAGATAATAAGGAATTAAAATAACTATGTCAATAGAGAGGAAGCAAACGGCCGTTGGAGGTGCGCGCGGGAACACACAAAATACGAACGCAGGAAACGATTATCAAGTCAAGACACCTGAGTCAATAAGAGAAAACGCATAAACAAACAATTTGCGTCTTGGGATAGATTTATCAGAAGACGGGAGTTTACAAAGCAGCTGTACAAATACAAGGAAATTGTAATACAGATTTGTGACAAGCGAATCCTGTAATATATATAAAACTATTGGAATATGTGAGGTAAATCTGACACACACAGCTGTTCATTAGCTCCGCCATAGTGGTGGAAACTAATGAACCCAACGACGGAGGCTCGTCCCACGGTCGAGGCTAGGCCACGCTTCCTAGGAAATAAAACTATATATAGTCGAGTAATTCGGTAAGACAAGTCATTAAGACTTTAAGATCTATTCAGTATCAAAAAAAGATTAATTCGTTCCCATTTTAGCGTTACGCAACCCTTTTAATTCGCCTAAGTCATGTCGCTCCAGAATTCAATACTTCGGGTTGAATAGAAAAACCTGCTTTGTCGCTTGCAAAGTATTTCGTGACGTGCCGCTTGCTCCTTTAATAGACCCGTATTAGAATTAAATTAGATTTTTTCTGCGTCCTTTCTCAAAGTCCTTCTTTACCTCGATTACCCGAAGCCTTCGGTAAGCCCAGCTCAAATTAGAGTACACGTGAAGAATCATTAAGGAGTTAGAAACTTAATTTACCTTCACTATAAATTGGCTACCTATTAATTAGGTTATACCGGATCCTTTATCTATAAATTGGTAACCCCGGAGTTTTCCTATAACCTTATTGAACAAGTATTTTAAGAAACCTCAATAGTTGAAATGAGAAAGTGTGGAAAACCATCGAAGAAATATCCTGGAAAAACTTTTTCGCAACGAACTCAACTTTCCGATCGTAAACAAATCGCCTCATTTTCTCTTATTGTCTTAAAAATGAAGTTAGTAAAGAATTGAGAGTCTTTATTGAACTAGTATTTAAAGAAACTTCCTTGTTTTAATAAACTAAAATATTTGAAAATAAAGGTGTTTGAAGTTTGATTAGTTAAATCTACGTTAATAAGTTGGGAAGTTAAGTGGAAAAGACACGATAAATGTTTAAGCACTAAGATGATATAACAGAAGGTTGAAGGCGTTGTTACCCTCTTGCCTTCTGCAATCGTTGGAGGTTTTTATTGTACTCTGAACGCGAGTGAGAGGAGGAGAGCTGCTGGTATGAAAGCTCCTCTCCAAAAATGATGGAAAAGCCGACCCACGACCACCCTTAACCACACGAAGGGAAGTAGCGTCACAAGGCGTAGCTCAGGGGGACATCCTACCATCTTCCGACAGAGGGAGAAGGAGGAGCATCAACCTCACTTACGCCAAAGCTCCAAGATCGAGTGAAAAGCCCTCTTATGATCTCATGTTTTAAAATGTGTACCAACTCACTTCTCCCTATCCTCTCTCGCCCTGCCAGACAAATTTCCACAACTTCCTGGAGTAGAGGACCAGAGGCGCCATTCTTCCCAAGTGGGAGAAGGCCCGAGCTCTAACGTGTGTGGGAAAATACCCTCTTAATCCAGGACCCAACGGTTTAACTGCATAACTGAGATGCCCCGGGATAAACCTGACCTGTGTTTTGATAGGCAGACAAGAGGGCAGACAAACGAAAGGAGGGCAATGCGAAAGAGAGAAGGGGGAAAATTCACCAAAACAAAATATAATTTTAACACTTCCAGGGACCGAACTTCGGAATAAATGCCCTTGCGTCCACATATACACACACAAACTGTAAGCCTAAAGTCTTTGAACTGTGTTATGGTAGTGATTAGAATAATAGTGCGAAAGGGACTTTACGCTTTTAGCACAGTACACATAAGGTAAAGGTCTCTCTTATAGCATGATTAAGGGGACATCATCCATCCATATCCTGTTCTCTATCGGTTCAGGCAAATTAGCCATGGTTCGATGATGTCTACTTTAATTTTTAATGCGAATGAGAACAAATGAATCAGCCATAATACGAGTATTAATCGATATGTACTCTATTAAATAACTATTTATTTTTCCTTTCTGAATGTTTACCACTTGTGTTACAATATTTGTTACAAGGTAACAAATATTGACAATGCAGTATTTATAATTACAAATCATTTTTAGTCGCGTGCGCTTAGTTGAGGGTGACTCTACATATATCCCACTATGTCGGTCGGTCCTCGTTTTGTTTTTTTGTTTTTGTTTTGGTAATAACACTGTAACTATTCGGCCGATTCTAACTAAATTTAAAACCATCATGTTGTTTTACATTCTTTTTCGAATGATATATTTACCAAGGTCTTCTCAAGTTAGCCCGGGGATTATTTTGTTTTGGCAATAACATCATAACTATTCGGCCGATTCTTACGAAATTTGAAACCCTTATCTTGTTTTACAGTCTCTTTCGAATAATATAATTGTCAAGGTCATTCCAAACTTACTCCGGGAATTATTAAAAGTTTTGAAGGTCTTAAGGTCATAAATCAGAATAAGTGAGAGCACGCGACTTTTGGTCACCATACCTTGTTTATTTTGAGAATTAATGATTTGATCGAATTTTTAACGTAATTATTATCGTTATTGGTTAAGGAATAGTACTAATGGTGTTAAGTAATACTTCTTATAACTATCATGAAATAGGAAAGGTCCGTAATCCAATGAAAGCACTTTCTTCAATGTAAGCCCCTCTATTGTCATAGTCTTTGGGGTTTTGGGGGTGCGTGCCTGGAGCTTGGTCGGAATGTGTTTTCCTCCAAGTGATCATGCCTTTCGGTTTTTTTCATCATTGTCTTTTATTGTTGTCTGGTTTTAAGTTGATTGTTTTGTGGTTGTTTTTAAAACTATTTAGCCTATCTGTATGGTAAAAAATTAAAAATCATTCGTAATTTAGGCGCCCATGCCCCTGTAAGGCAGAAGCCCAATGAGGGCCTTAAAAATCTTCATTATAATCGGAGGGAGAAAAAAACGTAAATATAAAGGGTAACTTTTATTTTCGTGTTAACGCATTTGCATCCCTGTGTTGATTTAATTTTCATAATAGAAGTAATTTTTCAAAACATCTTTTTCTTTCATACACTCGGTAGTCCAGGGACTTGGGATAATATAAATTCTCCCATGTCTTAGGCGATCGTACAAGTCTATATAAATGTTATTTATTTTCCCTCACGTAAATGGCAGCAGGAACCCCGAGTGCTTTCAAATGAACTACACTATAATCCGTTCCTCGGCACGTCGGTGTATTATATGTAGCACAATTACACAATTTCAAAATGCATTGACAAAAATCCCCAAATAATGGTAATAAATGGAAAATTTTTCCACAAACGCAGGTAATTTTAAGTAATATTTTGCTACGTTTAGTTTCGGTGACATTGAACGAGATTTTAAGGTGTTTACGCTATCAAACGAGGGTTATGGGCACTAGAGAGAGAGGGAGGACAGGCCCAAGAAGAAAATGATGTCAACAAGAGAGGCAATAGAAGGTTGGAGCAGATGACTCTTGAGGTGAGGCGCCGCGTTTTTGTTTAGAGGATGGCCTTCAAAAAGGACTGGGTGGGAATATACATAAGACCTGGAGTATTGTGTTTTGGAAGGAAAGTGGTTTTAGCCTTGGGTAACGCAAATCGAGATATGGAGGATTTAATCTAGTTTGAAAGTAAGATTGCGGTAAAAATGACAAAAAAAAGGACTTACAGAAATAGACAGACAACCGTGGTTGAGAGATGAATGGAATGACACATAAATACATCATATCAGTGATAGACAACTTGGACAGACAAACAGATACATACGGAGTGAAAACATGAAAGAAACAATTTTTTTTTCAGAATTGTCCACAAGGAAGAGGGTAAGGGGTGTAATCCAACGGTCACAAACTCACCCACGGGTTAAAGAATGAACGAACACACCAAGAATAGAAGAGTGAATAAAAAGAAGAAAACGGAGTGGTAAAAAAATATCAAAGATGAAAAACTAAGGCAATGGCAAACTTAGAAATTGGGGCCCGAAGGGTACATTTCAAAGTAACACGAAAGAATTCGAACCCTCTTGTGGTACGAAAATGAGAGAAAGGGAACAATAGAAAAAGAAAAGAGGAGATAAAAGTAAAAAAGAGAACGGAGAGGATGTAGAGAGAAAAAGGTGTTTGGTTATTAAGAGCAACCAACATAGGCTACCCACACGAGGCGAAGAGAGAAGCCTAGTGAGGGTACCTGTAAATGGTCGTTAAGATCGTACTTCAGAAGGTTTTTTTCTTTAATCTAATACAACTATAGTTATTGCAGATACTTAGAGAAGGAGGGAAACATCAATTTTCCTACATTTATCGGTCTTTATTCTCGTTCTCGTTTATTTAAGTGTTATCTTCTGCAAACGACCGATAAATAAATGGCTCTATTTAATCATACTTAATTCAATAATTTAGCCTTTTGACAAAGTTAATTCACGGCTTAGTCGTCCTTGCCTTGTCTCGACATCTTTTAAGCTTGCATTTTGTTATATATTCTATCTTTAACTTATTTCGTTCGTTATATCTTACACTTATAATCGCTCTTTATGAAACGCTGTCCCTGGAATAAAATCCTAAGTTTAATCACTTTCTACTGTGAAATATTACGTTTTAAAGTCCAAATATTTATGTTCATAAGCGCCAATGTGTCCATCAATTGTCTACGGGTCTGATGGAGCCGATTATATTCCTTCTGCCGCCGTGGATGTTGCCGTCCCGATCGAATGGTCTGCTTGGCCTGATTGGAGTAAATCTTTGACCGTCGTTCGAAAGCGGCCCGAAACCGGAGTTGACGTCTCGCCCGGGAACTCCGCTTCTCACGGGAATTCCAAACACAAAGTTATTATCATCGTTTTGGAAGCCCCTGTTAAAGCCGATTCCTCTTCCAGGGATGGACGCTACATTGTTCTGCCCAATTCCCCTGATATTAGGGATATTAGGATAGTTGAAGGGGTAATAGTCCTGGGGGTAAAATTGATTGGGATTGTTATAATAAGGCGCTCTCAAGATGACATTTCGTCCATCGGGCAGAGTGACGAGAATTATGGCATTGTCCCTCCCGATTGCGATGTTCCTGTTTGGGAAATCGATCGCTCGATTAGGTTGAAAATTATTTCCCAGTACGAAAATCGGAGGTGACCTTGTTATGCCCCCCTGTCCTGAAACTCCGTTCAAAGATAGGGAATTAATTCCCCTCCGGAACCCTGGGGAATATACTTGACCAAACTTGTTGACATCTATTTGGTCGTATATTCCTAATTGGCGAGGAAAAGCGCCTAAATCGGGAGTCAGTACCAATTGCCTTTTCTCATTTTTCTTGATTTGTTCATCTTCTGCTTCAGACTCGGTGCTTGCGACAGGCGTGGCTTTCGCAAAGACGGAAATGACCAACAAAATTGACACGAACTGTAAACATAGAAAACAAGGATTAATATCATGCATCTCATCTAATTTAGAATAATACAACTGCTTTGATAAACAAATAGAAAAAATAGTATAAAGGAGCTAAATAATTAAAAAAAAATAAAGAAATGGGAAACAAAAAACAAATAAAATACTTGAAATGAAAAGGGATTAAGGTGTGAAAACATAACAAGAGAAAGATTCCATACTATCATTAAGGATTAGTCTTACAGAATAAGGACTCATAAGTTTGAAGTGGGATCATTTGCGATTCAAATTTTAACTTTAACCGTTTGCTCATATAGTGTGGTCGGCTCCCATCAATGTCACTAAAATACTTTCTCTTTTTTGTCCTATCAAGCAAAAAGTTACCCCATTTTTTCAATGCCGTTCTCATTTAACACCGATGGATCACTCAGTGTAGTAGCATTTCATCTAATCAAGGTTGACTAACTGGAAAAACGCCCCACACCCCATCAAAAATAACATCCACTTGGCCTTTTGTTAATCCCTTTTCTCTCAGACACGCGCTTAGAATTGACTCATTTTTTTGCTCGACCTGGCATCCTTTTACACATCAGGACAATCAATCTCATATTCTGCTCATAAGTCTATTTTCATCCATCCATGCTCGTACTACATCAGAACAATCTTGAATGAAAATAAATTCGATAATTTATGTAGTTCTTTTATCCAACGCATAATTGACTTATGATTCTATTCCTTTCCTTAAGCACATAAAATGCATACGAAGGAAGGGTTGATGGAGTGTACGACTACACTATAAAAAAAAATACCGCACTCAACCGTGCAACCTCTACTCACATTCAGCCACATTCTGCAGGAACTGCGTGAACTAATCAACTAATCCTTACTGAAGATACTTTTAAAATAAGCGCAAGGTAAAAGCGTTGAAGGTTATTTATACGCCATAAAAATAGGATATTCGTGCGCATGCGCGGATGTATTCTTCTGTCTACGACGACCCTGAGGACATGAGTATTTTATTATTAGAGGAATGATTGTCTAATTGTCGTGATTAAAACCAGTTCTCAGGAGGTCGGTGCAATGCTAATGCAGCGTGTTTAGTATTAATTATGTCAAAATAATTGCCGTGCTTATCTTTACACACAAAAGTCAGCTAAATTTGTTTCCTTTTAATGTGAAATATAGGAAATGTGTTTGGTCATTATCGATTTCAGGAAGACGGGGTCGGTAGGGACAAAATCCTTTGTCCAAAAGGTCTTCGGCAGGAATTTTACAGGTATTCATTCCTGGTCCAGTGTTTCAGGGATCTACGGCGTCAGGCTTGTTATTTATCCCCTACCAAGAGACCACCTATTTGGGCCCCTTATCGCTGTTTTTATCCCATCTTTTCCCCTTTATTATAGCCAGGCTGGATATTGGTAGAGAACAATGCCATAGGGGGGGAAAGGAGGTAAAAGATAGAACTGAGAAAAGTTAGAAAGGGAAGGAAAAGGAAAATAGACGCAAAATAGAATAAAAAAGAAGGATAAGAAGAGAAATAGATAGATAGATATAGGAGGAATGAAGGAAAGAGAAGAGAAAAAGGAAGAAATAGAATTAAAATAGAAGTGAATAAAAGGGAAATATAAGGAAATAGAAGGAAATATAAGAGAAATAAAGAGAAATAGAAGGAAAATCTTTGCTAATGCCATTACTTAGAAACACGACCATTCTTGCTAATGCCATATTGCTATCACTTAAAATTACTGATATTCTTGCTAAAGCTATAGTGCCAGCATATATAAACACGGCTATTCTTTCTGATGTCACATACCACCACCTAAAATCACGGCCATTCTTGCTAATCCCATTACTTAAAAACGCAGCTATTCTTACTAAAGCCATAGTTTTACTAATTAAAAACACGGCTATTCTTTCTAATATAGTATCATCAAAGAAAAACACAACTCTAATTGCTAATGTCATAGTGCCATCACTTAAAACACGGCTATTCTTGTTAACGTACATAAAAACACACCTAATTTAATATGTTAGTGCCACCTTTTTATAAACTTGGCTATTCTTGTTAATGCCATTACTTAAAAACTGCTATTCTTGTTAATGCCATAGTGCTGGAAATAAAAACACGACTATTTTGGCTAAATTTATTAATTAAGAACGCGGTTATTCTTGATTAGCCAGGACATAAAAACACGACTCTTTTTGCTAATTTCATAGTACCACCACTTAAAAACAGGGCTATTCTTCCTAATGCACATACTTAAAAACACTGCTATTCTTGCTAATGCTTTAGTGCCATCACTTTGCAATTTGATATCGAATGTTGAAAAGATGGGGAATTCAAGGGAGTAATTTATGATGATTGTTAGCAATAGTAATTTATAAGCAGTTATTTGTTCACGGTTCTTATTTTCACTCGTTGCAATAAGATTATTATTAGGCAGAACATAATTAAGAAGGCAGATTTCAGCCATGCAGAGGCGATCGCATTATTACATTGGAATAACTATGCTCCAAGGTCAAAGATGGTCCTGTAGGATTTAAAATGAGCTTTTTAAGTGCGTTCATTTACGATTTGCAGGGTTTGGTATCAGCCTATAATCCTTTTTACACTTCTTTCCCTTTCTGTTCATAATATATATATATATATATATATATATATATATATATATATATATATATATATATATATATATATATATATACACATAATGGAATGGAAGATATCACACTAACGTGATGTATATCAGTGAAAGATAATGGTAAACCACAATATTTGATAGTTTGTTCGTATCTGTGCTAGTGTTCTTCTGATCTACTTTGTGAGTGTTTGTTCTGAGTTGTGTATGGTTGGAGGTGGTGCACTTAATATTTTGTTCCGGGTTCTGTGTGTCCAAGTATTGTTGTGTGATTTGAGAGTGGATTGTTTTCGTGTTTTGCTTGATTGTGTCTTCTGGTGTTGTGTTAGGGTCTGTGTCTAAATTGGTGGTGTATATAGTTGTTGTTGTTATCGAAAATGGCGTGTTGTTTTGTGTCGGTGATTGGGAGGTTGTCTGGTAATGTGGTGGAGGAGATGATTTGAATGTTGCGTTTTCTGCCTGAGTTTTGATGCACGTAATTTTAGGTGATTTTTCATTGGTAGGATGTTAGTCTCGTCGGGGAGATGTTGGGTGTTTGTATCAAGAGTGCATCCTGTGGCACTGCGGAGGGCTGTGTTTTGTAATGTCTGTAGTTTTTTGGTGTTGGTTTCTGAAATGATTGGGGACCACATTGTGTTGGCGTATTCTAGTACTGGTCTTGTGATTGTATTGTATGTGTTAATGAGCGTTTCCTTGGTTTTCCCCAAGTGTGTAGTTGTGAATGCTTTGATGACCTTTAGTATTTTCGTGGCCTTGACTATTACGTTTTGCATGTGTTTTGAGTATGTGAGTTTGGGGTCGAAAGTGAGGCCAAGGATCTTCGGTTCTTTTGTGGTGGGTAGTGGTATTTTTTGTATGTTTAGATTTAAGGTTGTGTTGTATTCTGCAAGGTCTGGTGTGAAGAGAGTGGTCATTGTTTTGGTGTCATTTAGCTTTAGTGATTTTCTATTACTCCTGTGTGTATTTTGTTGAGGTAAGGTTGTATCTGTTGTGCAGTGGTTTCTGGTTTGTTGTGTAAGGATAGTATTGTGTTGTCGTCTGCGTAGGTAACAATTTTTACTGTTTGTGGGGGAGTTGGTATATCTGAGGTGTAGATGTTGAATTGTGTTGCGGAAAGTACTCCTCCTTGGGGAACTCCGGATTTTGTGTGTCTGTGTTTGGATTTTGTGTTTTGTATTTGGGTGTATTGGAGTCGTCCCTTGATTTAATTTGCTATGTACTTAATGAGGGTGGTGTACCTTGTTGATTAGTTTGTGTAGGTCTACTATGTCGAATGCTTTATACATGTCAAGGGCGACTGCTATGTTTCTATGTGGTGGAATTTTATTGTTGAATCCATTTGTGATTATGTTGTTTACTGTGTGTAATGCTGTGGTGGTTGAGTGCATGGGTTTGAACCCATGTTGGTGTGGTGTGTTTGAGATGTTGGATGCGATGTAGGATAGGATGATTATTTTCTAGTGTTTTGGCTATGGGGAAAAGCAGCGCTATTGGTCTGTAGGAGTCTCTTTTGTTTATGTCTTTGTTTAGTTTGAGTATTGGGATTATTTTTGCTACTTTTCATTGTTTAGGTATGACTTTTGTGTTTATGGCGAGGTTGTAAGTGTGTGTGAGGAGGTTTATGGCGTTTTGACCTAGGTGCTGGATGTTTATGTCTTCAGTGCCGGTGGAGTTGTCTCTTGCTTCTTTTATGGCTCTGATGGTCTGTTCTGTTGTGGTTGTGAATTGTGGTTTAGGGAGTTTTATTTGGATGTCTGTCTATTTTCCTGTTTTCATTTTACGATTTATGTATGGTTGTGTTTGTGAATTGTTTGTTGAAATGTTCTACTTTTTGTATGGGTGTTGTGGATTCTTTGTATCCGAAGGTGATGGTGCTGTTTTGTGGCTGTGTTGGTTTTTTGTTTGTGAGGCAAGCAATAGTTTTCCACAGTTTGTGTGTGTTTGTTTTGTGGCCCTATTGCTGGTCTAGGGGATGTTTCCATAATTCTTGTGTGTGTTCTTGTATGGCGCGATCTATTTGTTTGTTTTATTTTTATAATGTTGGGGTCTGATGGATTTTGTTTTCTAGTGTTGTTCCGTTGTGCTATGAGGTTTCTAATTGGTTTAGGGTGTAGTTTTGTGTGTTGTGTATTGTGTGTTGTGATACCATTGTTTGTTGTCGCAATCCTCTGAATGTAGTTTTCTTGGGAGTTCGGGTGCCTTAAAAAAGAGGCCGTTTGAATCGGATGACCTATGCTGGGTCCTTGTCGCTTTTGTCATCTGTTATATTATATTGTGGGGGACTTTGATTTTGTCTTCCCCTGGTGATGGTGCTTTTTGTGGGTGGGTTTTGACGGATGCGGATGACCTTTGATGGGCCCATGTGGCTTTTGTCATCCGTGAAATTATGTTATGTTATGTTATGTTGTGTCAGCCACTCGTTATGTAGTTTACATTGAAATCACATGCTTACAGTATTTCAGCTTGTTGGTGTGTGGATTGCAAAGGCTTATGGCAATTGGTTAAGTGCTCAAAGAACGAATAATAGTTATAAGAGGTATGGGGACAGTAGTAGAAGCAAAGGAAAATAGAAGTGGTAGATAATAAACTTTGAGGCACATGGCAAAGATTTGCAGGTTCGAGGTTATTTAGTCTACCAACGGGAAAGGAGGCGTTAACATAAGCACCCACTCTACATTTCGATCAAAAACGAAATTACAAGTTGTAGTGGAAAAGAACAGAGGAATTATAACTTGAAAACTGGCATTTATAAAGGAGATTAGAGAGTGCTGATGGAAGGTGATGTTCAGTACATATTTCAACAATGTATTGCGAAGGATGTTTATCTTTTTATTATTTTTACTATTATCTCATTTTCGTATTCGATCTGTATCGTTTTAAATACGATCCCAGAGGGTTAATTGATTAGGTACATGGTCAATTAATGTGAAGCGTCTATTTCTTGAATTCATCTTGGTGGTAAATTTTTGATCTTAATAAATTTTATTTTTGTAGTTTTTATATCCTTTTTCCCTCTTATTTAATTCATTTGTGGTAATAATTTAAGGATAATCAAGGAAACTAGATTACCACGCATAGTGTGTCCAATAAGCTTCCGTAATATATGAGCGGCGATTATCAGCGGATTTCAAGCCTAAACGCTTAGTATTACCGTAAACTGGAAGAGTCCAAGTAAGCAAACCGCTTTGATTAATTATTTAATTAGGTATTTTAACTAAAATCATTCATTAAATATGATTTTAGGTCAGATATATATATATATATATATATATATATATATATATATATATTAGCGCACCACGATTAGATTCTTTATAAAGGGGAAAAAGAGACAATAAAACATAATTGGATTTTTTTATGGAGTGCAGTAAATTTATGTTTTGTCAGGGTGGGTAAAGAATGAATAAAGTAGAAGAAGAAAACAACTACAGAACTACAGAATCTAGGACCAACAAAGACCCTAAGGTCCGCTCGAGGCTAGTCCGCTACACTACATCCGAAACTACGATACACACTTATCTACGAGTGTATCTCTAACATGCTATATATATATTTTTTTTTTTTTTAAATATATAATCTACTGTACACACTTATCTACATGTGTACAATGTCAGGCATATTAACTACTTCAACCTAAGGGGGGGTGATAGAAAGTTTTTCTTCTCAACTTCCGCAGCCCTCGACTGCTAGTGGTGAAAATCTAGTTATAGGATAGGCGGAAAAGAAAATGGATATCTAAACTACACATGCAAGAGAAATCGCTGGCATCATTTTTAGTCATCATTTTTACTCTCGTTGTTCCTCCGCTCCAAACTCCTTTTGCAAAGACGTTATTATTTACTGTGCTCAGACTACGTTATATTTATACTATTTAAGTGCGCGTCGAGACGGTTTTTAAACATATTTACCGACCTACTATCCACTACGTGGGTGGGTAGCCTATTCCAAATTTGAGTAATTTTAAACGTAAAATAGTTTTGGGCTATACTAGTGTTAAATCGCTTGTTCACTAATTTTAATCCGTGTTGCCGAGTATTTCCCCTATGATCCAATTCGAACAAATTCCTATAATCAACGTTTGAAAATCCTTTCAATATTTTAAATACTTCAATTAGCTGGCCACGTAATCTTCTGCCTTCGAGAGATGGCAAATCTAATGCCCTGAGTCTTTCCTCATAGGGCCTGTTTCTCAGCTCGGGAATTAATTTTGTAGCCCTACGCTGAACTCTTTCTAATTGCGCGATATCTTTGTTTAAGTATGGAGCCCAAAATTGAACCGCATATTCGAGCAGTGGACGCACAAGTGATTTATACAATGGTAAAATTATCTCTTTGGATTTGAACGTGAAATTACGCGCGATATAACCCAGCACACGATTTGCTTTTTTACATGCATCCGCGCATTGTTTCGTGACTTTGAAGTCATCCGAGACTAAAACTCCCAGGTCTTTTTCCAATTTAACTACGTCGAGGACCTGGCCTTTCATGGTATACTCTACCCTCAAATTATGGCAACCCAAATGCATCACCTTACATTTACTTAAATTAAACTGCATTTGCCACTTATCCGCCCATCTGACAATCAAGTTTAGGTCCTTTTGTAATTTTTCTACATCCGATCTTACATAGGCACGGTTGCCCAGCTTCGTGTCGTCAGCAAATTTAGAAATCGTACTAAATACGCCATTATCCAAATCGTTTATATATATTAGAAACAATAATGGGCCAAGAACGGAGCCTTGTGGCACTCCACTACTGACGTTGACCCAATCTGAACATTCACCATTTATAACTACTCGCTGCGAACGATCCTTCAGCCAATTTCTAATCCAATTTAATATCTTACCCTTCACACCGACTGCTTTAACTTTCATTAATAATCTCTCGTGCGGAACGGTGTCAAACACCTTTTTAAAGTCTAGATAGATTACATCTACAGCTTTGCTTTCGTCGTAAACGCAAATCATTTTATGGAAGAATTCGAGCAAATTTGTCAAGCACGATCTCGCCCGCCTAAACCCATGTTGGGAATCTTTAATCAGATTATTTACCTCGAGGTGGCACACTATTCTATCTCTAATTACCGATTCTAAAAGCTTTCCAACTACCGAAGTTAGACTAATAGGACGAAAATTCGTTGCTTCGTATCTATTCCCATTCTTAAATATTGGTGTAACGTTTGCACGCTTGAAGTCTACAGGGACTACGCCATCTTCTAATGAGCGATTGAAAATTGCACGCAACGGCTTCGCAAGCTCATTCTTAAGTTCCTTTAAATGAGTGGGGTAAACGCCATCGGGCCCGGGTGATTTCGACTTTTTCATCAGGTTAATATATTTAAGAATTTCCACTTCATTAACCGTTATATCGGATATGCAAATATCACTATTATCTACTTCTTCAACTAACGATCCTAATTGGGACGAATCTTCAATAGTAAAGACGCTTGTGAAATGTTCATTTAAAATTTTAGACATTTCCGCCGGAATTTCCGTCAAACGACCATCTTTGTCTTTAATCGGCCCTATTGAACCTTTTAAGGGTTTCCTACTGTTTACATAGCCGTAAAACCGTTTCGGTTCCTTCTTTGAATCCTTCGCCAGTTTTATTTCATATTTCCGCTTCGCATCTCTAACCGCCCGTTTAACTTCTCTTCGAGAATCTATGTAATTTTGCCGACTTATAAATGACTTGTTGTTCTTATGTATTTGAAATTTTCTATTTCGGTCCTTAATTAAGCTTAATATTAGTGGGCTAACCCACGGCGCTCTCATCGACTTCCCGCTCTTACGGCGCACATACTTTACTAAGTCGAAATTTACACTAAGGAGTGTACGCCGAAGCTCAGTGTACATTTCTCCTACCGACCTATTCTCGAAGCGCATTCCCCAGTCTACATCCTTAATCCTTTCGCGAAAAGTATCAAAATCACAGCTACCAAAACGTGGCATGAGCTGTGTACTAATTTTTACATCTACACACGTGTTAACCACGAATCTAATCGCATTATGGTCACTCGAGGCTAAATGCTCTCCTACACAAACATTTTCTACCAGTGACTCGTCAGTCGCCATGATTAAATCGAGGATATTATTATCACGAGTTGGTTCCTCCACTTTTTGAACGAGAAAATTCTCCAGAATGAAGTTTAGTAGTCTCTCCCCAGCTTTATTTGACGTTAGGTTACTATAATTAACGTTTGGATAGTTAAAATCGCCGCAGACTAATGTGGTTCCTTTTCTAACCCAAGATGAAAGCATATCAAAGAGTGCAGCATCTTCTCTTTCTATTTGCGATGGAGGACGATATATGACGGCTAAATTAATTTTATATTTTGCATTACAACATAATTGGATTAATAAGGCCTCACTTCTCATATCTGCCGTAGACGAGTCGATCGTTATAGCGTTTAAGTCATCTTTTATATACACTAATACGCCCCCTCCTCTACCAGTTTGTCTATTTGTATAATGAATTTTATAACCTGGTATATCAAATTCGCAAACACTGATCCCCGAATGTGTATCTATCCAAGTCTCGCTTAAGAATACGAGATCGTAGTCTCCCTCTAGAATTACGGCTTTTATTTCGGCAAGTTTATTTTTTAAGCTACGAACATTTGAATATATACATTTCAATTTGCGCTTTAGGTGGACTCCTCTATCACACGCGAATCTGTTCCGTTTCCCTGCTCCCCAATACTCATTGCCCCTTCAAGCGAGGAACGGTCTGGCGCATGGGCATCACGTGGCCCCGCAACTCTCCTACTTAATATGCTACGTACTGACTGGTCTAAAATCCTACCCAGCCGACTGTTTCCCACATCGCTTAAATGAATTCCGTCCGTTTGATAAAGTGAAGGTTGGTCTTGGAATTTATCCCAAACGTTAAAGAAGCTAACTCCAGTATCGCGACACAAGCGCTTAAGGCACTCGTTTGTATATATAGCACGGGACTGCAGACGCAACGTGGATTTTAGTCGGGGTAAAATGCCAATTATTCCTACGTTATCCGAAGAAGAAGAAGACGAAGAAGAAGAAGAAGAAGAAGAAGAAGAAGAAGAAGAAGAAGAAGAAAAAATAAAAACCACTTGAAGCAATCGTGTAAAACTGTTCAAACATACAAAACTATAATTATTTATTAATATACATACCTACATGCGTGTATAAGATCATCAACGATAATTAATTGCCCGCCTGGTTAATCCATTGGTGCCTGAAAAAGCAGAGCATAAAACATTTTGTTTATTCGTACTTGCTGTTCCACTTCTATCTATGCTAACTTGGAAGTCAGACAGATTTAAGCTTTATTAGAAGTCTTTCTTCCACACAATTACCACCATTCCTTGTCTCTAGGCATCCGCGAGGTAATTTGCCTATACGGAGCTGTTATCTGTTGCATCCTGTTCATTTTTTCTGTTTGGGAGTTCCAGTGAGAATTTTTGCTTGATTGTAAATGGGCGTCGGTTAGTTGTAGTTGACGAGTCTGTTCTCGTTATTCACCGATATTTAGAGGGCCTATGACCTGCCTATAACCCTGTAAAATCCTGGGTTCTTTAATTACCGCAGTAATTATCACGGATTTATTTGTGGGAATGTTCTTTCTGCAAATGAGGAGACTCGGCTGTTATGTGGACTTCTTTGGACTTTTGTGTACGCCTTTCCGTCCGAGGATGAAAGATTATCGAATGTTTCTTCCTATTACATTTATCCTTATTTATACTTGATTCTTACTCCTTAGGCCTGTCTTCTACTCTCTCGTATCTCTGCTTGACACAGTTGTGGTGGAGCGAATGTGAGAGTGTTTGTAGGGCCATTCTCAAAACCTCTTTCTAGCAGACATCTTCTTCCCTTTGTAAGAATGTGTGTGTGTGTGTGTGAATGATATATATATATATATATATATATATATATATATATGATTTCGTGTTATATTTTGTTACATTTTTTTTCTCTTTAGAAAAGCCACTCTATTTATTACTCTGATAAATTTGCAAGAATATTACTTCCTTTTGTAAAGAGTGGCTGAAATTGTAAAATTGGAGTAATATAATTGAATTTAGCCACGTCCATATCATAATTCGTTTGGACGAAGGGCATTAATAGCCTCAAGACTGCGACTGGATCGCTTATCATTATAATTGAGCTCGGAAGCACCAGGCTTTCAAAACGCGCGCAACGATTTTTAGTCACAAAGAGTGACGGTCGGCAGGTTTTTTTTCCGGGGGACCATAAACCACGTGAAATAAAGGCCTCTCTTGTTTGATTGTTTATTTGTTTGTTTATATTTGTAAGTATTTTTTGTTTGGCAGTGGGATCAATTTTTTTTGTATATATATATATATATATATATATATATATATATATAACGTGATTGTAAATATAGATATCTATCCATACTTTTGTAAATAAAGGACTGTATATACAATCCGTTTCATTTCTCCCTCGATTTCCCACGTCCGACTTAGTGTAGGAAGCGGGTTTGATAGATTGGGGCTCTCGTGTAGGTTCGAGACCCGCTACATCGTGACCGGAGGATGCAATATAAAAAGTAGGACCAAAACTACCCATTTAAAATTTCACTTCTCAGCATCAGTTGATTATATACTTTTTCAACCCATTATGGGTCTTAAATTTCTCTCGATGAAGTTTCTAGTTAAAGTCCCTTTTCTTGCTTCCGCCATGCAAGTAATTTTTGAGATTCGTGGACTCTAAGCCATTTTAGTCCATTAATTTATATTAAAAGTGATCACTATCCTTTTTTAAGCTTCAATTTACTCAAGGTCATATTTGAAGGAAAACCCGAACATGTAGTGATTCCTAAATGAGTGATACCTCGTCGTTTTCCTGTTTCCTTTTCAATTTTGTGATGTTACTTCTAAACTCATTCATTTATGGTTGAGAAGCCTAATTACATATTCTCGTATTTAGAATCATTTTTTTTCTCTAAGTATTCAACCATTCTTTTTTTATTCTTTTTTTCATTTTTCAAGTAAGTACACGGACAATCATTGGATTACGCTATTTTCTTTAAGAATTTCAAAGAAGAAAAGGGTAATCTGACCTGACGAATACTAATGCCCCATTTTAACTCACTGCAGGTCACAAACACGATCCGCCACGCCTGGAGACTGTTGTCAGAGGTACTCTGACAAAGATGAATCATTTTAATCTATTAAAACGACAAAAATGAAATTGTCCTAATTTCACCTGCTAATTTCCTTGCAAATTTCAAATCCCCAATTTGGCCCCAGAGGACTAATGCCTCGTTAGGAGTTTTTTTTTTAAGTAGTGGGAATCTTTTATCTCTGTTTTGTTTCTATTCTTTCATCCCCCTTTTGTCTCTTCCAACTTTCGTTCTCTCCTCATCAGAAATGTATTTATTTAAGATGGTTTTACGCCCTCTATCACTCTTTGGTGGGGCTAGCCGGAGTGTGAAAAAAGGAAGATTTAAAAGGGGTACATGAGACGAGACCTGGGGTCGAGAGGGTACGTTATTCCAGGTTTCAGTTGTAGGAGAGGCATTACTGGCTTCTCTTGTGTGGACGTCATCGTAAAGGTGATAATGATTTTTTAGCCCCTCCGTCTCCTTCCTAAAACCTGTGATTAACCATCGAGGGCATTTTCACACAGAAAATACAAAATAGGAATTAAAAAAGGGTTAAGTATGACCAATTCCTTCCCAGTTCACTTCCCCTTACTATACCAATTTTGAAACCCCTTTTCCATAGATAGTGACGGAATGCCATCGCTAGTTTTCTCCTCTGGGAGGTCAACAAAGAGCCATGGCTTCCTAAAGACGACCTTAAAGCATCACGCTGTGTATCTGCCCCCGCGAGAGGATGCGAGATATTGCAGTTGACATCTGGATAATTGACCTCCCAGTCCTAACGTTTAAAGGACGTTACTTTCGATTTGAGCCACATGTGGTACATCAATGGGGTATTTGGTAGGCAAAATGCCCTCGTTGGTATTTCACTTTAAATTCGAAGGAGAAAAAAAATGTCGTGTCTCTGATGAGGAACATGCAACTCCCTTCTTCGTTACCGCCATACAAGTGGTGAAGATAAGACGCAAGTATCCGGTAGATCACCACCCCCAATCTCATCTCACGAAATCCAGCTTACCTACCTCTTTCCGCAACCATTTAGGCGCCGATTCCCTCGTGTTTTTTTTGGGGGGGGGATGGGGGGAAAGAATTAACTATCAGGGATGAGAGAGGTTCGTTCAGAGCAGGATAAATCAATGAGGGAACCTGTGTTAGAGCCAAGGAGAGTGGAATACTCCGCATTAATTAGAAGTAATAAGAGAGAAGTCGATAATCGCAAAAGTTACCAGGATCGATTCCCGGCGAGATCGAAGACAAAAATTGCCGGCGCGCGCAGGGCACCGCTACCAAACACATGGTGCGTCGAGTCTCAGGTATGCGACCCGACGGTTCCGGCAACATACGTCAGTACACTAATAACCAATCCATTTATCCCATTTCTCTCTTCGCACGCGGGTCACATCTGTCTTCTATCTCGGAACATTCCAAACTCCCCTGACGGAGAAGGGGGCACTCCCTAAAGCTAAAAGGGGGGGGGGGGCTTACTCTCCAGATGATGGCAAAACTGCTTTCGTGGTGGTCAGCCGAGTGTGAGGCGGCCCTTAAACAGAAGCGTTATGCCTACATGCGCTATAAGCGCCACCCGAATGATTTCACTGTCAGTGAATTTCGTCGAGCTAGGGCTAGTCTCGGGTATGTTTCGAAGCATGCCCGCCGTTTCTACACCTCTAGCAGAGGTGTAGAAACGAGTCAAAAGTATCCGGGCCAAGTTCTCGGAGGACCCCTTCCCCTCCCGTTCTCCATAACCTAACCACTTAATTAGGTTTGATTCACCCGGCACATTTGAAAGATTACCACAATCCAGATTTCTGGATGTTACATTTTTTACTAAGTATTTCGTTATCTTCTGTTGACCAGCTTCTAGGAGATCTATAAGTGGGGAAACTGCCCCTTCCTTTTCATTTTCATCTTGGTTTTGATTATTATTGTTTTGATTATTATTTTGATTATTGTTTTGATTATTGTTATTATTATTATTGCCTCCTCCTCGTGGATCAAGAAAATCCGGGGGACCACTCATTATGTCCGGTATCTCATAACTGAAGGTTGATGAGACTGAAATTTCAGAAAACGAACGGTTTAGAATTGGAACGTTTGGTAGAGCTAGCAACGGCGCAGGCCGGATTTGATATGGTTGTTCAATGATATTTAAACCACCAAGTTATGTCGCACTTTCTTCAAAAAAGAGTTGAAGATTACTAAGTCTAGGGTCCATCGCATTACTACATAATTTTGGATGCATGGGTATAACAGGCACTGGTGAAATAAAGAGAATCCTATGATCCCCCATTGGCACATCCACAATATCCTAAGGGTAACCTTTAGGAGGTGTAATATTTAAATCTAATATTTTTAATCCGGAACTGAGAAGGTCCAAAGAGGGAGGCACATTTGGTAATATATATTCACTGTGATCACTTTTAGTAAAACTTAATTCTGGATCGTCACTGATTATTTTATAGAATGAGAAAAGATCACTATTGTCATAGCACAAATTATTAATTTCGTATGTTTTGTCCTCTTGTAGTACATTCAAATGGTAAGTATCTGGCACGACGAATTGATCGGGCGGGTCAGAGTATTCATCCTCCGATAACTAGTCACTGTGTCCTTCCGATGATGTGAAGCCAGAAGAAAGTTGTTGTCCTCGGGCTTGTGA
Organism: Ceratothoa steindachneri; assembly: GCA_963969495.1. Lineage (NCBI taxonomy): Eukaryota > Metazoa > Arthropoda > Malacostraca > Isopoda > Cymothoidae > Ceratothoa > Ceratothoa steindachneri. The sequence continues at coordinate 29,924,779 of OZ018325.1, forward strand.
GACCAATCGCTGCCAGTTGTTGCTCCAGTCAAGGCGGGCGCGTCTATCGGCGAGCTCTAGCGCGGCCTCGACCGCGTGAGCGAGCCCGACCGCCATATGTCGTTCCGCCTCGAGTGCCTATAGAGGTAGTTCCATAGTAGAAACTTTGTTGAGTAAGTGGGGGTCTTGAGAATCCTGTTCTTGTAGAAAGAACCCAGTCAGATAGCTGGATCCCGCTGTCAGCTATTGCCCTCTCGCGTGAGTCGCAGATGGCAGGCCCCCAATTGTAATTTAGCATGATGTAGTACAATCTCAAACTGGATTTGAGAGAGGATAGTTCTTCTGGAGACAGAAAATCTCTGAACCGATATATGAGTAGAAGTTGCTGGATTTCTTCTTTGTCCCTTCTTTTGAATCTGGGAGAGTTTATTTCTTCTTTTAATTTTGTAGTTATTAATGAATAGTTTGTTGGTGATTCTATCGGTTGTGGATCCGGTAGGCGGAATGCTGCGCCCCCTTGCTCAGGAGGGGGCGAAAGTGGGCCCTGTGATTGCGATGCCGCTTGTGGCTGCTGTATAGGTTTCTTAGACGTTTGAGCCTGGAGTGGGAATCCCCTTGCCTCTACCACCGAGGTGCCCGCCGCCTGGGAGGTTAGTTGTTTCACTGCCTGTGACAACGGGATGTCCCCCACCGGATCCTGGGAGCACTCATTTACTTCTTCTTCAATATGTGTGAGTTGAGGTGCAGGAGGCACCGCTGGGAGCACGTACCGAGTGCTCGATTGTGAACGAGCCTCGGGACTTGAATCTTCCGAAAGAGCATGTAAGCCTTCGTCTGTGGTAACTGACGTATGCTTACGCAACGTGGGCATCGTGAAGCTAGTGACCCGCAAGGGTTCTAGCGCTTGTCCCTCAAGGGGCAAGAGTGAAACCACGAAGTCCGTGAAGGTTGCAACGTTAGAGGAAATGTTGACTCCGTGGCGGAGTCTTTCGCGACCGCTTTCTCCGCATTCTCTAGCCAGGATGCTACTCCGCCAGCATTCAATGCACGTCGTGATATCGCTGAAGGACACCGACTATACTTTACCTCAAGAGGCGGAGAACCCTTGAAGGTCATGTTTAATTTGAGTGAGTTGCGTTCCGTTGTTGCTACTTGCGCGGACTTCGCTCCTCGTCCGGACGATGTCCCGTACGCCATACTTCGACGCCTAGGTAAGAGAGGCATGGCTTTTCTGTTGGATTTGTTCAACGGAATCTGGACAGAGGGTATCCTCCCAGACTCCTGGTGAATGGCTATTGTGCTCGCATTTTGTAAACCAGGAAAAGAACACTCTACTACGGCCGATTTCCCTCAATCTCTCTAACCTCTTGCGCGTGCAAGTTGATGGAGAAATTGCTAAATGTTAGACTAGCCTTTTACCTTGACCGCGAAGGCCACCTGTCTTTCACACAGTGCGACTTCCGCAAGTTCCACTCCACGTCGGATGTTCTGCTCCGACTGGAAAATGCCGTCTGCGAGGCCTTCCTTCGTAGACAGCACTACGCCACGGTGTTTTTCGATTACTTCAATTTCACCAGCTCCTCCCTTTCACAGGCTGCTGGGATCTTGTGCCTGGGAGAGGATGGGCAGATCCAACGGCAGGAGAGAGTTTACACCTTTTTTAAAAATTTTAAGAGCCCATATGGCTACTGTCTGCTAGGGCAAAAGTCGCCGTACTCACGCTACATCCTAATACTAGGATAGATTAAAAATAAAGTAACAACACGTAAATAACAAATAACAAAAATAAAAAAGGGACACTTGGCCATACACGATTTGGACTTATCGTGTGTGTCCTTAGAGCAACTTACACAGTCTTCGGGTAACCCCTACTTTGCACGTCTACAGGAGTAATTCATATAGCCAGAGCGGTGAAAGTAGTAGTATCTCCGCAGCAGCGGCACGAATGTCTTGATGCGGTAGTGATAGCAACCGGCATACACCGAGTCAGGAAGCCTCTCACGGTGGAACGTGACGAAGAGTGTAGGGGTGGGTCTCGAGGCACCTCCCTGTTTTCTCATTACAATTTTAAACTTGACCTCTCCATGGTCAGCCAGCTCAAGATGATGTTATCTATGGATTATTCCAGGAGTTCCCTCGCATAATAAATTCCTTTCACAAAGTCCATGGTTGAGTGCAGTGTAACGCTCACCGGTGTTCCATTAAGTGTCCTTAGGGCATTAATCATGGCTGCTACAGAAGGATTTAACGCATTTGCCAGACTGCTCCCTTCCAAGAAATCAGTCACATTCGGCTCTCTACCAATCAAGCTAGCTAATGCTCTTCTCTGATGGATCATGTTACTTTTGAACAACATGTTGCCATCAGTTAAGCAATAATCCAACAGCGTTTGGAGCCAGCGGGCTCGAAAACGCCAGGTACTCTCTCAATGAGGAGGACCGACGTAATCGAGGTTCCGTTCAGCTCGCTTACCAGTTTTATTGTAGTCTGGGACTTCCCACCCGGCGGCGTCTCAGTTCTGGACGTGTCGAGCTTGGCCTGGTCGCTAGCCGAAACGGCAGTGGACCCATCCGTCCCGGGAGCCCTCGCGCTGTATAGGAACCTTTATTCCTTTTCTTGATTCTTTTCTTTTTGGAAGAGGAGGGTGGAGAATGATGCTGCTTCTCTCAATTGCCGGAAGGAACCACTAGGCCAGATGGACTGGCCTCATCATGATCCTTCTCTGAGATTGAAAGGGTCTTAGCTCCCAGAGGGGCACCAGCCGGAGGAGGGGATGTGTCCTCTCTTTGTTTTTCCTCGAGGCTAAGAGCCGTCTAAGAAGAAGATTTCACAGGGGTGGATTTGGGTTCGGTGTTCGTCCTGAACCCTGGTTTAATCCCATATAAGATCATGTTGTCTGAGGCTGAGTCTCCTCATAGACCATCTCAGGGAGCATTCCGTGTGGCTATCTCACCCAAGGCATCATAGCTCCCGTTCGAGGTACCCTCCGTCACAATCATGTATCTGGCCGGTGAACTGACTTTCATCAGATAAGAGACGGAGGCAGTCACACCGACCCCCAGCAAAGCCCAGATAAATGATTGCAGGACTGCATGGGAAACGGATCGACGCGTCACGCTTTCCTTTTCCTCCCTAAGGGGGTTGGCCCTATCGGGTAGCTCCCACCGAGAGCCGGCGATTTTGGGCCGCCTGCCTGCTCTCTCTCTGTGATATAATAAGGAGTACTGCAATTTGTCGAAGGATGGTGTGGGGAAACTTCCGCACCTGTAGGCCTAGTAGAGGAGTAAGCCTCCTCTCCGGTAGAAGATAGTTGTATTGGCTCCTGAGAAAGCACAGGGGAGGCGACCTCCTTTTCAGAGGGAAAACTGGCCGAGAGTGGCTCTAAAGATGTCAAAGGGGAAATTCCTTTGCCACATGGCGATGGTGAGAGGGAAGCCCCTCCACTGGTTGAATGGTTGCTTCGATTTCCCAAACCTTCCCCTGACACCTAGGAAAGACGAGGCCACGCTTTGAGGCGGATCTCTATGCCCCTACGGTAGGTCACTATTCCTTTTTATTTTCACCATGATCAAAGACAAAAGGGGACCTTATGGTAAGTAAATACTATGACCTCCCTATGAGTGCGGAGGTTAAGAGATATACCACTCTCCATGTGAATGAACTAAGTTCGAACTGATAAATACAAGCGTGATAAGTCATTGGTCATTCCAAAGACACACAGAAATTTACAAAGGCTATGAAAAAGAGCAGTGTGACCGACAATATCAAATACTGACAATCAATCGAGAAGTAGTAGAATGAAAAGCAGATTAACACTAGCTTCTCGACAAAGACAGTCAGTTACATGCAGTAAAGCTGAGTCAAAGTTGTGTCCAACCTTACAGCCAGACTTTCAAGATCTCGTCATTGTTTGAGGAGGACATGGAGCCTATAAACTTGGCTGACACAGACCTTGACGGATATAGAATAGCTAGATGTTAGAGATTAAGCGGAAGCTTGACGGGCAGTTTGTGCCCAAGTTGGATTTCTTAAAAAATGGACGGGCAGCAGCATGATTGAAATCCAATGGTTCCACACCAGATGAGAAGGAGGTGGGAGAGATGTCAGTGAATTAGGGAAGAAGAATAGAGAGAAATTAGTAATAGAGATTGAGAGGAAAATATTTACGTGGAAAACAGGCATTTTCTAAGGGAGAAAGAGAAGTTAATTCTTTAGGGGCTACAGTGGCGAGAGTAAGAAGCCGTGGTGATAGGTACAAGAAATTACTAAGTGGTCAGAAATAGGGCTTAGGAACAGCAGATTGAATATGAATTATCTTGTCGGAGAAGAAGGCACGGCAGAGGAATCCTCGGAGGTGGGTGTGGGGAGGGGGGCGATTTGGGTATCAGAGGAGAAGATTGAACTCTATGTGTGTGAATTGTTTTGTTATTAACGGAGGGCATGGGCTCTACTGAAAGATTGAAGAAGGGCAGCGTAGGGGTAAATATCAAGGGAGTAGGCACACGGGAAGCTATTGTCGTTTTATTAGCAAGAACGCGAGTAATCCAAGGGGGTCTCTTTCAGATTCGCCTGTGTTGCTTTGCTTTCCAAATAGTTTCGGGAAACCAAGGGGACACGTTGGTGCGAGAAGAGGTGAGGGAAAAAGCGCATGGATTTGAAGGTAGGAGGGGATTATGTGTAAAAAAAATGGAGGGAATCGTTAAGGTCAGTTGTATAGGTAGTGGAGTTTAGTGAGGGAAGGAGGGAGACACGATTCGTGATTAACGTAGGTGAGTCGACGATGAACAGATTGATGACAGGAGGTCCGCGAATGTTGGGTAAAGGGGTAAATGAGATAATAAAACTAGATAAGAAAGTGCTGAGGGAAGGGGGATTGCTGTGGCGCTGTTTGTTATGTAGAGGCTCTGAGTTGGAAGGAGGAAGAGATAAAATCAAGTATATCTGGGTGAGGAGGAGACAAATTAAAGGAGGAAGTTAAAAGATATCGACAAATTTGAGATATTAGAGAGTATGGTGGGGATGTTAAAATCATCAAGGATAAACAAGGTTAAGAAGAAGGTTAGAAAATTCCAGGTTTATAAATTCACTCGAATAACACGGGGTTAAGTTAGGTCTGACAGATGTTTTTAATATTGATATACAATGAAATATAAAAGAAACAGGCATGATTACAATGTTTATTTAACACTATTATGTTTTAACAAAGGATATGGCTACTGTAATTATATAATTATATAACGTAAAAATTTACGTTTATAGCTCTTTCTGGAGTGTTCAACTTGAGGACTATCGCGTTTGATGCTCCAACAATAGTCAGCCATCATATGTGGATCCCATCTACCCTGATAACGTTCTTCCATAACCTTCAAATCTTGGTGAAATCATTCACCTTGCTCGTCGCTAACAGCACCAAAATCATCCGGAAAGCTGGCAAGCTGGCAATGCAGAAAATGTAGTTTAATAACTCATGTTGCAAACAAGCACCTTGTAGCTCTCCAATAGATTCCGAATAAGTTCTGTGTAATTACTTACACGTGTATTTACAAGAAAGTTCTTGACGACGTCTTTGAATGATAACCAAGCATTCTTCTCAAGGTTTAGCATAGTCCCGGTGAACTGTTCATCTTTGATGAGCTGTCGAATTTGTAGACCATCAAACACACCGCCCTTGATTTTTTCAATTGACAGACCAGGAAATGTCAAGATGATGTACTTAAAACAGTCACCATCAGTTGGCAATGCCTTTACAACCTGCTTTATGAGACTTAGTTTTATATGCAGAGGTGGGAATATTATATTCTTCCTGTCAACAAGTGGCTCATGTAGAATGCTGGGATCTTCAGGTTTAAGATGAGATCTTGGAGGCCAATTCGTCTCAACCTAATGCTTCCTTCGAGCTCTGCTATCCCACATACATAGAAAGCAGGGATACTTTGTGTACCCAAGTTGCAGACCAAGAAGGAAGCACACCATTTTAAGGTCAACACAGATGATCCCATTGTGCTTGTCATATTGCAATAACTCAATGACCCTCTTCACGAAGACAGACAGAATGGCCAATAAGGACTGCACCAAATAAATTGCCATTGTGTAGAAGGACACACTTCAAACTTCGCTTTGAGCTATCATTAAACATTCGCCATTCATTTGGATTGTAAATTGAAAGCCCTAATTCCTTCAGTAAACTAGGAATGTTATGGCAATACACAAAGCCCCTGTCACTTCGAAAGTACTGTAGAAATGTACTTTTTCTGGTTTGAGAGTATGATACTTTCGCTCCTTGTTCAAATAAGTTTTTCTCATTCAGTCTTGATGCTAGGACTTCTGAAGCTTCCTTTGATAGACCCAAATCAAGTGCCAAATCATTCAACTCATGCTGATCAAATCCCCTACAAACCGAATCCTCGTGAATTTCGAAATCTGCATCATTGCTGTCACTGCGTTCGTCAACATCACTCAGATCTTCTAGAGGAGGTAGTTGTTCGAAAACTGTCACTGGAATTTCAGCTGAATGAGGCATTGGCCTTATAGCTAACGTTAGATTAGGATATTCTATTTTACTTTTATTTTTCTTGTTAAATCCTGATGTTTTCACTAAACAAAAGTAACAGTCTGTGCAATGCTCCTTTTGCTCTCGCCAAACCATGAGGTCACCAAATGGCAACCTTTCACGTGTTCCTTTGGTCCACATCCTAAACTCTCGACACACTGCCTGCACACTTTATGGGGAGGCCCATGGCTTGTCTTGATCACCGAGTTTTACTTTAAAATATGCTAAATATGTTTGTTTGACAAATGCACTGATGTTTGCTCTCTGACTTGGAATGGTGAAACTGCCGCAAATGTAGCAGAAGGAGTCAGGGTTGTTTAGGCATTTACGACGAGAAGTTGCAGGAGCAGACATGATCTGAAACAAAGGAAATATATACCTATGTAAATAAAACACTAAGATAGAATAGTTACCAGCTTTGAAAGCTAAAAAAACAGCATATAACGAAATGGAACATACAACACACACTTCTCACCGCACTGTCTCAATGGTGACTGCACAAACAAGTTGCCACGTAGCTGTAGATGAATTCAATCGTAATCAGCAGGCAAATCTTATTACAGCTAAGCAGTGGAATTTTACTTCTCTGGGGGGTAAGCTGCGGAGAAAAAAATAGACGTGCTAGAAAAAAGCTGACTACAAATTTGGAATCAGCATGATAATTTTAGTCTAAATCAGCATAAAAATCTAACTCAACAGATTTTTTTTTTTTTAAATTGTTCTCCGGTGTAATCGAAGAGTCTGCCAGAAAGGAGACCGAGGGGATGGTGAATAAGCAAAATTTTTAGAGGCTTAGAAACGAAACACAAAGAACTTTGAAAGTGTAAGGAAGATTGATTGAAATGAGTGAGGGAGACAAAATAAGAGGCAATAATTGAACTAGTCATCACATAAGCCTGAAGCTCTTTGAATGGGAAAGAGTAACCATGATGGCAGGCGGCAGCAGAAATAGCGCTGGGACAAATATTGAATTAACTTCTTAGATATGGTAATGCCATAAATGAAATCAACCTTATTTTTCGACAAGGATTGATTGTTAAGAAAGACAAGACAGAAGATTCAGCAAAGAAAGGGTGTGCATTTGTTCACGGGTGGAGAAATTAGGGGAAGGGATGGGTTGGGTTTGTAAGCAATCCCTTCACTGTAAGGATTGCTTATTGATGCTGTCATAGAGAACTACCTATATTTTTTGTTGTGGTTTTTGAGAAATGAGGATATAGTAAGCTTGATGGGTCATTTGCACCAGAAAGGGCGGTGAGGGAACCTGGTTGGGAAGTGAGGGGGAGATTGCTGTTAAGGGAGGGTGAAATTGATCGGATAAACCGAATATGCTAGACGAGAAAAAAAAGACAAAACTCGGCTGAAAAGTAGATACAATAAAGAAAAAGAGAGAGGTAAATGTACAATTAAGTAGATCACTTTTTGGGTGCACTTTTTCCCATTCTTTTTCATTACAAAAAATGAAAAAAATTCAATGTTAATTTTCGACTATTCTTGCAATTAGCATTTAACATTCGAAGGATTTGCTTCCTATAATTCAAGCAATAGATATTAATCAATCTGACGAAAAAGTATTGATGTTAGTTTTGATGACGTTCATACTCTATTAAAATAATACAAATGCTGTTCACATTAATTGCCACTGGATAAAAACCTCATTTGACCTCATCCTGTGAGTTAATTTTATCAAGTTCCTTTTTCAATTACAAAATAACCTTAAATTGGTGTGGATTGTTCCTTCTTTATCTTATCGGAACTAAATTATTTTCCAATCTTAATTGTGTGATTATTTGATGTCTCTTTCGCCATTTTTGGCTTTTCTTTTCTCGGTAGACAAAATGAAAAATGTACAAGTTAATGACAAATCTTCATTTGAATCAGTATTTATGTTTGCCCTCTAAAATATTGTTAATGTGTACAAATTTTTCTATTGTTTCGTCCAAGTTTCAAAATCAAAACTACCCGAGGTCAAAAAGCGAGGAGAGATTAGGAAAAAAGATGTTAATTCACATCATTAGCTGATCCAATGATGTATTCAAACTAAGGAAACTTTGAGAGTTTCCTAAAGGAGACTGCGAGATACGAACTTTGTGTTTCTCTAGTTTATTTATGTTAATAAAGCGATTATTTTTTTCACCTTTTCTTTACATCTGCTATTTATCATCTAAAATTTCTGGCTCCATTGATATGAACCAAATGGATTTTCACCATTTCCTTTGTTGCTGCTTAAAATTTGCAACTTGCTTCTTCATTACCATGTTAGGGAGGGAGGGGGGCAGTCAAATTCATACTTATGAACCTTATACCTGTGAGCGAACAAGTTCCTAGCGAAAATTAATATCCCCTTCCAATATAGTACACTGCCTCCATTTAAATAGACATGTTTGGGAGAGGTACGCACCGTCTCAGTTCCTAGAAGCTTATTGTCCTTGTACTTCACACATATTTTACTTTCCCTAACTTCACCATTTTATTTATATCTTTTCAAAAGCCTTTGCATGGAAATGCATTTATTTTATTACTCCTTTTGCCCCCCCCCCTCATTTTTTATGCTTGACGAAATTCGCTATTCCATTCTTGCTATTTGATTATTTTTCGCTCTTCATCTTGGTCTAGATATTTCTAATTTGTGTAAGGAATAGACCCTTAAAGCCTATTACTTACGCCTTATTTCAGATAGTTAACTATGGACCTTCCTTTGAGAAAAAATACCCCACTTTCTGTGAGGGTCTTTATAGAAGAATGAACAGGGCAGAAGGAGCTAACTTAAATAAAAGAATTTTGAGCCCCAAATCACCCATAGAACGAAAGAAACTGATAACTACAAAAGAATAAAACGTTACAGAAACATTTAGGTCTTATTGCAAATAGTTAACTATCGACCTTTATGAGGAGAAAGTACCCATTTCTGGTAGGGTCTTTATAGAAGAGATGAATTTCGAGTGTCCAGTTTCAATGTTCACTCCAGAATGAACGCAGTCGCCAGAAGGGGCCAACTTAAGAAAAGCATTTTGAACCCCAAATCACCCATGGAACAAAGGAAACATAACTAAAAAACAAATATAACATAACAATTTAAGTGTTAAAAAGAGCATAAACAAATATTTACAGGAGACAATTATACATGCATATAATTGTGTCCACGCAAGCATTCGCGTTGTGTATATATGTATGCATTTGTAGAGGGGTGTGTGCAAACGCATGAATAATTTTGTTCATGCTCTGTGAGTTCATTGTCCCCGCGTGTCAGAATGTGATAGATAACCCGATATCCAAATGACTAATGTTAAAATTATGTTAATCACAACTTGTATGCGAGTCTAGGCCAATTTTCCGCTGCCTCGTCAGCGAGCGGCGATCTCGGCATAAATGGCTCGAACATGACCCGAATCGGCGGAATATTTCTCACCCGGGACGTAAATCGAGGTCAATGTAATTACAAGCTACAAGAGGTGACGCCGTGACCGTGACTGGAGAAGGTTGTGCGTGTGAAGGACCCCAAGCGCAGAAAAGAAGGTTCCTTCCTTATCCGGTTCTAAAAATTTGGATTCCATTTCTGGAGCTGCTACTAATAACTTCCGCCGGTAGAAAATTCCAGCAGTCTTTTTCTCCATATCTCTATTTATCTCCACTTTAGGTAAAAACTAGGGAGCAAGGGAACGACCTAGTTTTCACCATTTTGTCTTATTACTTCGCCATTTTCTTCTGACATTTTTGTCTGACTACTTCGTTATTTTCTTCTAACATCTTTTCTAAACTTTGCAACGTTGATTTTCTCGTTGGATTTGTCCTTTTCCTCTAAAGATAATTATAAAAGTGTGTTTCTCACCCCCGTCCCCGTCCTTATTCATCTCTTCCCCTCTTCTTATTTCACTCCCGACGTCTGTCCTCTGCCTTGTTCCATATTGCTCCCCCGCCCCCCAACAAATTAACGACTTGACAATTGTATGCCCTCTGATGCTCTAGTCATACCCCCATAACCCCCCCCCCCCCAAAGAAAAATTAAGAACTCAACCTCACAGATGACCCTCATCTTCAAAACTACGTCCCTTCAACCGTGGCCCCGTATACCCCTGCAATGCTCCCCCCCACACTCTAATCAGCCCATTGTATCTCTTTATTCTGAAAATATTTTCAGATGAGACTTCGATCCCAGTCTTACGGATGGTCAGGCTTGGAACTCTCTGGCTGGCTCTTAGCTATGACTTGAAGGACGGTCAAAAGATTGCCATAAATATGAAAATGACCGAGTCTAAAGAAATGAAGAGGTGTAGAAGAAAAAAGAAGGAGAGAATGCTAGAGAGTGAAGGTGGAAGATAGATTATGTGAACCACCAATAGCCGGAGGTGCCTGAGGACGAGGCCGAGGCAGACTGCAGTTTAAATGTAGATGAATAATCGCGTCGATTTGACGGTAGGATCTCAGGAGTAAGAACTCTCTTCAACCATTGTAATCAATAAGATATTTTACTTTAAAGATTTTGTTTAGTAGAAGTAATGATGATGGATATACTCAGGTGTAAGCGCAGGTATTATCTTCTGCGTGCGTGACTTTCTCTCGTGATTATGTGTGGAAATGCATTTTCACTCAGTATTGATAAATCATGGAAATATATCGAGTGTAATTCCACAAGGTGGGTTTTAACCGCCGAGGAACCAAAAATGTTATTTACTTTTCATCACTAACTCTATAATTTAAGAACGGGATTTTTTGGAGTATTTGAATAATAATTTCATCTTAGTTTGGTTATGACTTAAGTATATTTTAAATTTTTCTCAAGGTAATTTCTAAGAATTTCTTTAGGGTTTGAAAAAAACAAAATAGTTTAGATCAGAAAAATAAATAGGATTATCCAATGCTTTAAAATGTCTTAAAAGAAGATGAATTAAGATTGGTGAAGTTCATAAAATTTATTCAAATTTAACTAAGGCTGTTTTTTTAGATTTTAATCTTAGTAGCGAAACGCAAGCTCACCCCGTAGCGGGGAGTGGTGAAGCCATTGTCTGGTGATGTTTATATTTTAAAATGCTTATAAGGATTTTAAGATGTTTGTAAAGATATTATAAACATCAGTTCGGGTCTGTGATGAGTAATCGCCAAAAGTCACAAAGGGGTCATGTACCTATTTTTTTCACCTCAATTTCCTATCAAGGAAATTGTGTCTAATCCCTAATCCTAAACATTCATGTCTCTTCAATCCTAACTGATATATATATATATATATATATATATATATATATATATATATATATATATATATATAATATATATATATATATATATATATATATATATATATATATATGGTTAATTTGGAGTTTATGCCCACCCTCGAATTTTGTGGGCGCTTTGTTATATGTAAATATATAAATATCTCTATTTTTTAAATATACGCAAAGGATATATAGTGTATATCTACGATATCCTCTATATAGCACTTTCACTACTTATTGTGGGCAAATTTCTAATTATGATGTTATGACGAAAAATAGATTGACGACCGCCATCTTGTGAGAGACATTGTGAATTTTGAATCACATTATAATGTTATTATACATCATTTTGAAGTGATTTTTTTCTGAATTAAAATATGACAGAGACCATTTCTTATTAATCAATTCCAAAGAAAATATGATTTATTTATATTGCATTCGGGGGTGAGGCTTATATGTCGGAAATCAAGGAACGCGGTAGAAGAACTAGAGGCCTAACGACATTTAGCAATCGCTTTTTGAATTCGAATTAAATGTTAGGCTCTGAATTAGGAATATTACGAGTTTTTTTTTTAAATTTTGGGGTGTGTGAGGTATGGGGAGCGAAGCACTCATTTCTAAATTACCTTAAAAATGATATATAATTCAATATGATACGATTGCAATAGCTTGACATTTCGGCTGATTTATTTGACTCTCTTGATGATAGACTGAGGGGCAGTAGGCATTCTAAAAGACAGTGAAAACAAATCATTTTTTTTGTTATTTTACTTTTGCAAACTTTCGACCTACACAGATCATCTCTGGACAATGACACCCATAACTTACAAGGCATATATACAGTGAGGTGACACAAGTATTTGCACAATTAAATTTTCAATATTTCTGAAACATTTCGTGTTTTCGAAGGGTTAAAAAACTAACAAGAATCATTAAACATATATTTAACAGATGAAATACTCATAAGACAGATTTTCTTTGCATATAACCAGGGTGGGTTGGGAAAAACCTATTGACCCTTTTACCCAGTTTTTCCCGGGTAAAACTGGGAAAAACTGGGTAAAACTTGGAAAAACATACAAACATAAAATTTCATGTAAGTATAATATAAGATCACAGAATCAGCCTCAGTGGTCTTTATTATATAGGTTCCATAGCGTTATCAACTTGAACTTTTAGCAATATGTAGTCCAAAATTTTGAAATTTTACATTTATTTTTATTTTTTCTACCTCAGCTACTGATGTTGTATATTTTTTATATTTTATTTTAGAATATTTAATATTCCAAAATATACAGATTTACAGTGAAATCATGGTATTCTTGGTGGACGGCCAAAGAACTCATTGTGGTCTGAATATGAAGATATTTCTAACAATAAAGTTCGTTGCAAAAAATGTTTAAGAATAAAAGCAAAAAGAATTGATCGAGTAAAAGACCATCATAAAAAGTGTTCAGTAAACACTTCGGCCCCATCTGTAAACGCCGAAGCTATTAATCCTAACCAATATAAGCAGCATCACTCCCATGGATTGTCAATATGCTAATAACTGCACCACCGATGATATAAATGTAACAAATGAAAGCAATGATCAAACAAGTTCTACGAGAGAAATTTAAAACTCACAACCAGTTTCAACAGCATCCCTCTCAGAAACACGTCTGATTCTGATATAGTGGCTTCGATCAACCACTCACAAATTAGTTCAACTTCAGTGGAAATTTGTAGTAATTCTGACGTAATTTCAAGGCAAAAAGTTATTAAAAATAGAAGGCACAAAGGAACTATTAATCATATTGACAAATTTATTCAGCCAACAAGTGATGAGAAATTTAAAGTGATTCAACGGAAGTGGGCTCAATTTTTCTACAAGGTAAGTTTCCAAATTAACCATGATTGAGAATATGGTAAATTATGTATTTTTATTATCAATATCTTAGATTATCTGGAGCTGCATTAAAAATCACTAATAGAGTTCCTATTATAAGTTTCGATTTATAGTTCAATTAGAAGTATGATTTGCTTAAAAGATCACCCAAATCATCATCACTAACTCTATAATTTAAGAAGGGGATTTTTTTGAGTATTTGAATAAGAATTTCATCTTAATTTGGTTATGAGTTATGCTTTTTTTCTCAAAGTTATTTCTAATAATTCTTTTATAATATCAAAAAACAAAATGGTGAAGTTCAGAAATAAATATAAGTATCGAAACTTTGTGAAATTTTTAAACCACAAAGAATTACAAATGGTGAAGTTCAGAAAATTTATTTTTATATATCTTCTTCTATTACTCTATATTTTAGCAACATGATATTTTGAAAGGAAGGAAATGTAGTTTAGAGTTCCTTTTTAAAATTATTATAATGGCGAAGTTCATAAAATTTATAAAAATTTAACCATGGCTGCTTTATTTTAGATTTTAAATTTGAATCTTAGTTGCGAAGCCATTGCTTGGTATTTATTATATTTTTTTAGATCAATAGCATTCGAATACATTATAAATTATATTTTATTGATAGGATGATCACAACAACCTGTCAGACTGTGTTACGGCTTGCCTTAATCTCATCGCAGATAGCAACATCAATGAAGAAATAAGAATTGAAATAAAGAGAAGGTTCAATGAAGTTGTACTTCCACAACACCTCCTTGCTTATTTAATTGATCACCGAAGACGAAATGCCATTGAAAAAAAATAAAAAATGGATTGCTTTAACGGACGAACAAGATATCGCCCGTAACTATGTTGATCAGTTGGATGAAAACTTAATGGTTGTCCTGGCAGCATATGAGACAGACGACATCACATTTCCAAAAAAAGCTTTCTAGAAATCTCTGAGCAAATTATTACCTCAAAAATATTGGCAGTAGATGATAAAAGTTTCTTTATTAGATCTAGTTAAAAAATTCTGCTCCCCTATGTTATCTATTTCACCATGTCCACCTTCTAGTGCTGGGATTGAGAGGTTGCTCGGCACAGCAGACCTTATTCATACAAAGCTAAGAAACAGACTCAACAATGAACGTGTTGTTAAGCTTATTCACGTATACAGGGAACTTGGATGGAAGGAACCAAAAGATAATGAAGACAATAATAGCATCATAAGTGAAAGCCAATCAACTTCTAGATATTCAGAGGATGACCTTAATGAATTCATGGATTTCCGATAATCAGAATTATGTGCATCTTTGTTTGTCGGGGGCATCGTTTAATTTTTCCAACTAGTAATGAAAATCTATGTTACACCAACTAATATATTATCATTATTATCATGAAGTTACAGGTATATAATTTAGTCTATCTGTTCTAATATAGTAAATATATCAAACTTAAGTGCATAAATTTATTTGTAATCAATTAAAAGTTCAATTATTCCTTTTTTATCCTTTTTACTAGTTTTTCACAAAAAAATTCAGTTTTACCCAGTTTTTCCCAAGGAAAAACTTACCCTTTTACCCGGTTTTTCCCAGAGTTTTTCCCGGGCAAAACAAAAGTGGGAAAAACAACTGCTCTAAGCAAAATTTAGCAGAGGACAAAAGTATTTAACCACTCTAATAACATGCGAGAATATTGTTATTAAACAAAGAAATCTTAGAAATTCGATGAAAAGGGTAAGATTGAAGATTCTAGAAATTTCTAGAAACGAAAATGAATAAACTGCTAAATATTATTATAGGTTTGTGCGTGTGTTTATATTTTCCGGGAACCATATTTTTTAGATCGAGATTTTCGCGCCATCTTCTCAAGGTCTCCATAGTAAAGAGGCGGGAACTTTTCGCGCCTTTGGCCTTTGCCGAGGAAACTCTTGTGTCTCCGCTGGTGCAAAGGTGCTGTCCTCCGTTGGCCGTAGTCAATCTTGTTGGTGTTCCACCGCCTCACGCTAACCCCCTCCCGAGGCCTCCTCTTGTTCAAAACTGGATGGACCATTTTGAGATGAGGGGAAAGAACCTCCATCTGAGGGGGGCCAATAATGTCATGGTAGTAGATGACAGAGGGTGTGTGTAGTCGCGTCGTTCGAGAGTAGTGGAAACCCTTAGGAGAGGCGATGCCGTATGGGTAGAGAGGACTGTATTGATTGTAGTGAGAGATATGTGAAGTGGTTGTCTTGGATGGGCTTCGATGAACGTAGGCCTCTGTGTATACCCCGTAAGGAAGAAGACCGGGCTTCGGGTCTGCGTCTGCTGCAGGCATAGGGTCAGGATTGGATTCTGGATTAGGGCTTGGAGCAGGTGCCGCCGCGGGAGACGGGGCTGGGGCCGGGACGGGAACAGGGTCAGCTTCGGCATCGGGGAAGGCTCTAGGTACCCCAAATGCCCCTGTCCAAAGGAGAGGCACAATGACCTGCAACCGAAAGGGATAGATGAATGGGCAGATATGTAAGCCTGAATTAGTTGCATAAAAAGAAAAACCAACGAGGACATTTCCACCAGAATGTGAAGTGAAAGTATGGAAGATATATAATTGCAGATCAACCTATAAGTATTGGGGCTGGTAAGGCACGTAATCTTTCATATCACAGCCAGAGTATGGTAACCCATACTAAACCTAGCACTCCATTTTGGGGTTTAGGTTTAGTGGTCGAGAACAATTAATTTACACCCTTTTCAGCACTAATAAAACCACAGCCATATAATGCCAATCACTATCTCCCATACATTCTCACACTGAATTTTAAAGCTTGGAATCAGCTATACCCTTTTCGAGAGGTCATGTCCTGAAAAATACTACTCACTGACCCCAACACTTAAAGCGGCATACAGTTTCACATATTCCTTTTTATTTCCCTTCAATTCCCTGTGAATTCTTTTAATTGTAACTCATGTTAAAAGGTCGTAAAGATCAGCCTACCATTAAATTCATGTCTCCCAGAGCCAACATATAAGGTACGTCATCTCGAACCGCTCGCAACTTGCTATTTGCTCCGGCCAACCTCGTTTGCACATCTATTTATAGCTTCGGTTTTGGACTTCGGCAATATCCTTGTATTACATCAATATTTAAAAAGCTGTATTGGAACGAGGATGTGCGTGCGGCGTGAGTGTTTGTGCGTGTACGTGTCATTGAAAATAGCAGAACAGGATTTTTTCCCCCATTTCCATTTTAGTTTTCGTTTAATCGCACGCAAAATTTGCACGGAGTTTTCATGTACGTTTTTGTTCAAACATGTGATCGAATTTCAGGATTCTGTGAGTGGCTGTAAAAGATATATATATATATATATATATATATATATATATATATATATATATATATATATAAGGTAGAATGGAAATGGGTAAAAAAGCTATGTAAATTGTGCCTGAACCCGGAAATATGTCGCCTTATTTGTACACAAGTTACTTAGTTCAAACCCTGACCAGCAAGGTCTCTTGACACACGCTGATCCTGTGATGGGGCGTAGGCGCCCAAACATCCAGACCGCAACATTATTATTATTCTTAACTTTGGCATATATGTATCTCTTTTTTACGCTCCGTTTGACTCCTTACTGCTCACCAACCCCCCTAAACTTTCAGGCATGTAAATGCGTTCATGGTAAGGTTGAGACAGAGACCCACGTAGATTTGATTTAGAAGATATAACCTATTCTAATTCTAATACCCAAATAGGTGAATTTCTACCAGGGAGTATTATTTTAATTAGCTCTATCTGGATGGTATTTGGTAGAATTGCATACGCCAAAGTCAGGCTTCTTCTATTATGCCCATTTGTTTATTAGTCTCTGTCTATCTGTCTAAGATATGTATGTCTATCTGAATAATGTTTAATATAATTTCAGGATATATGATAATATTTATGATGATTGGAAGCTAGCAATTGTAGTTCCTATTTTTAAGAATGGCTGTAAAAGAAATGGTTAGCGATTATCGACCTGTAATTTTAACTTCTAAAATGAGAAAAATATAAAAAGTTAAAAAACTGAGAATAACTCAGAAAATCATATAGAATAACAATATTTTAAAATAATATAAAAAGTTCCTATAGGAAAAAAAATGATAAGAAGGCAACCACGAATAAATTAGGTATAATAAAATATAGCTTTTCTGATGAATCGATACAAGATGGGCGAAAGAAATATGGAATTTGGTCCCTATATGCATATAAAGAGGCAAATGATCTGTTTACATAGGATGGGTAATTAGAAATTCGGTTAATGGAGGGAATAACATGGAAGGTTTTATCTAGCCGCAGGATTTGATAGGACGATGATGATACTAATGGTTATATCATATAAAAATCAGCTTTAATTGTGATTTGATCTGGCGACTTCTCGTAAGAGAGGAACAAATGTTATATGAAAAAGAAAATAGGCTAATAATGTTAATTTTCACTGATCAGAAGGCAAAATTAGTGTCCAAAGGTGTTATGCTTGCTTGAATGCTCTTGCAGTGGATAACACTAGAACATTCATCTGAGTTAGGAGGAAGATAATGGCGAGTCTCCTCTTCAATGCTTCACTGATGTATGTTAGAAGACGCAAAATTCGCTAACTATAATTTAAGAAGGGGGATTTTTTTTATTATTTGAATAATAATTTCATCTTAGTTTGGTTATGACTTATGCTTTTTTTTGTCAAAGTTATTTCTAATAATTCTTTTATAATATAAAAAAAAAATGGTGAAGTTCAGAAATAAATATAAGTATCGAGATTTGGTGATTTTTTAAAACCCAAAGAATTACAAATGGTGAAGTTCAGGAAATTTATTTTTATATATCTTCTATAACTATATTTTAGCAACGTGATATTTTGAAAGGGGATAAATTTAGTTTAGAGTTCCTTTTTAAAATTATTATAATTAGCGAAGTTCAGAAAATTTATAAAAATTTAACCATGGCTGCTTTTTTTTAGATATAAATTTTAATTTAGTAGTGAAGCGCAAGCGTCTTCCGTAGGAGGGAGTGGCGAAGCCATTGCCTGACATTTCCATACGTTAAGCGTTTACCATAAGGCTAATTGTTTGAATATGTAGCTTAGCTTTTCAACTATCTCCCTAATTTTAATTTTCATCCTCCCATGGTGGGGTAAAAGTTGCCTAAAGCTCGAAGGTATTCTAGTGTAGCAAGCTGCCCCGCTTGCCTTGATAATAGAATGACATAACATTTTGTTAAATGCAGGTATCAAGGTGAGGCTTGAACGATCGAGTGTTCAACCATGAGAAAGAACACATCCATTCTCACATCGTCACGGTGGTCAGAGATAAGATCCAATTCAAGCCTCCAAAATTATTAAAAAAGACTATCAGCAGTTTATTGTAAAGTACTTCTCGAATGGTAGAGTTGTAGATGCTAAAAATAGAGCGCCGAAGGCCGGGCAGAGAAAATTCTCCCCAGACAACATCTTGCCATTTATCTAAGGAGTATCACGTGTGATGCCAGGCCTAACTAAATTTCTTAGTCACTGTCTTTTTTCCTATGTCCTGTTCCCCTAATATTTCCATACTGTATATATCTTGAGTAACGTACCCACCGGGTTTACTACCCTATGTCCAATATTAATACTAGTTAGCATCACACTGTAAAAACCCGTAAATAGGAATAACCTTTTCTAAGGGCGGGAGTACACGAGCGACGCTGTGGTGCCACGTCGTCGAGTCGGTGTGTGGCGTGAATGTGGATTCCTATAGGTTTCCATTGTTTAGAAGCCACACGAGCGTCGAGGACCCGCACAAACGAACGACTGGCTGAGCGACGGTCACGTGCTGCCTGGCAGTCCCATATCTAACGTTGAGTAGTTTCCAAGTGACACATTTTACTATACCATGGCTACACTCGATCTAGATAGATTTATTATTGAAAGTGAAGACCGACCAGCGATATGGGACGTACACTGCAATTACGACAGCAATAAAATTGTAAAAGCCAAGTCATGGGAGGAGATGTGTGACATCTTCGTGTCCGCGTCAGGAGATGGATTCTGCAGGAAAAACCGAATCAGGAATGTTTCTGTATTACAATAAAGTCCATATGCGACTCCGCTACATTTATACATTGAACACTATGAATGATAATGCATCTCGAATACATATTTTACACAAAGAAACAAACAAATTGGATAATAAATTAAAACTGTCTTATTAGGCTAACTGTTTACATTTAACTTGTCACTATACCTACACTTTGTGTGCAACTACTTCATCCTCAGAGTCCATGCTGGAACTGCGGCCTCAAATTGCACGGCGCATTCCGCAGTAGCGTTGTGCCCATACACACAGGCCACTTTGTGGTGTGGCTCAGTCAAGACACAGTGGCTTAAACACGCCACGCTGTGGCGCCAAGCGTGGCGAACACAAATCGCTCGTGTAATCCTGCCCTAAGACAGTACAAGAGGCAGTTGACTATTAAACATGTGAAGAAACTTTATGAACTGTACTTTGTATGAAAAGTGGGTGACCGGGACAAACGCTGGGCACCTCACAAATGTTGTGTCAGGTATACAAGTTCCGTTTCTGCCTGGGTGAAAGGCAAAGGGCCTGGCCTCATGTTTAGCATACCAATGGTCTGGAGGGAGCCAAAGGACCATTCAACGGATTGCTACTTCTTTTTAACAGATATTAAAGGTGGGTATTCAATATGTTTTATTTCCTGGTCTTTAATATATTTTCAAGAGATGTATCAATTCAAAAGATCAAAATACATACTATGTTGTACTTCCACTATTTCTGCAAGTGATCACAGCCAGTAATATCCATTTGTAGTCTGATTTTATTTTATTTCACTGCAGGTCGCAACAGAAAAGGCAAGAAATCTATCATGTATACAGATCCTCAGTAAGCTATTCTCCCAGTTCGACATTCAAGTGCTATTCGTGTACCACAGCCGCCCTCTGAACTACCAAGCGACGACACAAGCAATTTAGACAATTCAGAATCTCAAGATACACCATATGTGGCACAGCTTGAATCTGACAAGAAACCGCACCTCATCACCCAACCGGAACTCAATGATCTAATTCGTGATCCAACACTTACTAAGCAACAGAATGAACTCTTGACCTCAAGTCTGCAACAATGGAACCTTTTGGATGAACATGCTTGAATTACAGTATTTAGGAAGTGTTCTGCAGATCTACAGCAATTCTTCACGTTTGGAAACAACTTGAATTATTGTAATGATATAAGAGGCCTATTTAATGCCTTTGAGCTCACCCATGAACCAAATAAGTGGAAGTTATTCATATGTAGATGCATCTCTTTACAACATAACAGCAGTTCTGTTGCACATTGGGAACCACATGCCTTCAGTCCCAGTTCCTCATTTAGTCATTTTAAGAGAGACATATGAGAACTTTGCTTTTATAAGTTACAAGGAACATGAATGGCTAATTTGTGCGGACTTGAAAGTATTAGCCCTACTTAATGGACTATAAACTGGATACACCAAGCTTATGTGCTTTCTTTGCAAGTAGAACAGTAGGGCCAGATCAGAACATTATGTATGCTCAGAATACTCACCTCTGGAAACTATGACGCCTGGATGCTATAATGTAATTCATGAGCCACTAGTTAAGGAAAAAGTCATTTTCCAACCACTGCATATAAAACTAGGCATAATGAAGCAATTTACCAAAGCACTGCAACATAACAAGCCATGTTTCCAGTACCTCAAAGCGATCTTCCCTAAAATAAGTGATGCCAAGACTAAAGAATGCATATTCGTAGGCCCTCAGATTCGTAAACTTATAGCTGATGAGGACTTCGAGGCGACAATGGATGAAACTGAGCTAGCGGCATGAAATGCATTCAAAGATGTATGCAAAGGATTTCTGTAAAGCACAAGGGACCCAATGAGAGCGTATAGTGGAGAGCCTAATCAAGTGCTACCAAGATATCGGATGCAATATGTCACTGAAGATACACTTTCTTCATTCTAATCCGTTCTTAACCTAGAGAATGCAAGAGATGTGATTGATGAACATAAAGAGAGATTCCATCAAAATATAGCATCAATGGAATACAGGTATAAAGGAAAATGGAGCTCTGCTATCCTGGCTGACTTCTGCTGGAACCTGAACCGTGACACACCTGAGACGTCTTACAAACGAACAATTAAATAGGAAAATGTAGGTTAATACATTATAAAATGCTAACAAACATGTTGGTTAATTATATATTCCTGAATTAATTACAATGGACACATTTAATCTGACTTTGGGAGCGAAATAAATTTATGATATCGTGGAAATCGGTATTAATTGCATAATTATTAAATCGGCAATTTACAAGAAAATGTTACGTGATGGGATTTATTTATCAAATTCGAATTCCGCAACACTCAACTTCATAATAAAAATTACATGAGATCTATGTTTATGTTTTTTTCTTGACACTGAAATTTGTTGCACAGTGTAATTATTAGAAAGTGCCCTAACATAACTCTCCTCTTGATGTAGTGATAACTATCAATTCACATCTTTCATCCCTGCTCTTCATAGCCTGAAGTTAATTACAGATTTACTCAACGCTTTAACTAGCTGCAAAATCCCTGAGTTACTTTCGGTGAAGAATTATAACATTCTCTATTCTGAGAGATTTCAATCATAAGACGATGCTCGAATATTACAGCTAAAATCAAAGAAAAATATTTCATATTATGTTAAGTAAAATGTTTATTTACTTTAATTGTTATATCAACTCTATTCTTTTTTCTTTAGAATTTATTAACATTTTCGACACTTCATGAAAGTTTCTTTTATCATCTTGTTTCAGTTTGATTGGCTTTTTTTTCAAGGCATTCGATAAATTATAAAAGTTTTAATTCCCTTAAGAGCAGAAAGGGATGTTTACACTGAAATTGATGTTACAACTATTGTGAAAATTAATTAGATAATATCAGATAATAGATTTATTGGCCTGTAGTTTTTCAATTCTCCCTTGTCTCATTTTTTAAAAGATGTACAAATGCAGCCCTGAACTATTTGTTGTTTAAACAGAGAGGCAAGTAAGTCTGAAAAAACGTTATAAGGTGGATTGTTTATCATATACTCCATAGGATTTTTCCGTTTTTTTGCTCTTAGGTGAGTGCAATAATTGACTCATTTTTACAATGTGATTTTCTCCTCATTTATTGAAAAGCTATCATCTGATGTATGGTGGCCATTTTATAATATAATTCCTAATAAAGTTCTTTAGCTCTTTCAATGATTTCGCTTCTGTGATTTTTTTTTTCCTGTTTATCCTTTAGTGTTGTTATTTGCTGCCACCAATAGTTAAGTTTTGTTTCATCCTATTTAGCTCTTCGTTGTTTTCGATAGTTTTGTCCATTACATTTGTATTATATATTCTATGTTTTATCTTGAGTTTTTATTCAATAAGACGATAAGTTTAGTATATTTGATATTTCATGTTATTTTTTCAGGTTACTAATGAGGATTCTGTAACTTAATCATTAAGATCATTACACCTGTTTGACAGTTTAATATTGGAAATTATTTATTTTACTTATGGAGTAAAGTTTCCGTGGGTTTGTTAATCTTTGTCATGAGTTCACCTCTCTCTTGTTTAAGATCTCTTTGGATCTTGTTGCTTAGTAATCGTGGTTGCTATCTGTATTGAAGGAGCTAATGACCCCCATGTCATTAATGGAAATATTACCGCTGAAGACTAATATAATCGTTCTTATTTTATTTTTGAATTTACTCCCTTCCATGTATATCTTATGGTTTGCTTCATTTGGAAGAAGTTCCTAATGCAGAGGTTCGTTCATCATATCTTAAACTTATGTTGTCTTTGTGTATGTGTATTTGGAGGGCTATATAAAAAAAATCTCAACTAAATTACTTGAGTAAGATTTTGTTGATGCGGAGGATTGGATCATTTGTAGGGAATGTCTATGTGATATTTTATTTAATACTTTGATTAATCTATAATTTATCCGATAATTTTTGTTATAAATGTATCGGTACATGAGGAATCATAGGTCACTAGTATATGTGTGGTTTCTACTATAATAGAGTAGAGTACGTAACCGTTTTTCAAATGTACACTTCTTTGTCCTTTCCGTGCCTTTTTGAGGCTAATCCAACGGTTGCGACCTAAATCCAATGGGAAACTCGTGGGAGATCTTGAAAGGAAAGTTTATTTATTTAAGAAAAATTAACCCCACCTTTCACCCTTTATTGGGTCTAAGCAGGCGCAGAAAGATAGATTTAAAAAAGGTGCAAAAGACGACCAGTCTTTCATTGGACATTGGGGTCAGGTGAGCATGACGAGTTTCAGTTGAAGCAGAGGCATTAGCCCTGTTACACAATTCACTCCCTCGCTCGCAGATGGCAAGTAACGCAACAATCAAAATGACCTTTGGGAAGCCATCCGAGGATGGGCATCAAAACTTTGACCTCATCGGTAGATTGCCGACTGTTCAAAGATATTCAGTGTTGTCCTTTGTACAGTAACACTTGAACATTATTTAAAATTATAGTTCATCTAATTTCCTTTCATTATATTTCGTATAATTACTTCATAATATAAGCTCTTTAAACCTTTTTTTATAATTTGTTATTATAAGATTTGTTTATATATGTAGATTAAAACCTCATGTCAATAGTTTTCAACCTTTTTATGATAGTGGCGCCCTAATTACTATCTGGAAGAAGCCGTGGCACCCAAATATTAAATAATTTACGTTTAAATACTTAATTACGTTTTATATTTTATTTTAGAATATTTAATATTCCAAAATATACAGATTTACAGAGAAATCATGGTATTCTTGGTGGACGGCCAAAGTACGCATTGTGGTCTGAATAACCACGATTGACATTCAGCTAATTTAATCCAAATAAGACATAGAAAATGATAATAAATTTATCTTAAATTTAAAAGTTTAATGGGAAACTTTAGCTTGATGAGGATCACATAATTCTCTAATAATGGGACGTAGAGTTGACAAGACATCTCTCATTTCTTCAGTCAATGTCTTCAATCTTTCTCCTTTCATTGTTTTTTATGTTGCACATTGAGGAGAAGCTAGTTTCAAAATACTTTCAAGTGTCGTTAAATTGTTTTAAAAATGCTTGAAATACATATTTTTTTCCAATTTTATAAAATGATTTTTTGGTCGCTCCCGCGGCACCCCGGTTGAAAACCACTATTTTATGTATTCTTACTAAATATAAATTAGCAAATGATATCTTGACAGGAAAATAATCACGCTAACTATAATTTGTCTAATTTTCTGTTCATGATTGTCTTAAGTCCTTGAAGAACATTACACAAAAATGAGTTTATTTTGAAAGAGTTTCTGATATTTTAAATATTTGCATATAATCTCTAGACATAATTTCGATTCACACGGCATAATACTCTACCGAAAATATATAGGAATATATATTTACGAAAAGTGATGGTTTGAAGATTTTTTAAGATTTTTATATTTTTTCCCATGATATGCGGAGACATATTCATTGGGTTTACTATTCATGCCCCAGTTGTCTCGTGTGGTATTGACCAAGGAAGTTCAGAGGTCAAAGAACCGTTTCGTTTCCAAATTTAAGGTTAATAATATTTTCTTCAATATCGCACGCATTTGGGCATTTGTGGGTATGAATTGAAATGCTTGTTCTTTTACCCTAAGACTTTACCCTGGCATTCACCAATCTGTCGTTTATTTACAGCTCTGAGACCTAATTCAAGTTTTCCTTCGATGGTAATAGATAGGCTTCAACGCTGCCACCAAAACATGAGTGACTTCTTTTGGTGTGTTTCGCCTTGATATGTTTACCAATTCGGAGAGGCTGGTCTCTAATTGGATTTATTGTAGTTTTATAAAGTTTATTTATATATTTTTGTTAATTTCCCGCATTAATGTTGATTTACTTGTGGGGATAAATACGTGTGATTTATGAATAGTTTCATTTGTGTCTGTTTTTGTATGAAAATCGCGTAATTTGATTTAAATTATGTGTCTGTGTTCTGTATACCAATTTGTTCCTGCCGCTAAACAATACGTACCCACCGGTTCTAGTGAATAGCGTTGACGAGGTTTGGTGTTGGGGTTATTATGATTGCTTTTCCTTTCTTTTTATTCACCCTTTTAATTCACCAAGTAAAGCATCTTTTTCAAAATTTCTCCAGGACTTTTCCTACAATCCACATTTATCGATCGTAGAGATCAGTATTTTTGTTTTTGGATTATCAAATTTAAGAAAGCATTGAAACTATTCGTTAGGATTTTGGTTTATGTCCTAACACTGAATTTTAATATAATTTGGTAGATAATTCTAGTGATTACAGCCCTTAATGAAAGTCTTTACGTCTACAATTGGCCAAAATATAATGGTGAGATGGGACCTCAAGGAAGTCATTATTTTCCGATGGAAATAAACTTGCACGCAATACCCCTGCATCGAAAGCCGTGTTGTTTCTTTTGTTTATTGGAAAGAGCAAACATTAGATGTTTAGGGTATTTATTTTCCCCTAAATCACCATTACATTAATGGTAATCAACAATTTATACTCAAGTATAAAGAAGATATATCGTTATATCGTAATATATAATGGGATTTTATACAATATTGTCAACCCCCTTATAAATAAGATCAGTAAGGCATAATAGCACGCTTCGGGAGTGGTGAAATTCAGTCTCCACTGGGATTCGAGCTCGCGATCTCGCGCTTGCGAAGCATGGGCGTTAACCGATGGTGTCCTTAGAGATACACTGGATATACTGGATCCGAGCCCTTTATTTTATATCAACAACTTCAAGGAACGAATGTAATAAATGTGAGATGATAAACATGGAAGAAAATGACTAACTATCAAACTAATAAGACAATCGCTGAATGTATTATTAGCTTTATAAAACAAGACTAACACCAACGTGTTAAAAAAAAGATATAAACTTCTAAATAAAAGTTTTAAAAATAAATAGTTAGATAAAGGTTTACTAGTAAAAACAGAGCAATATTTCAATATCTTAAAAATAAAGATACAATGAATAATTACACCCACTTTTACTAGAACTTATCTTTTATTCGAAATTCATTCTCTAGCAGTAGAATTATTACTATTAATGATAGAAGACATGATTAATTTAATAGCAGGTGATGAATAAATATTTCTCTAAATTAATGTAAAAATAAAGTATTACTTGATTGATCTGTTCTCAAGCTACATTTATAGTCACAATATTTTTTAGTGAATCTTTTGCCAATTTGTGCGATATAATTTTGGTTACAGTCTTTAGCGAGAGGATCTTCGAGGGTTGAGGAGTGGGTTTTTTTTAGTGAAATAAAAGGGTTTTGGGCCCGATTTCCGTAAGAAATTCATCCAGGTATCTTAAAATGTTTACCAATGATTCTAATTGTGTTAATTTCACCGTGAACGTCCATAGAGCTGATACAGATAAAGGCTCGAGGCTTCATAGATGAAAAGACTAATTTTTTTATTGATATTTCATAGGCTGAATGAAACTGAATACAAGATTTAAATGTTGTTGATATTCTATAGACTTAAATATTTGAACTAACAGCAATAATTTGGTATTTCTTTGATTAATATTGATTCAATAATACCCGTTTTAGTATTACATTTATATGTTAATTTAGAATTGTTTAAGTCTATTTCATGATTACATTCATTTAGAGTACGGTTCAGAACGAGAGAAAAAACAAAACAAAATATACATTCTCTTGAAATTTTTTTTTTCATTTTTATAATAATTGCATAGAAAATTCTTTTAACTTGGCTTCTGACAGTGGCCAAATTTCATATCATAGAACAACGGCTAAAATATGAGGAAAATAATAGGTCTTTGAAGAAATGATGCATCCGAAATTAGAGAAAGTTAAGTATAAAGGCAGCTGTAATCAGAAAGGATTTCCTCATAGAGCTCTATCATCACTGAAATCACACATTTTGACCGATTACAATGGCTTGAAATGTCAGACTTCCTTCACTATTCTACTGGACCACCTCCTTTCTCAAGTTTTCGTCCACCTTAAGTCGCCTCACTATCCTGATAAATGACAAATTCCCCGTCAGTAGCAGTTTGCAATACGCTTGGAAAAGTGTTGCAATACATAGTACATTGCGATATTTTACGTACGTGTAAATTAAAAATTAAAACTTAAATTACTTTCGGGCACATCCTTTCCATCAAATGAAACTTGGACACTATCAGCAACAAAATTGATAGAAGACGAGGGGTGATCAGAAAGTAATGACAGTGAGACCGTATATTTTGGTAGAACAGAAGTACATCCAAACAGTAGTGTATATTCCTTCAAAGTACTCCACTCCTGTCTCTATGCAGCATTGCACCCTCCTTCGCCTCTTTATGCAGCACTCATGGTACTCAGAAGCTGGTATATCTCGTAGCACTGAATTGACTGTTCGTACCAGGTCTTGGATACGATGAAATTGCTTCCCTGCAATTGCACCCTTGATCATTGGGAACAACCAAAATCCCCAGGGAGCAAGGTCAGGTGAGTAGTGTGGTTGGGCAAGAAGTGTGATCCCCCGCTGCCTCAGGAATTGCACAGTCAGGCGTGCTTTGTGGGGTGCAGCATTGTTGCAGGGGAGCGAAAGCGCGATCGGTGGCGGGTTGGTGCTGACTTAGCCGGATGTTCCAGGACTTGAGGAAGGACGTGGTAAGTGTAGTACTTGGCTGTGATAGTAGACAGTTGAGGCACCACATCCACACGCATTGGTCCTTGAGAATTAAGGAAGACGGCGAAAAGGCACTTCCTGCTTCGAAGTCCTTCCTTCAAAATCTGAGGTGGAGGCTCTTCATCACTCAACCACACCATGATGGATTGTTTGTCTCTGGTGGTAAAGAAAGAAATCCAACTCTCATCTCCGCTAGAAACATCGGAGAACCGCTTCGGACTATTTGGTTTGAATTCAGCCAGCCAGAGGTGGACGGTCATGTGCACTCCCATAACTGACACAGAGCTCCTCCAAAGATAAGAATCGAAGAGTAACAGTTGGATCCTCGTCAGTAATAGCCCGTTCACGGATGTTTGGGGGCGTCCTGACCGATGATCATCTTCCGGCTGCAAAACCTTGAAACCAGCGGGAAACAGTTTCCAGTGATGGCTTAGACCCGGGTAATACTTGCAATAATTCCCCTCTGATCTCCCTCGCTTTTTTCTCCAAATTTCCACCTAGTGAACGTGTAAAACCTGAAACCTTCTTTCGAGAAATCCATGTTTCCGGTTAGAGGGCGAAGACAACAATGACGCCATCGCAAAACGCAACGAGGAAATGTAACTCAGCCAAGCGGCGACAAGTTTAAACACGCCACAACAGGCAACACTCGATGCCCCGCGCCACGAGCTCGACTATCGTTACTTTCTGATCACCCCTGGTATTTTGCGCAATTTTCATGCGAATTAAACGAGTATTTTCAAGAATATGTAGACTTTGTTGTTGTTTTTTCTCTAGTTTTGGACGATAATATATATATATATATATATATATATATATATATATATATATATATATATATATATAGCAGGAATAGGAAGACATATGCGATGGTTTTGAACATTTAATTTTCCGGACATTCCGTCATTGACGATGAACATCATCAGCGAATTCTAAATACAAAAAATTATTTTTATAAGAATAACTAAACACCAATAAAAACATTACAGGAGTCAAAAATGATAACCAAAAGCAAGAAGTTAAAATGAAATATATAATCTTAAACAGTTGAAAGCAAATTGGTGAAAATCTATTAATAAGAAATTGATGTAATATCTTAAAAAATAACTAAATTAAATAATAATCCCACGAGTTTAAAATATGCATAATAAACATGAATTAAATGACTATCGAAATACAAAAATTGGGACTGAACAACAGATTTATTTTCACACCAACTATTACTGACCGCCGTCGTCGAACCATTGATGGTGGTAAGCCTTCCAATCTAGCAGTTCTCTTTCTCTCAGGTGAATTTGATACTGCCGATCACCCTGTTCTTCATCACCTTCATGAATTATTGGGAGTTTTGGGAATCGCCTTTGACTGGGTCCGCTCCTACCTATTATCTTGCTCTCAGCTGTGTTTTGGTGTTCTGCAAGATCGATTCTTGGTTCGCTCCTTTTCTTATCTTTCCTCTTTTTCCTGGGACCTCTATGTGACCCTGCTTGCTGAGAATCTCTGAAATCTTCTATCCACGTTTTACATTATTACTGAATGACTCTCAGGCAACTTTTGAAATTCAATCATGACGAAGCTAGGTTCTTGGTAGCTACTCCGTTCCGATGGCTGTCAAAGAAAAACTATTGCTCCTGTTCGTAATCTTAGGGGCTACCCTGTTCCCTTTTTACTACACTTAAAAAATATGCACGTCACTTTTAATAGACAATTAATTATCTTTCAAAGCTCATGTCAATAATTTTAGCAAAGTCTTCTCTCTGCATTCTCCGTAATCTCAGCCATATCCGCCCCACTTTGACCACGATAGTTTCAAGAGAACCCTACCCATGCATTTGTTACCTTCTATCTCTACTACTGTAACTCAATCTTTTCTGGGTTCAATGTTTCTCCACCTTGAATCCTTCAAACCTTTTCAACTTGTTTAAAAATTCACAGCTCGTGTCAGGGATACTTCTCTCGTGCATCTCATTTTATCCCTGAACACCATTGGCTACCTACCCGCTTCCGGAACACCGCCAAGGTCTTCCTTCCTTACAGGATCCTAAATATCTCTGTTGACTCTTACTTAGCTTCCTCACTTAATGTATCCCGACCCTGGATTCCCTAAGCTAGTCTTGTGTGGAGTGATGTTGAAGGATCGTCATGCTGCTGCTCTACATTTCCCTACCATGGTGTCCTAAAGATTGCCTTGAAGACGTCTCTTCTCTCAAGGCTTTTCTTAGTGGGTAAAAATGCGCTCTTTGAAGGTCTGTTACTCTGAAGAGCGTTATACAACAATGCGCACCGAGAGCTTTGTTTCTTATAGCACAATAAGCAATAACGATAATAGGCGGAGCGATTGCTTACCCCGTCCAATCCTGCAGGTAGTGGGGCATGTAAATGTCAGTCAATCCAACCTTCTATAAAAGGGTTTATTATTATTATTAACCGTTCAGAACACAAAATGTGATACACTGAATATAGAATATAATGTGGGAGGAATTTTTTTTAACACGTTTTAGGGAAGATTATACCAAACGGGCGCCCTATATTACTAGTGGTAGCATTATTTAGTTCACTCTTGTATATTTAAATGGATAAACAAAGAATTGTCGTTAAGAGTAGATGGCGAAAACCTAAAACAAAAAGTTGAGGTAACGGATTTAACTAGATAAAAAGCGATTGAGATAAATCCTTGGTAGCTTACAAAGGTGACAAATATTCAGACACCTTTTATATATAATTATAATTGTTTACGAAGATAAAAAGTGGCACATATGTAATTAGAGAGATATCTGTTTATCTCCTAATATAAATCACATACAAAATATATTGAACCCTTTTAGTATGTACCAACATTGATAAAAATAAAGAGATCAGCAAAGCTAGGATAGCCCCATTTGTTTGCAAGAAGGACGCATTTTTATCACATTCAAAAATAGGACCAAATAAAGCCATGCCTTCTAAACAAACTCAGTGACTCGTCACACTAGTTGAGAGGTTGTTTGCACATTTTAGAGCATTATGATAAGGTGTACAAAGACATAGAATATTATCACATTTTGTCATAGATTGATAGATATTTACCTTCACACTGTGGGAGAAAGATTGTGAAAAAGTTAAGCCGTGCGTACAGAGCCCGAGGCGAAACAGTCAGCGAGAATAAATTACTGCCATTTACATATTCACAGGAGCTTGAAATTAACCTTGCAAGTCATAAAAAAATAATTATTGCACTTTTACGCCAAAAAACTTCACTTAACCTGGCCGCAGTTCAGCCTCATTAGCCGCAATGCATGGTTGCAATTTAACCGCACGGTACGTTATATGCGGCCTTACAAACCACCGGAAAATTAGCAAACATGGCCCATTTTTGTCTCTCCGAAGAAGAGGGATTGTCTACGACGAAACCTCGATTGTTATGAAAAACTTTAGAGAAAACAATAACTATTTTATCTTTGGCTAAAAAATACATGCTCTAAGGCTTGCAATACAAGTGGTGTGGAATGAAAGCATGTATAAAAGGGAGTTAAGCTGTGTGTGACAGACGACAGGAGACAGTTCTCCCCATATGTAGAACTGATTAGTATAAAGACTCAGAAATAATAACAGAATTCAGCACAAAATGTAAGTTCCAGGTTCTTGGATACATTTATGCGGCCCTCCATTTTGGAAAATGGGGCAAAAGTTCTCATAGCGATAAATTTTGATATCGCATAATTATATGTATATACAAGGGGGAAACACTTAGTGTAGACTGCTTTTCACAAATAATTTTAAATATGTTTACATATCATTAATTAATTAGTTTCTTGAAGGTTGTTTCAGGCTTTATTGAATTTTCTGAAACTAATTATAAATTCCTAAAAAAAAACGACACCCACTTTCAAATATGACTTAAAAATATGAAGCACTCATTTATCTGTATAGAAGCGAGAAGCCAGTTGGCGATATTTTTAACTCACTGAAGACAGATCTGGGGTTTTAAAAGCTTTCAAACGGGTTAAAGAAACATGCAGTTGTTTTCAAGAGGGAGGTTTACCCCTCACCGATCAGTCAGGGCTCCTACTCTCATCAAGAACACGATGAAAACATCAAGCGAAATCCAAGGAGTGCTAGTTAACTTGCTTTGGAGACCGAAATAAACCATATGCGACCATGTGCAAATTGCTGAAAGATGATCTGAAACTTCCTCCATTCAAGATAGCAAAGGACATCTGCTTTCCAATCACACTGAAAAAGAAGAAAGTCGAAGAGCAAATCTGCTCCTCCAACGGCTATTTGGCCTTTAGTTCTGTTGACGGATGAGGAGTTGTTGACCGTCCAGGCCACGGACAACACAACATAACTATCGTGTTTGGACACAAAATAAAAATGAGATTCTGTTTGAACAACGGACATCTTTCTTGCGACTGAAGAAAAGTTTGATGATGGTGTGGGTGGGCGTAACTTCAACGGGTTAGAAAATACCTCTCATCTTCATTAATGGCTGGAGGGGGTAAAGATCAATCAACATGTTTATTTGGAAATGTTAAAGGAGAGAGTCATCCCATGGTTGGATGCAACCATACCAAGATGATGCCACCTCACTCACAGCAAAAAGAGTTCAAGACTGGTGCCAGGCAAATTTTTAATGGTTTGGGTCAAAGGAACTTCGGCCTCCAAGTTCGCCAGATTTGAACCCCCACGTTCTTTAGAGTGTGTTTGGAGCTTTGGCACAGAAGGCCTATACCGAATATCATTAAAGTATAAAAGTGTTGAAGTGCAAATGGAAAGATGCTCGGAGAAAATATCAGTTGAAGCCCCGCGACTCACTTATGTTTAGGTCATACCTATGTAGACTTCGTGTTGTCATGGACGCAAAACACGGTCACATTTAATATTACAGTCATTTGCAAAAGTTTAAGATCACCACTGATGTTTCATATATTTCAATATGTAAATAACGCCATTTTACTTGCCAGTTGCCCACTGACGCTTGTAGGGTGAGATTGTACGTGCGTTAATATCTCTCAAGGATTTTCTCAAAAATGGGCAAAAAAGTTTCACTTTCTGATGTTTGTCGAGCTCAAATCATAACTTTACACGAAGGTTATAGTGAACGCAAGATTAGTGCAAATCTGTGCTGTAGCAAGACTTCTATGTATACAACCATCAGTAAATTTAAAAATGATGGCTGTTATTCAGATAAGAAAAGAATGGGCGGCCAAAGAAAACGTCCAATAAAGATGACAACCTGATAAAATTGATTGTTTCAAGATCTCCTGGTAGTTCCTGCAAAAAATTTAAGGTAATTTGTTACAAAAAGGGTGTAAGGTAAGTGTTAGCAATGTTTCATGGCAATTGTGTAATGAATATTTAAGTTAAAAAGTCACAAACCAGCTAAAAATCCCAAACTGACTGCAGCCATGAGAAAGAAAAGGTTGGATTTCGCTCAACGGTATCGACATTATACGGCTGCTGATTGGAGCAATGTTATGTTTTCTTATGAATGTACGTTCCAGCAGTTTACGTCACGTCAGCAACATGTACAGAGGCCTGTAGGCAAACGATTCGATATTAAAAACATCCTCTTAGCCAAATGGTATGGAGGGCTTTTAGTTATACTGGAACAGCTGGACTGTACTTTTTACCTCCAAAGACTATAATGAATAGTGAAAGATACTTGAGACTGCTTAAGGAGAAGTTGGATATTCACATGACAATCCACAGGTGTGGAATTTTCATGCACAATGAAGCTCCTTGTTATAGGTCACGAGTGGTGACAGATTATCTGGCGAAAAAGAATTTTCAGGCGCTTGAATGGCCCAGGAACAGTTCTGATTTAAACATGATAGAGAACTTGTGGTCAGTTATGAAGCAGAAGGTGTCAAAAAAGCAATCATCAACCTTAAGGCTTTTAAAGAAAGCAATTAAGGAAGTATTAGCCACAGAATTCTCAAAAGAATACTGCCAGGAACTCATCACTAGAATGCCGAGACGACTTCAGGCGGTAATTGATAACAAAGGAAGCAATACAAAGTACTAAAATGCTCTTACTACTAACATACAGTAATGTTGAAGAAACACAATAAACAAATAAACCGTCATCTTTTGTTTTATTTCTGAAATACCTTCTTTGTTTTAACTTTATAAGAAATGTCAAGGGTGGTCTTAAACTTTTGCAAATGACTGTAGTTACATCCTCTTGTAGCATATAATTTTTTCTTTCATTTTTGTGTATGCATTATGCCATATTGCATGTGTTGTAAAAATAATCAAATAAATATCAGTCTACACTTCGTATTTTCACACTGCCTAAAGTAACAAACGAATATTTATCATTTACAAATATTTTCTTGGCCATAAGAAGTTTATATATTGGCGAAACTTATTTCTGATTATCCTGACTTCTTGCTAAAATTACTATCATTCAATCCGTAAATGAGTGAATGGCATATGTAAAAGTACACCCAGAAAATTTGAAATAATTATTTCCTTCTCATTTGTTGAATCGCTGACCTCTCATGGCAAAATTACTACCAGAAATATGTCCTAAAGAAACGTTGCCATTTACTTGAAATTCAAGCAGACAGGTGTGAAATCACTAAAAATCTTAAGGACATCACAAGGCCTCCAACAAGCCTAGTAGAGCCGTGTTCCTACTAGTATGTTCTTTGCTCATAATTGCCACCATGTAAGTATGAATGGGCTACATAACGAGATGGGGCAATGACCACTCGTATCAAAGAAGGAAGCAATGTGGACATAAGCCACAAAGAACAACGTCAAGGAGCACATGAATGCGTGCAGAAATTATAAGAATTAGGCAGTGGGAGAATGGAATAAGGTTATTTTTTTTAGATGAAGTACCTTCTTCGCTGTTTCGGATATTTGAAACAACAATTATCTCTTGGAGAAAACGGAGGCACTATCATATGACTTCCATTACAATAATAAAACATCTTGGGACTATCCTCCTAAAGAGACACTCATTACGGGAAATTTTCTCTCCTTGATTTTCTTACATGCGCTTTAAAAAATGGTATACAAATGTACAAAAGTAACTGATACCAACACCCACTGATAATTATAAGTAATTATTTATTCGTTTTCCAGCATGAATGAACAGTCATAAAGCAATAATGGTAGCTAAGAAGATCCCCTGGCTGCTGCATTGAAGCATTAAGTTAGTGGCTCGGGAACTTCCTTGATATCATACCAGTCGAAAAGCTGTGGCTGATCTTCAAAAACGAGGCAAACGAGCGTATCCCCTAAATTACGGAAACCTTCAAGGGTTATTAAATTGAAACAAAAACCAACGAGAGAAACTCTCCAGCAAAATGTTTATTAAGAGGATACCACATTGATATTTTCAACTTTTTACTATGTTAGATTATCATATAAGAAATTAAAGCTCATTAAAAACCCTTTTATTCTTGCCAAAATTACAATAATCTACGGCGCAGTTTTTGAGGTACAGGGGAGCCTTTCGAACCCCTTCCCATTGAAACATGGTATCATATAAATGGCTATAGAATTACTAAAAATTAAGCAAGCAAACTCAATTCACGAGCAAAATATGCAAATATTCAAAATCTGTTTTAATGGTGGACAAAAACATATATTTTTCGGACATAGTCAACTATATGCTTTGTTCTCAGTTGGAAAGGGGGGTGTTAAGTGAATATTAGGGGTGTTCTGAATGCCCTGGAATTTAGTTCAATCTACATTCGAATGATGATAAAAATCTAAACTAGTTCACCGGCGCCAGTTTTTTTTTAAGCAAATATTTAAAATTGCATGGTGTAGTTTGGTTTGTTCAGAAATTCACTTTAAAAATCTACGGAGAATTTCCACGAATGTCTACAATTTTGCATTATCATAATTTTCATTATGTTCTAAACATGTTGATAAAACAAAATATAATTTGCAATAAAATAATATAAAAATCAATGGTGTAGTTTTTTTCCACAAATGAAATTTAAATATCTAAGAAAGATTTTCCACGAATGTATACAATTTTGCATTATCTTAATTTTCACTATGTTCTAGTCATGTTGCTAAAAAAATAATTATACCATAAAAAAGTGCATGAAATTTGCAATAAAATGATATACAAAACCAAAAAATGTGAATTTTGAACGAAACAACGTGAAAGAGAAACTCAAGAAAAAATTTGTTATCCCCTTAAAAGAGATACTCGTA
This sequence comes from Ceratothoa steindachneri, assembly GCA_963969495.1. Taxonomy (NCBI): domain Eukaryota; kingdom Metazoa; phylum Arthropoda; class Malacostraca; order Isopoda; family Cymothoidae; genus Ceratothoa; species Ceratothoa steindachneri. The sequence continues at coordinate 29,961,298 of OZ018325.1, forward strand.
TGTAAATAAAATAGTAAATATACATCTAACATCCCTTTGCAAGGTACACACTGATGTGGTAAAGGTGCATTATTCTTCCAGTTTTCAGGTATAGCATCTAAGGATCATAAATAGGGACTACTAAATTACAGCTTGGAAAGTTTCTTTCTCTCTCTCTCTCTCTCTCTCTCTCTCTCTCTCTCTCTCTCTCTCTCTCTCTCTCTCTCTCTCTCTCTCTCTCCCCCTACTCAAATCTAGCCCACTCGAAAAGAAAGTAGAGATACAGGAAATCTTTATACAACAGTTAAAAATTAGACACACCAAAGAACCCAAGGAAAGAATACACATTAAACTGTATTAATAAAGTAATATTATGGGTAGAGAAGGGCATAAACTATCCAGTAACAATAACAAGGGTTCTCTGCCATTTTTCACGCTGATTATAAATTCGCTTATGTGCATTTAATTTTAATCACAATAATAGTAAAATATTGCAATCATACCACAATTCTGGCCCAAAGAAATGTGTAGATTTGAAAAGGATTGAATGTGAAATCAGACAACAAACAATCCAATAGCAATAAGATATTAAGAAAAATAACTAATGATTTTTATCTGTCATCGTGAAATATGTACTGCACTGTTTCTTCAATTATTTGTGTGTGCTCAATTTGTTCAGACTACTTGCACCAAATTGTGGCAACAATTGTTGCTGGCACTACTAGCGATTGCTTTGATTCAACTTCAAAACCAACAAGGCCAGTAACTGCCTTGGGTGAAATGAAGAAATTTAATGCATACTCTTTACTCTGGAAGGTTGCAAGGAAAGAGCTAAAATATTGAGTTTTGTTACAAAAAATAATTTATTTAACGATATTAATTAAATATGTAAAATATTTTAGCAACGCAAGAAGAATGGATTATTCCTTTCAATGAAAAATGCTATTGAGAATTAAATAGCTATAGTTTGCACTGAATGTATTCACTTCACACTAGACACTCTGAAAATACTGAACTTATATGGAAATTGGTAATTATGGTTTTTAGCGCATGTTACAGTTTTATGAAAGCGCGAAGTGAATTGAATGGACTTTGTGTTCGATAAAATTAAAAGAAACGTGAGTGTAAAAATCTTGCCGGGAAATGGAGAAGGTAGACTTCGATGCGGCGAGGATATATTTAGGAGAGTGACATGCTAAGCGGTGGGTCATTACTCTGGTTATCAACGAGAAATGATCAATGTGTCTTAGAGGCAGCTAGTCTTCTCGGAATGTGCAGGAACTTGACTCGACTGAACTGTTGTGCTTTATGACAAAGCTGTTTTATTCTTCCTTAAATTAGGGAAGTATGCATGTCCCATTTATGAAAAAGAATTTCGTTCTCAAGCACATTTGCTTTCCCGCGGTAAGAGAAGGAAGATACGAGAATCTTATCAGCGAAACGGGAAATTTTATTTCGCTCTGTCTTACTCCACAAAGAGAAGAAGAAGCTCTGTCTGAAGTTTCCTTGCTCACACGGACATAGTGTGCGTGGATGTAAGTTGTGTGTGGAAAATTGCGAAAAGTCAGTTTCTTCCACAAGTGCTCTTCCCCTCCTCGACTCCCAGCACTCAACTTTCTGATTTGAAAAAATGAATATTAGGTGCGAAAAGAGACTTTTAACAGCTTTCACTTAATGACCACCATAATCTTGTTGCGTAATGCTCCCTGCTCAGAGGAGCTGTCGTTTTGAGGTAAACAGGTTTAAATCGATAGATTTTAAAAGTTTTTTTTTGCCGCTCATCAGTATTATATAATACTTATCATAACGCGTAAGGACTTAGAAAAAAAGCCATATACATGGTTGCTGTAACGGCATCCCAATGCCGTACATAAGGTAAGCCGAAGTAGCACAGAGATTTTCCTCCCAAACTTTCCGCAGGGCCAGGAAAAACAGGGAGAGAGGGGTGGGTATGTTAGGGGTAGTGGTGATGGTAGAGGGGGTGGGGGTAATTACATCCATTGGTCGGGACTGCTGCCCTCAGAACATCATTAAAGCTGCCGTGATTACGCTTGATTAAGCCTTATTTTATGGATGCCAAGCCGTTGCTTTTATGTGTTAAGACCCAAAGACACAAGTGAGTTCTCTCCAAAGGGAGAGTGGGGTTGCCGACCACGATCCGTCGTGATGGTCGAAACGACCACAACCTTTGCCACCTAAGAGACTATAAAAGCATGGACGATGTTTCGGGAGTCCCAAGTTGTCGAAAGAGCGATGAAGCCGGACTGCGATGTTCAAGTGAATCTTCTAGAACCTCTCGGAGGATAGGGCATAGGGATGGGGCAGAAATTCCTTGTTGAGAAATTCCTTGTTGATCCCCAGCCAAATGAACCTGGATGAAAGCGATTTTTGAGATGATTTATTTAATCCCTGGATAAAAAGTGCAGTGCAGTGTATCGATAATACCTTCCTGGAAGGCTACAGGTACAGACGATTGTGGTTTCTCTATGGAGACGTTGCAATAGATATGATAATTATCAACGTCTGTAATAAGTGGCTATATTTCGGCGACGACGAGGTGCGAGAGAACAGCTGTTCCGTCGTTCTCTTTTCTTTTAACATGACGAATTTTGGTGATGAATTGAGAGATATAATCCAGCTGTCGACTTTCGCATGGAAGAGGACATTCCGGAGTGGTCTGAATCTCGGATAGTAGTGTTCAATGGGCTGTATATATATGATGAAAGTTCACCCTTCCACCTGGCCGCGAAAATGTTTGACCGCGAGAAATACAACCAGGAGGGCATGCCCAAAGGGATAAAGGTGATGAGGCTTTGGAATCTTGGATAAGAATCCTATGGGGTCCCATCTTACTTATTTTATATACTACAACACACCTGGCAAGCCTGAAGAGTCCACACGGAATTAACGTCTCTGGGCAGCCAAAACACTTTTAAGCCTTATGAAAATCTTGACTGCCTCATCCGTCCACATGAACGCGTAGTTATTTTTGAGAGTTCTTCATTTGAAGCACGTATTTAGGGGGTTAATAAGTGGAGCAGTGTGGGATGAATCGAGGGTAAAAGTTGACCATCTCGAGGATTTTGCGCAGTTGGGTGAAAGCAGGCGGATGTGCTATCTTCGAAGTTGCTTCAAATTTTTTATCTATAGCAAATAAAAGTCCATTTGACGGGATCAATTCAAAGTTCGACCTCCTTAGATGCTAAAAATATATCGTAGGTGAAGGATGTGCTCCTCAGGAATCGAACTTGTCCATAAATACGAAGATGAGGCCGAAAACTCACAATACCGAGTCGATGAAACAATGGACATTCTTTTTTAGTCTTGCTAGCATGACAATCCATTCAAAAAGCCCAAACTGTGATATAATTGGAGTTTTGTGGATCGAATCCTGGCCAACGGATATTTACTGATATGTTTTTACGAGTTTGATCTTGGAGAATTTTAAATTTTCTTGGAGATTAGCAGAAAAGTTGATTACATTAGGATATGGGTAGCGGTCGCTCTTTGACTGGGCATTAATGCTCCTAAAATTGCCGCAGGGGGGTCTCCATTCACCCAAATATTTAGAAACCATATTGAGAGGCGGTGTCGATTCGCTCTTGAATAACTTGATAATGACTGTGCGTATCGTCTCCTTGAACTATTTATTTGCTGCTGCAAGTTTGTGAGATGCAGTATTCGCAATCGGTATTGTGCAAGATGATATTTTGCCCCCAAATTGAGGAGTTACTGCATGTTTCACAGGCTCATTTCCTTGAAGTCTCCTCTCTAGGTCTGGAAAATCGACGAAGAGCTGTGCCTACCTGGATTTACCCGCCATGGAAAAGTGATACAAGGCAGGTGTGAGTGCAACTTGCTTTCTCGTAGAGCAAAATTCCGTCTGCTCGTCGATTACCTTACCTCTCGAGAGGTCAACCAATAGGTAAAAATTGTTTAGAAAATAGCCTCAGAGGATCACGTGTAAAAGTTTTACCACGATAAAAATCCATGTCAAAGAACAGCGTAACCTTAGGTTGATTTAGTCGTTTTTCGCCCTAGATTGAGGCTTATATAGTTCAGCAAAACTCGCCGATACTACGCTGACGGCTGTCTCAGAATTCACCAGAAATAAGGTATTAGTGATTGAAATCAAGGAGTAGAAGAGGGTGTTCTCTATATTGATTTCATTTTGATTCAGTGGTGGATCATCAATGGTCTTCACTTTCACTGTTGAGGTAATAGGATCGACAACGGCTGAATAAGGAGAGCTGTAGGTAATAGGTATGACTTTGGAACGCTCTCAACTAGCTCAGTTACAGATGCCAAGAACTTTCCGAATTTCTCCGAGAAGTTAAGTAACGCCTCAAAGCGTTGATTTTGTCTTGTGGGAGAGGGGTCATTGGGCGACCGCGGGGAAAACAACCCGGGAAGGGTATCGGCCAATTTTTGCTCCGTCCTCCAAAGGAGTGATCTAATGAAAGGTATTGGGCGTTTTTGCTCAGTGCTCCAAAGGAGTTATCCCATCAAGGGCAGCCAGCACGTGTGGAAATAGGACGGGGGAATGCAAAAATTGCTCTTGGAGGAGATCTTGAAGATTGAAACCCCTAAGAGAATAAACGCGGCATCGTCTTACACGCTGCAACTTTGTGACTTTCCTGTTTTCAAGATCCTCCCGTGTTAGGAGTTGCCTTAAACGTTGACGATTAGAAGTGGCTGTATGCGATATCAACGGCTGCTTGAGACTCTGGAGACGATAGGATTATATAGCGCACAATCGCAGCGGCTGAAGGTGACAAGTAGGAGATCCTGTGACCTAAATTAATCATAAAGCTCACAACTTTATGGATCTCAAAGATAGGTTCGCAGTCTTATCCATAACTCATGGTCGCTTCCCTGGTAAATGAATGAGGCTATGTAGTTGTAATATACACTAAATTTATTCATTTCACTTAGGCACTGTGAAAACATTGTACTTATATGTGAATTGATAATTATGATTTTCAGCGCATGTTGCAATTTTATGAAAGCGCGAAGTGAATTTAATGTATTGTGAGTTCGGTGAAGTTAATGATACACTAATGAAAAATTCTTGCCAAGTAATGGAGAAATTATGCTTCGATGCGGTGAGGATATGTTGATGAGAGTGGCACGATTGGCAGAAATCCTTTACTATGCCTACCAACGAGAGATGAGAAAGGCGTTTTATAGGCATGTTAGTCTTCTTGGATTGTGCAGGAACTTGACTCGACTGAACTCATGTGCTTCTTGACAAACCGGTTTTATTTTCCACCCATTTGGGGAGTATGCATGTCCCTTATTTGGAGAAGAATTTCATTTCCAAGCAAGTTTGCTTGCGGCATTAAGAAAAGGGATATACGAGGATCTTATTTGCGAAATTAAGGAAAGTTCCATTTTGCCATCTCCCGCTCCACAGAGGCAGGCGGAACCACGGCCGGAAGATTCCTTGCTCTCATGGACATGTCCTGCAGGAACATGTCGTGTCCCAGCGACCACCACATGTATAATTCGGGATTAATTCCATATCAAGAGAAATATTATAATTTACTTACAGCTAAGGAGCGAAAACTGACGATAATATCTCCGCCAGAAATGTTGTGAGGCGATATTTCAAATAAGGGCTGAAGATAGGGGAAGCGAAAGTAATTTAAAGATAGACTCCTTAACGGTTTGGTGGGAGGAAGGCTATGAAACTCTCCAGAATCTTCATAATTCACAGATTTAGGGAGATCTCCATGCGGTTGATGTTTCTATTAAGTGCATTGCCTTTTAATTCCTTTCTTCTCACTGAGGCGGGGGATAAATTAACGGTAAGAGAACATCCCCTCAAAGACCCCTGCTAAGGGTAAAATAATCGAAGTCATTTAATGCAGATTCGACGCCTTTTTAACCTCGGTGAAGAAAATTGCATCCTATATGACTTCTTTATGATATGGGCCCTTAATTAGTATCTTCTCACAAAAACCTATAAGATTTTTCTTGCCCATTTCATGGGTCATTTGATTAATTCGAATTTTTTTTTGTGGAATGAAGGTTGGCGTTATTATCACTTAATATTGAAGCCATTTAAACATCGCATTCTAACATTCTGAAAGGCGGTAGAAATTGACATACAAAAATGGCTTCCATGAGCATTGGAGAAGTTTTCGAAGGAGATTTATTTCTCTAAATGAGATATGTTCTTAATGGAAGTGAATTCAAGTACTGAAAACGATAAGTTTCGCGCCTGAACTTGAAATTAAAGAGAAATGCGGCATTGTAGCATTGTGGTGGGGCTGATGCATGGCAGAGGCGGATTCAATAAAAAGTAGATTTTTTGTTGATTTAATTAAAGACATCGCCGTCAGAAAGACTATAGGGAATGGTCCGCACAAAGGGCCTTATGCCTTTAGTGTCAGTCACCAGATGGACGCTGTAAAAAACAAATATAAAACAACAAAAAAATCCCCCCGTACAATGGGTGTGTAGTGAAAGAGGGTGAAAGAGGGGAAGGTTTATTCCTATAGAAGCCCCAAATGGAGACTACTTGATGGGCTTGCGATAGATCATGCGATTTTCCTGATCCTGCCATCCTTCCGCAACAATGGGAGATACCTTGCGCAAAAATGAGGAACATAAAAAATGAGGAAAATTATGAGGCTCTGCAACATAATTTACCAGAACTTGATTTCAAATGAACTACAAGCATGGATTCTATGAGCTCCGAATCTCTCGTCGTGGACGCACTTTCAAAATTATGTTAATTTTTTATTATTTAAACACTAACTATAAAAAAATGAAGCTATTATATCGTATTCGGGCCGAAGGTAGCGTGATCATAATTATTTTCTTGAGACTCAACCGAATAGAAATTCCTAGATCGTATTTGGAGTTTTTACTTACTTGAAAATATTGCCATTTCTGAAGTACTGAAAATCGTTAAACTTAGAAAGATAATTAATTTTAAATCATTCTAGTAGTACTAGAATAAGGTAAACCTAATTACCCATTTAGATTTCTACAGGTTCTCTTACGTGACGATGTACTTGATCTTAAAGTACATCTCAGTGTTTATAATTCGATCCTCTATCATAAACTCTATCTTTTTTCTACTTTGTTTTCCTGCCTATTTCTACGTAAACATTTTTATTCGTTGTTTAAATTGAATTAGTAAGTAAATAAAAAACATTAAACTATATTTTTCGTATATATTGATTTTATGTAATTAACAAACCCGTCTGAAGCTTGCGTGAAATTGACTATTTTCAACGCCTGTACAGGGTTTATTAATGACAATGCATATTGCAATTAAATTTCAATAAAATATAAATATTAATTTGATATCTCTTTTTAACGTCACTTTACAATGGAAATAGACAAATTAGAAAACCAATTAGTTAGTCTTGACTAAAGTCTGTGACTAACCTTGACTGCCATTTTTGCAGCTTCGAAACCTATAAATCGAAACCATAATTTTATTCGTCAGCCAAAGAAGCTTTGAATTACCAACAATCAACAGGTTCTCCAAACACTTGCAACATGAAACTTATGGTAAATATTCAAACATCATATGTAATATAATCCATTCTGTTGTACATTTGTTTATAAATTATTTACTTTTTTGCGTCCGAGTATTTCGTACTCTTGTATTTTGTAGAAGCGGTTTAACGCCCTCTGTAAGCTGTAGCTGGAGTTTAGAATAAGTGGATAACAGACATGGAAGTAAATAATTAGTAAAACAACTGAAAACAAGGACGAGAAAGTGTAAAGAAAACCTTATGAAAAGAGCAAATTCTTATAAAAAACAATGAGTAAAGTTTCACTAAATTGCAAATCTGACCCAATTGCAAGTTTCTTCTTCGAGTTAAAAGACGATATCTCTAAGTTGATAATTTGATGATTTCGTAAATAAACCTGATCTAGTTTATCACAAGAGTGTAATAACAGTTAAATATTTTGTCTGACATTTCATCCCAAACATTGGGGTCGGTGGGTAGCTGAACTTAACAAAATTTATTTTTATTCCCCCAAATTCACAACACAGGAGATTCAAGCTCGTAGTCTTGAGTCCCTGTTTTCTCACGTTGGAGTTTGTTTCCCGGTGGATTACATAACATCCTGATCTTATATCCAGAAGTACCAGGCTTTGCTTTAGCAGTCATTATAACTTGATTCTTTGTTGCTTCTCTCCTCAGTTCATTTGTGTTTATTTCTGTTGTTTATCTTCTTTTCCCTTTATTCCCTACGTCGGATTTCTTATCTAATATTATTCCCAATAATGGTAATAATATCGAACAAGTTTTGATAATATTAATTTCTTATTTAGGTGTTTTTACTGGTGGCATCTTTCGGTGTTCTTGTCTCCGGGCGGGCGGCTGCCAACGCGAAGGCAGACGCCAAAGCGAGCATCCGAGGAGGGATTTACGGTCCTGCAGGAGGCGTCTACGGCACGAGCTACGGATATTCCTATCCTCTTCAGGGAGCCTATGGAGGAGTTGGCGGTCTTGGGGGAGTAGGCAGTGGACTTGGAGGAGGACTTGGTGGATTTAGAGGAGGACTTGGTGGATTTAGAGGAGGACTTGGTGGATTTGGAGGAGGACTTGGTGGATTTGGAGGAGGACTTGGTGGATTTAGAAGAGGACATGGTGGATTCAGAGGAGGTCTCGGTCAATTTGGTGGTAGATTCGGTGGACTTAATGGATATGGAATCGGCTCTGGTGTACTCGGTGGATTTGGGGGCACCTTCAATGGATTAGGAGGTAGCTTTGGTGGCTTTGGTAGGGGATTCAGCAGGTATGGTGGAAATGGATATGGTTGGTAAGATGAGGACAAGACCAAGCTGCCGACGAACCAGGATAAACGCCCCCACGCTGCCGCGAACCCCGACCGTTGATCTGCACCGTCAAACATCATTCACCTTCTATTAATCATTTGTAATAATTTATCGGATAATTAAAGGCAAATAAAGAATTTCTTTTTATCCACCAAACATTAAAATGTTAACAAAACTTCAATTTTTAAAAATATGGACAGATTTTTTTTTATTACACGATGTAATGTATGTATGTAATTTATTTATGCAATGCATGTATTTACTATATGTATATATGCAATGTATGTAATTTATGCATGTGTATATGTATGTATTTATGTATGCAGCCCATGTATGTGATGTATGTATGCAATGTATGTACACAATGTATGTAATCCATATATGCGACGTAATGCAAAAAATGTTCTTCCATATTTATGGGGTTTCTTTGGGGGTAATTAGGGCTCTTTTACAATTTGTGGGGTTCCAATGTGCGGGAACAATTAATTCCACGATCTCTCGCTAGCCTAGCGGATATGGCGTTGGAATTCTGACGTCTAGGCGGGGGTGCCAACTCAGCGAGCGCGCACACGAAACTTTCAGCGTTGCCATGATCTGACCGCCCATTGGGAGAATACGCTGATACTACAACGGGTGGGAGTATTAGCCAATTAGAACACCGCTATCATTTCCCATCCCGGCTTCAAAGTACAAGGTATCCACACTCTCAAATCTTCCGGAATCTTGCAGATGGATTACTAGTGTCCCCTATTGGGGGCATTTATATACATATCTCCCTCCCCTAGCGCGGAACGGGTAGCCCCCCTGGGGCCACGGATGGTTCAACAACCTCCGAATAGTACAATAAAATACACATTACGACCTGGACCCTCCCCCCACCCCTAACGAGGACTGACTCCGGTGCCTTCTAACTCACTATTGATTGTCATTCTGATCTTAATATGTATTTCATTATCCTGTCGGGAGATCTCGTTCACGATGAGGAAAATATTTGCTGTGATGCTTTTCTCGAGTGCAAGAGTCACGGTGACATTCTAGTCCTTATGTATCTCAGTCCTTCGTCACCCCAGTTATGAGGATCCCAGTCTTCCTTCTTCGAGCGTTTGTCGGATGTCTATGAATCACTTTTTGGCGATTGTCTAACCTTGGAATTTGGAGTAACATAAGAAAATAATAAAACAACATAAAAAAGAACATAAAAAGTCTGCAAAAGGCTAATCATCTGCCTATACGAGGCAGCTCCTGTTCTCACCACCAAGTTCAGTCTCACCTAGCATCCTCATCCATAAATCTATCCAGTCTATTTTTAAAACATCACAGGGCGGACGGTTCTATCACACGATTAGTGAGCATATTACATTCACTTACCACTCGATTTGTAAACCAATTTCTACCAATCTCTTTTCTAAATCTAAACTTGCCCAGCTTAAGCCCATTCGCTCGCTACGTGTCCTATCCTATTTGCTAAAAATCAAAACCTAACCGATGTCTTCCCTATTATAACTTTTTACCCAGTTCAAGCCATCAATCAAATCCCTTTGAACTCTTCTCCTTTCTAATGTATGTAGATTTAGCCAAGCAATATTAATCCTATTATACGGATACCAAAATTGCACCACATTGTCAAGATGAGGCCGAACTAATGTCAGGTACAGTTTTAGAATGACATGGTTGCCAACAGCAACTATTGTTCATCACATTTCTGAATATTTGCTTTTTGTTTCGTCTCTGACCTTCGCTTTCTTTTTCCACTTGATCATCTTAGTGTTATGGCTTTTTGACCATTGCGTGTTCTCCCCACTCTTCCCACTCCACTCCCGACATCTGTCATAGGTTCCCATAAAACATCAATCCAATTTTAAAAGAAACAACCAATTTTTATTATTCATCTGAACAAAGCTAAATGATGTAGAGTTATTCTTGAAGGAAGAAAGGCGAGAAACCAAGAGAAGGATAATATGAATATCAAGTATAAGATTGGCAGGATACTTGAAAAATGTGAAAAGAAAAAATTTTACGGGTTTTAATACCGATTTGCACTCATTTACGTTGCTTTTATTTCTCAGTACAGAGCTACTGATTAAAGCGGGATTCGAACCACGGGTATCTACCCCGTATGGCGCCCCCGAGAAGGCGACACGAATTTGGACTACATCCGACCTCTTACACACCTGATGTTCCTTAACTTGTCTGTTGTCGGAAATGTTGTTTCTACTTGGTCAGTGCTACCCCGAGCAATAAGGTCAAAAGTAGATAACGAGGCTATGTCCAATGATCTCTTCTTAATAGTCTTTCTCTGGGGAAGAGAAATACCCTGTGCTGTCATCGATGAAGAACAGTACGCACGTGGCGTCGCAGGCGTAAGTGAATGTGAATATGGTTTCGATGGTGTAAACTTAAGACTGCATCAGGGTATGACACATATAAGTATGATAAAGGTCATCAATACTGTGAGAGGTCTGAAAAATGGGGAGGGGCTGGAGTAGATGAAATAGTGGCTGAGATCCTAAAATGTGAAAGTGGGTATGTTAGGTGTGTGATCGTTTTGTCGTAATGTCGAAAGTGGTAGAGTGGTTGAGTTCTAGAAAGATACATTGATATTAAGGTTGTAAAGGAATAAAGGGGAGGAAGGTAAACCCAAGTGTCAAAGAACGACCTATGACCCCCACACCCCACCCAATTTATTGGAGACCACGTGCGAGTGTATCTCGCCATGAGAAACGTCACTTCCTGTTCGAACATTCACGAATTTTGGACTCCTGAGCGCAATGGGGAAATATTCTCCAATCCTGCGAACTCGTCCCAAGCCCCCCCTCCTCCCGTGAGCGTTCGTCCAACAGCAAGACTTTCTCCGCGGTGATTCTACCCCAGTCAATTTTGGTAGCTTCTGTGAACGGCAAGTCTTTGAATTTGCGCAACCGTCTCCCTTCGTTTTATCGAACCGAGGAAAATCTCCATCGATTACCTTTGAGGAAAAGAAGTTTCCTCTTCCAGTGGAATTACGAGTAATCCCACATTTAACGTCGAACGTCATCTTTAAAGTTCAGCTATCTTCATCGGAAGGTTGGTTCGATCGTGCCTCACCTGCCTCATTCGGACCGTGCCCCACTTGCCTCATCGGATCATTCCACACTCGCCTCATGGCAAGAAGGACTTTCCTAGAAGTCACCGACCCGTAAGACTGAAATCTCCTAGATTATTAGTATTGTCAAGTTGCCCTTTTTGATCTGAGCCTAGTAACATTAATCAATTAATTCTATTTTGGAGAATTTTCCCTCATAATAATTATCACGAGACTATTTCAATTTAAATAATTTACTTTTGCCTATTATTATTCTTATTTTGATCTTTGCAATAAAATTATATTTCTGTTGTTTCATCTTTATCTAACCATGAACGATACTCTCGGCCTATTCAAGTAAGTCTCGCCAACCAATTATGAACTCTGTCTGATTATTAAGGATTTGAAACCCAACGCCTCGAGTTTGACCTCCTAGTCGGTGGTTAATTCCTGCGAACAGTCCTTCAATGATTCGCGTTGCAGTAGGTGATTAAGTCACCCCCCACATAATATAGGAGTAGTCTGTGGTATAAAATGGTGTTCCACGACACCAAGAAGTAATGGGGAATTAATCTGAGTGTTGAAGATAAATGTTTGCAATATTCTGATTGGCTAGGTATGAAAGGTAACAGGGGTCAATATGGGAGGAGCAAGGGGTGGTTAGAGCATGCAGAGTGTGTGAATTAAGAATTTCAATTAGACAGCTGAAAAAAACAAGGGATAGAACGTATGAAGTGTATGTTGAGTTCATAGATCTGGAGAACCCGTTCAATTTATAAGCAGATTCTTGATAAATTTAAAAGCGCACGGAATAAGGGGTAGCGTCCTGAAATAGATTGAAGACTGGAAAGATAATCAGAGGCAGAGTTATTGTTAATGGGAATAGTTCATCATGTGCTTCGGTCACTAGCTGACTTCCTTAAGGATCTATTCTCGGACTTTTGCTTTTTATAATATATAAAAACGATCTGGAAAAGTATATATATATATAAAATTTCAAAATTTGCTCATGACACGAAACTAGGTACGGGAGCAAAATACAATACTGAGTGTAAAAATTTGCAAAAAGATTTAGAGTAGTCCAATGGTCGAAAAGATTGCAGGTGCAATTCAACTTGTATAGGTCATGATAATCTCCGAATAGATTACAGTATAGGTGTTCAAACCTTAAATACAGTCGACATGAAAAGCGATTTAGGTGTTTCAATCTTGAGTGATTAAAAAACTTTTCAAACAATGCATTGTAGCTTCCTAAAAGCCAAATGGGGTTCTAGGATAATATCTATACATTTTTCGTTTAACTCAAGAGATATCATTTCCCTTATATAAAGCACCTATAACACCTAATTTGGACCTTGCCGAAAAATTTAGGTCTCCAAATATGCGAAAAGATATTTCAAAATTAGAACGTGTCCAACATCGAGCGACGAAATTAATTCCTTAACTTAGAAATAAATCGAATGAAGAGAGTAAGGAATCTAAATTAACTTTCACTGTAGGAGCGGCCAATTTATGAAGTTTTTAAAATACTATTAGGTTTCACTAATATAAATTATGAATCAATATTTGAGTTAAATTTCCGTAGTGCTTCTATATTATGATAATAGTCTTTTAGCAAACTGCATGCATAGCATAGTATGCTGATCTAAAAGGATCCAAGGCAGTTCAAACTCTTTCACTACCGTCAAAAATAATATCTTATTGATGGACAGTCGTAAAATACACTTCAAATAGAGAACGATATGATTTGTTACTTCGATAGAGAACTACAGAGATTTTTATTAAATAACCTGCACTGACGTAGTTAGGATATGTGGTTAAGATAGCAATCTCTCGCCCCATTGATCCTGCATCAGGCGAGCTGGGGGACACTACTTCTCCCCACTAATCAAGTGGTTGTATCCAATAGATCATTTTAACAATCACTATTGGATACAGCCACTCGCTTAGTGTGTATAAGAACCGTCCCTTAGAATGCCCGATGCAGAGTCACTGAGGCGAGAGATGGCTATCTTAACTACAAGTACGAGTAAGTAAATCGCTCTATTTTAAATCACTTCGAAGAAAATATGATTTCTCTGTACATGACCGTTCCTGAACTTAACTTGTCCGCAGTGTAGTGATCATTCTTTGGGAAAGAGTCACGCACCGTTCGAATGACAATTACAGAGATAAATAGGATTGGCCTAGCGTGAGACTGTCATTTTATGTTGGTCATAATTTCCTACAATCCATTTTCTTGCTATTCTGTCTATATAGCGACGCCTGAAGGGAAATTGTGCCGTGTGATATCACGAAATTGCTTATGCCTGTAGAAAGTCTGTCGCACTTCATAATAATTGTTTGTACTCTTAGTAAAAAATTATTATTAATAATAATAAACTTTTTTTGTATTGTGCTTCCAAAGGCCACATGGTTCACAGATCACCTGTCTGTCTACCAATTAAGAGAAGGGCCGTAAAAAAGGTGGGTCTTCAAAGTACGCGTGAAGGCATATATATATATATATATATATATATATATATATATATATATATATATATATATATATATATATATATATATATATATATATATATATATATATATATATATATATATATATATCACTAATAAATCAGAAAGTAATGAAGGTATGGCAATAAAATTTCGATATGCGGTTGGCAGTGTATTGATGCATCTACACAAATTTTCAAGTTAATTCATCAAAAAACAAATAATTATAAAAGAATAAAAAACATGCAGATACGAATGTCTTGGAGATGAACATTCTAGTATTTAGTCGTGTCCTTTTAGTTGAATTACTTGCTCCAATCTCCTATTATACCCTTTAATTAGTTTTTGACAGTAGTCTGCTGGGAATATTTTCCATTCTTCTTGAGAGAAAAGCTCCAATTCTGGAAGATTTCTTGGTTGACGCTTGTAGACCCTTGTTTTTAGCTCATGCCAAAGGTTTTCAATTGGATTAGGGTCTGATGACTGGGATGCTTACTTAATAACCAAACCTGCACCAATTTCGAAGTGTGCTTGGGATCGTGTCACGCTGGAGGGTTCAACAAAGCCCAAGTTCAAGAGCAGTGGCATCATTTCATCTGTATATGCTCAAGATTTCCACATAATCCTCATTTTTTCATCGTGCCTTGACTAATGAAGACTACTGACAGCAGATGAACTGAAAGAGCCCCATGACATTATAGGCCCCCTTCCGTGTTTGATAGTTGGGACGGTATTCTGAGGAAGATTCCGGGTTCCAATTTACGAAATACGTGGTGAGCGCGATTTTGTCCCAAAAGCTCTAGATTGGTTTCATCTGACCATAAAATACTCTTCAAGTAACTAAAAGGCTTGTTAATGTTCTTTCTGGAAAACTGTATTCGAACTTTTAGATGTGCAGGTTTCAAATATGGAGTCTTACCAGGTTAGTATACATTACACCCAGAAGAACTTAACAATCTACTAACTGTATTCTTGCTTACCTGTACCCTACTGCTTTGCAGTAGAGCCTGGATCTCTTCACGACTCATACGTGAATTCTTATCAACTTTTCTGAACAACTTTCCCCATGTTCTCATATAAATCTGTGCAGAGCGTCCGGAACAAACGGCGTTAGAAGTTGATCCGTTGCACCTGAATTTGGGAATTACATTGTAGATGCTGAATTTTGGCCCATAGAGTTGTTCAGCAATATTTCTAATCGATAGTTTATACTTATGTTCCTGAATAATTTGATATTTATTATCACTTGATAGCTCTTTTCGGTAAGCCAAGATGAAACTGCAACTACTGATGAGTGGCATCTATAATTGCCAGATATAACCTTTTGCCTGCCTATTTTCATTAATTTCCGATTCTAGATTATTTAAAAGTGATTTTTACCGAAATTTAACGAAATAATTTAAAAAATGCAAGTTTTATGAACATTTTCCTGATATGTACTAAGACTTTCATATCTGCATGTTTGTAATCTTTTATTTATAGTTCATTTGTTTTTCGATCAATTAACTTTAAAATTTATATGTCAATGCATCAATACACTATTAATAGCATAACGAATTTTTGTTGGGCTACCTTTAAGTCTTTATGATTTATTAATGAAAATACTGGACAGAGCTATTAATTCTTTATCAGAAAGATTTGAACAGTTACAAAATTTCAATAACACATGGGGATTTTTAAATGACCTAAAAGATCTACAAGATAAAAGTCAAGGTTGGGAGAATAAGTTAATGTACAAAGAAAATAGTGATATTAATGGATGTGATCTCTTGACAGAACTAGATATAGCCAAAGAGTTATTTCCTGATGATGTAGAGCTTCCAATAGAAGCCGCTAGGTTCATAAAGACTAATAAGTTACAGGATCTCATGCTAAACAAGTGGGTTGCATTAAGAATAATGCTTACAATACCTATTATTGTGGCCGCTGGCGAGAGAAGCTTTATTAAACTAAAGCTTATATAAACATAATTACGGTCATCTATGTCGTCATACTGTCCAAACTCCAGGATAAGAAAAACAATATTATTGTTCATTAAAAAACAACCCACGTAATAAACATTTGTAAGAGAACAACCTCTGACCACCTCACGTAATTTGGAGACCAGGTGCGATTGTATCCAGCCATGGAAAACGTCACTCCATCTTCGGGAACATTCGAGAAGTTTCGACTACTAGGCGTATTGGGGAATTATCTCTCGGCGAAGAAGAGAGAACGAACCACTTGTTTTTTTTCCGTGCCTTGCTGCTAAAAGCTGAATTTTCGTCCACCTCACGGATTAAGATGTATGTAGCTTCCTTACCCCCTGCTCCGAATCCCCCTTTCGTTCTTCCGGGCCACTCGTACAAATACCGAGTTTTGACTTAAGATCGAGGAGTCCCACACGCACCTCAAAGTCGTTTTCATCGTCTCGAGTCGAAGTCCCGTGAGCATTCATCAGACAGCAAGAGTTCTCCGCCGTGATTCTACTCCAGTCAATTTGTAGCTTCTGTGAATGGCAATCCTTTAAAGTTGCGCGACAGTCTCCCTTCGTTTAATCGATCCAAAGAAAATCTCCATCGATCACCTTTGAGGAAAAGAAGTTGCCTCTTCCAGTGGAATTACGAGTAATCCCACATTTCCCCGTCGAACGTCATCCTTGAAGATTGGCTATCTTTATCGCTATTCCTCGGAAGGTTGGTTCGGATTGTGCCCTATTTGCTTCATCCAGATCGAGCCCCACTTGCCTCATCAGTATCATGCCCCACTTGCCTCATAACATCGTGCCCCACTCACCTCATCCCAAGAAGGTCCTTCCTCAAAGTCACCGATCCGTAAGATTGAAACCCCCTCAATTATTAGTATTGTCAAGTTTTCCCTTTTGACCTGAGCATAGTAACGCTAATTAATTAATTTTATTTGAGAATCCCTCCTCATAATAATTATCAAGAGACTATTTAATTTTAACTAAAAAATAATTTGCCTATTTTTATTCTTATTTTGATATTTGTAAATAAAATTATATTTTTGTTGTTTCATCTTTTACTAACCTTGAACGATACTCTCGGCCTATTCAAGTAAATCTTGCCAACCATTTTTGCACTCTGCTTGATTTGTTAATGATTAGAAACACAACGCCTCTAGTTTGACCTCCTGGTCGATCGTTAATCCATGCGAACAGTCCTTAAACGGTTCGCGTTGCAGCAGGTCATTAAGTCTCCCCCCGCCTAATATAGCAGTAGTCTATGGTATAGAGTGGTGTACCACGACAAACTTAATTCTATTATTCTATACTTTTAGTTTTTTCCTTGTGACTTTTTTTTAGAATTATATTTAAAAAGGGCGCCCAACATCTGCTTGCCCAGGGCACCAGCAACCATAGGGCAGGCTCTGAATCTCATTAACTAACAACCAGTCAACCACATGATATATTCAACCTACCCATCGACCAGCTAACCAGCTACTTATCCACTAACGTTAAACCAACCCTCTATACAGACAACATCTAACTAAGAAATTAATCCACCCCTTCTTTATCCAATACCATGAGTTCCCTGTCAGAAACTACTATAACCACCATTTCGAACCCCTTGAGTTTAGGGAACCTCGGGCGTAATTTTTGTAAAAGCTCGATCCAACGGAGTGTAATTCGCCATTTACTTAACCTCCTCTTTAGTTTTGCTTGCGTATCATTTCTGTATAATCTCACAGAACATAAAAAAGGATAAAGGAATACTGAAACATCTGATAAATTGAGAAAATTGCTTTAATTATCCTTATCTCATTCAATTTCTGACAAAAAAATGGATGCGGAGACGAATGACTTCCAGGATTGTTTACCATAAAGGAAGTAAACAAAGCATCCACTGAATGAGGGCAGAACGAGGTTACTTTAAGGGTTATAAAACTTAAGTTTAGTTTAATGGTGATACTCTTCAGAACCCTTGTAACTACCATGTGAATGAGTTGAGTAGGGTACCTGAGGGTTATGAACTTGTTTATGAACTTCAGTCTTGTACCCGGTTTTTACGGGATGGACCTCTTTGCGAATCTCTTCTTTGAATTTCTTGATGACAGGTCTAAGTCGCTTATGGAGCTCAGTTTTGTACCCGATCACAGGGCGGAGTCTTTTGTGAACGCGGGTCTTAAGGTCGTACACAGGGTAGGTTCTGTACCTAACTTGGTGGATCTGAGGTCGTACGTAAGTTACTGGGCGAAGGACTGGATAAGAATAGGTCCCACCAAAACCATCATACCCAGTGCCATCAATGATGCCACCACGCCGACCTCCAACTCCAAAGCTACCGGGAATTCCATCCACGATTCCACTAATGCTACCTGGAATTCTATCCCCGATTCTACCAATGCTACCGGGAATTCCCCCCACGATTCCACCAATGCTATTTCCATACCCACCCCTAATTCCAACTCCATTTCCATAGCCATCATCAACTTCAATTTCATTGCCGATTCCACCGAAAACTCCGATTCCTCCTCCAAAGCCACCGGGGATTACGGGACCTACTCCAGACTCAATTCCAGGCCCGACTCCTTGTCCGACCACATATGGAGCTTGTCCAAGCCCATGGCCAGCTTGAATTCCGTATCCATTGTCCAATCCATCATCGTAGCTGCCGATGCTGTGTTCATATCCAATGTCAGCGTCCGGCTTAGGCTCGGCGTCAGCATCCGCATCGGCCCGAGCCGAGGACAAGAGGAAGACGGTGAAACAAACCTGCAAAATCACACACAAAAGTAGACAGGAGAAAAAAAAACACAATATATGGTGTACAAGCGTTCTTTATACGGTTGTTCACAATCAAGAGAGAAAGAGAAGTAGTATTCAGTAAAAAAAAAATTGTGACCAGAGGGAATTATCACTAAACGGAGAAAAAAATTTAGTGAAGTATGTAGATAAAACGGAAGAGGAATAATTAAAAAAGGATATGGATCCTAAAGATAACAATATAAAATCTCGTAACTTCATGAAACACGTTCGGATCCCTTGAGGGGAGGGGGAGACATCCACTCATCGAGGTATAAGTATTTAATGGAGGAAAAAACACAATAGCAGAAAAGGAGAGAATGAGACGGTTTATTGGGCAGCAGAGATGTATCGGAGATAAGGAAAATATGATGCAGTAAACACTTCACTTTAAAAAATAGAGACAGGAGATATATTATCAAATTCCAGCTGTAGCAGCGATGTGCAGAAGGGTGTGCTAGTCCTAACACTAGTGGGAATGAAAATCATTAGGATTAAATTCCCGAATTGGGTTATTATCCTTGCAAGAACAGAACCACAAGTCCTTGGCAACAGAACACAGGAAATGACCTCTAGGCTCATAAAAGGGACTGGGAGTCTCTATATTTCTTGTACAAACTTCTAACTCGAAGGCGTCCACTCAAACAAAGTTTCAAGGACGATAAGGACGCTTTGTAGAACTTGTAATCCTCTATCTAATATTTTCCTCTCTATGCACTTTTTCATTCATTTTCCTCTCACATTCTCTCCTCTACTGAGTGTCGTGTACCTTTTAGTTTAAGTAGACTTTTCTCTAATACTTATATACGGTGATACAGGTTAATGAGAATCCCAAAGATACTTCTGTAACTCTTAAAATATAAGTACATTCATCAAATCCTAAATATCAATTGAAAGAAGATAATTTAAGTCGATAAACTCGTATAGACTACGCCTGCAAAATCAAAGCGTTAAATGACATTTTTAGACTCGGGCTTCGTGGTCTTCATGGAATGTGTGGAACAGCTTTGTTTTATAAATGAGCAATGTAATAAACATGGAAGTCTTTAAAAGAAATAAACATCGGAACATAAAATTGTAACTCTACTCTTTAGAATGATATATAGGTTAAATGAAATATATAAAATATTAAGAATATATGGCTTTTCTTATAGATTCCATTTTCCTGGATCACCCAGTATAAGTCAACCTCTTCCAAGGTGATCCTCTATTTATTAGAAGCGTGAAAAATTGGGTGTTTTTTATCTTTGAATCGTTTCTTTAAGAAATCAAAATATTTACCAAGGTTCTCATGGCGAAACTATCTTGTGGGAAACAAACCAAGAACTGCTCTGAGCCTTTACGAAAAGGATTCTGCCTTTATACGCGACAGAATTTGCTTGTCCTTGATAACGGTCGTCTATCTGCCAGGAAGAAACTCTTCCAAGTGCATTCCTTGAGAGATTACGCTCATTAGTAAATTTGGAGAGCAGGTGGGTAATTTCGGTAATGATACACAATCAAATCGGAAGGCTTGCGGCACCCGAGTGATCCGCCGTCTTCCTAGTTCGTGCCAGTTTTGTTTTACGTCATCGAAAATGGGTTAATGTGTTCAAATAGCCATGACATGCGCATTGGGAAGTAGGAAAAAATCCCACCTTCATCTCTAATTTGATGAGAGAACTATTTATTTCCCCATTCTGAGAAATTTTCCAGTCGTTATTCCGATTGATAGACGCTCAAGAGGTTTAACATGAGAAAGCCTCCAATAGCCATCTCGCTGAACCCAATACTAGGTGTTCAGAGCATTATCATCTCCAGTAGCAAGTTTGTACAATAGCATGGACAATCAAAGACAAAAACATGGACACGTTTATGGCCTCTACATTATGTTAGTTGACTTACATGGGTCCTCCAGGTTAATCCGATTTTTAGGTGTTTGTATCTTACATGTAAATTAGTTTAGGCAAGGTTAGATGGGGGTATATTTCGATAATGAATCATAGTGACAGCATAATCTAGCCCAAATTTAATCGCATGTAAAATACGTCCAAACACCTAAAATTCACACTAGACGAAGAGACCCAAAAGAATCAAATGATTTTTATCTAATAATACCAAGTTCCAAAATTTTATATAATTATCTATTCAAAATTTTGAGTATGTTAAATATTGAAATAAAATATTATCATGTCTTGATAGTGGTACTCTAGTTTCCTTGATGGCACCAAGGGAGAGAATTTGAGTGAAAAGATCAAATAAATAAATACCTGTCGTTAAAGTTGTTTAGGGTGAAATTGAAAGTGTACCTTAACGTTCATTCATTAATAAAAGATATTTGACTTATAACCAATGGTTGTTGTCTTATGATCCTTATATGACTTAAAGAAGTCAGGATAACTCGATAGATATAAACTAGTAAAAGTCTAGAATTTACCTCCATTTATGAAAATAAACGCAATCATTTTCTTTCCCTAGAATAAGTTCACTTTTTAAGAAAATTGGAAAATTCCATCCGGGTTAGAATATTAATTTTGCGCTATCTGATTTTGAGTAGGAAATAACAAAGACACCAAATTGCGAAAGAGTTGGTTCTGTGGGAGGGGGTGTCAAACGCCCTTCCCTATTTTTGTCCGCCACAGTCGGGAATATAATTATCTCTAAATTTGTGAAATTAATGGCCCGCATCGATTTTATTAAGAAAAATATGATTTAAAAATGATCAAGCAGTCACACTCCATGTGCTTACACACAAATGCACGCATAGTCTATAGATGGCAAAAACACTGACAGACTGTAACATCATCATTTCAGGTACATATAAGCCTCTAACTTAAGAGAGACAAATCCATTCTCACTTTTTACATTTTCGTTGATCTTTTGCAATTTTCTTCCAGTCTTTGGACTATTTCAGAGGCTCTTTTAATCTTGTGATTGGCCTATCTTTGCGTCGTTATTTGAAAGGTGGAGGCCAATCTTTTTCATGTCTTAAAATCTTGTTACATGTCGAATAAGTTCCGATGTTCTTTTTACATTATCTGGAAGCTTAGTATGTACATGTACCCACGTAATTGTTTTTCTATCATGCGAAGTTATTCCCATCATAATACGTTCATGGACTCTCGGTTCTCTTGAGGTTTATCGTGAGTTTTGGGGGTCAGATTTGTTAGTTAATTTTTATAGGCTATAGTTGGGAGTAAGCATTACTTTTATCTATACTTTTCTTTGCAGACCGATGGACATTTCACTTTTTAAAGTGATGGTTTTCCTTCCAAATGCAAGCCAAATGAGATTAATTCTAAGTTGGATTTCTTGCTATTTTTTTCAGGTGACATTATTTTCTAATGACTTAGATAGAATATTATGTTTATGGTTTTCTTAACTAGTTTATTTCGATATTTAACTTCTCACCAGGTTTGGGGTTTTCGTTACTTTTATTTTCCCCGAATTCATGTTCAGACGATCTTGTTTGCTTTAATTGTTAAAGTCTTAAACAGTAATTGGATTTTTTTCTAGGCTGTCACTTGTGAGTTAAATATTCCTTAGGAATTTCAGGTAAATGATGCATTTCCCATTTAGCATTCTGAATATATGCTAAAGACAGGAATTAAACAGCTTGTGAGTTTTCATGCCAAGATTTTGGAAACTGGAACTGAAATTTAACTTATATTTTGAGTGAAATATTTTTTGCCTTTGTTTACGGATATTAGTTTTTATTTTGTATCTGATTATCCGGTAAGTTCTTCATTTGTTGAGAAATAAAAAAAAATGAGAGTAATATGTTTTTGTTAATCAGGCTACATTTAATTTCTGGGGGTATTTGTTGTTTTTTTTCTATTTGAACATAGTACTGGTAATTTTAAATTATGTTTATCTATTGTAAAGTTTCCCATGCACAATTCATTTGAATGTCAAAATTTTGCAATGAAATCTCACATGATATTCCTGAAATTTGGCTTTTATTTGGAGTCAAACTAGTCCTTATTTCATCATGGAATCTATCTTATATATTTCTACATATCTACAATCAAATTTTGGTGGCTGTACTAGAACAATAATTCTCTATGATGTAAAATTTAAAAACATATTAGGCTTACATGTCCTACTCATAAGGACACTAGAATATTTCCTAACCATTTCATAAATTGTTTATGGATAAGAAACTCCAACAAATGCTCTTTGTTCATCCTACCTTTTGTGATTGAATAAGTGATGATCGTTTGTTTGAGAAATAACTTGACCAGTTCTTCTGATTTCACGAAGATCAATTCAGTTCTATTACCATTCGTCAACAATACCTTAAAATGCGAAACAGGGGAACATAGGGCTTAGAATTTGAAATAAACCGATTAATAGGATGATCAAAGGTAGGTATGCACCGGCATAGGCCCTAAAACCGATCGAAAATATTTTATGGCAATTCTTTGATAGAGTGACTACCAATGATAATTTTGGAAAAATATTACGATTATAATTAACAATTTATCCAAATGGATATTTGAATTTATCGTAATATTCATCAAAGCATCAATCAGAAAGGTTATTTATGGTTAGCTTTGGCTCTACAGTTAAGTATGCGACGTACCATCTAGTTTATAGTTAACTTTATGATCTACTTCCTACTTCCTAGTTAAGTTTATGTCTAGTTTCTAGTTATGTTTATGGTCTGCTTCCTGCTCTGTTGTTGGGTTTCGGTCCACCTTAAGTTTACAGCCAATAGTTTATTTCTGGTTACTTTTATGGTTTACCGTTCAGTTTCTGGTTGTATTTGCGGTCTACAGTCTAGTTGGCCTTAAGCTAGATTTTGTTTAAGTTTGCGGTCTACCATCTACTTTATGTTATACTTTGCGTTCTATCATATAGTTTCTGGTTAGCTTTGCGGTTTATTGCATAGTTTCTATTTAGGTTTGAGGTCTACCGTCTAGTTTTTTGTTAATTTTGCGGTATACTCTCTAGTTTCTGCTTATATTTGCAGTCCACAGTCTAAATTCTGGTTACGTTTTCGTTCTGCCGCTTAGCTTCTGGTTAGGTTTACGATCTACCACGTCGTTTGTGGTTCAGGCTGTGATCCACTGTTTAGTTACTTTAGTGAATTTAGTGGTCTAGGGTATATTTTATGGTTGTTTGCGATTCACTTATATTTTGGCTAATTTTGCGATCTAGATTTTAGTTTATGGTTAAGTTTGTTGTTCACCTCATACCTTCCGGTTATTCTTTCTCTCTACAATCTATTTTATGGTTATGTTTGCAGTCTACCAATTAGTTTATGGTTAAGTTTGAAGGCCATCGTTATTAACAACCTCTCCCCATGTAAGATTTAATCTTTACCTGTTTGAAACGGCTTGAGAGTAGGCAATATTTGAAGTGATTGTTTTGGAAAAAGTTAAATGCCTTCTCCAGAGGTACTTTGACACGAGGTGAGTCCTAAATTCTCTTGCTAGTTGGTAGGTAGTTATAGAAAGGGATAAATTTGAATTTATAAATATTTAAAAATAAAGGTATTAAAAATTTGAATAAGGCAACTAGCGTCAGACTTCAAGATCTGCTTTTGAAAGAGGTTAATTAGGGTCGCAAAGCGTCTCGATGAAGAGCTTGAATCATAAGGAGAGGAGTAGTTTGATAATAATTCGATAAAGATCATGGATTTGATAAGCGTCAGCATATAGCAGACTAAAAAGAATTTAAAAGATTTGAAGGTACGCACAAGGGAACCAAAGTTTTAAGCAATGTAAAATATTTGACGATAAATGGACACTCCACGACAAAAATAATAGAAGTAAACTAACCTTGCACAACTTAATACAAACTTAAAATGACTTACCTTAACACATACCAACAAATATCAAAAATACTAAATAAATAGGAACGTTAATCGGAAAGGGGAGAGGAGAAGCCAAAAATGAAAGGTATTTTAAAGGTGACATTGATCCCTTTCTTCTTGGTGCGTCAGATGGTGCACCCCGAAAACGACAGCGTGGACACAGGGAAATCTCTTATCTATATGATTTTTAAAAATGTATAACTTCTGAAAAAGGCCCCATATACCCTACACCCACTGTATGTGGGGGGATCCAAGGAACACTCTCTATTGGTCTTGTTTCAAAATAAAAATGTGTAGCAACCCACCCTGGTGGCACATGCCCACTACCAAGTAGGGAAGAGGAGCTGTATACGCGTCCTTGGAGCCACATAAGGTTTGTCTTAAAATCTGGTCGACAGTAAAATGTGGACCCAATTACTCTAAAGGTACACAATAAAGTATATAAAAACGGCAATTCAGCGAGAAGAATTCAACCCGACGTCGATAGAGCGATCTAGGAGACAGACAAAGAGGGCAGGAAAACTAAAGAAGGGTATATACTCGAAAACAGGGTAGGTGAACAAATGAGGGAAAGGGGAAAATTCATAACCCGAAGATATTTTTTTTACACCAGCTCCTATTCTCTTGTTAAATTTGCGGTTAAGTCTCTTTTTTCTGTTAAAATATGCAATTACCCGTCCATATTGTTGTTAAGTTCACAGCCTTCCCTGCAGTTTCTGGTTAGTTTTGCGGCATAACTTCTAGTTTTTGATTAAGAAGCGGTGTAACGTCTAGTTCTGGATAAATATGTGGTCCTCTGCTTTGCCTCTATCTAGGTTTGCGGTCTAACGTCTATTTTATTGATAATCTTTTGGGCTGCCATCTATTTTCTGGTTTACTTTGCAGCTTATGGTCTACTTCATGGTTAGATTTAAGTTGCCATTCTACGCTGTAGTTTCTATTTAAGATAGTTGTATATGGTCTAGTTTTGGGTCCTCCTTAGTTAATCGCTTAGCTTATTATTATGTTTGCGGTCTAGTGTCTAGTTTCTTGTTACGTTTACGGTCTACTCTCTAGTTTATAGTTAAGTTTTGGACTACTCACTAGTTAAGTTTGCCTTCTACCTCTAGTTTCTGTTTAACTTTTCGTTTCCCCACCTAACTTTTGGTTAAGTTTGTGATGTGCCATCACATTTCTAGTTACGACTGTGAATAATTTTCTAGTTTCTGATTAAGTTTGTGGTGTGCTGTTTACTTACCTGTTAAGTTTGCGGTCTTTAGGTTAGGTTTTGGTCGACTCTTTAGTTTCTGGTTAAGGTTTCGGTCCACCTCTTATTTACCTTGTAGTCAAGTTTTCGGTCTACAGCCAATTTTCTAGTTCAATTTGGGTTGCCTAATCTATTTCTGGCTAATATTGTGATCTACTCTTTAGTTGCTTGTTATGTTTTAGGTCTACATTCATGTTTCTTGTTAACTCTGCGTCTCATCGCCTAACTTCTGGTTAAGCGCGCGATCTACCGCCAATTTTCTGCTTCGTTTGTGGTCTACCATTTAGCTCTCCTGATTAGGTTTGCTGTCTATTCTCTACTTTCTGATAAATTTGTAATCTAACATCTAGTTTGTGGTTAATTTTGTGGAGTATTGTCCAGTTTCTGGTTAATTTTGAGAACCCAACCTAGTTTCTATTTAATCTTACGTTCTCCTGTCTAATTCCTGGTTACGTTTCCCCTCTACTGTCTATTTTCTGGTTAAGTTTGGGTTTATTTTTAATAAATTGTTGGGGTTATTTTTAATCAATTCTTAAGTTTATTTTTAATCTATTATTTAGATTATTTTTAATCAAGTCTTGGGTTTATTTTTAATCCCTTCTTGAGCTTATTTTTAATTAATTCCTGAGTTTTTTTTAATGCTTACTAAAGTCCTTCTATTGGAATTAGACTGCCCACCATGTCAACTAGGTATGAGGTGTGTCGTATGCAACCATGCTGCAGCTGACATCTGGATAATTGCGTGTTATCTCAGCCCCAACCACGTGGAGGAAGGTGCTTTAGTTGTAGAGATTCTGAAGCTTCTGGACAGTTGTGCATTCTTATGGTCCAGAATGCCTCAAATCGTGTGCATATAAGCCTTCAACACATTTTTACTTCCCCAATTTAGCCACTCTGTATGAACCTATTTTAACTAATTTGATTTGGAGATTCCATCGTTATTTACTTTTAAGTGAATTAATTTATTTATTAATTTACCATCTAAAGGATTATCGAACCTATAATTAGGTGAAGCTATTTAGGCAAAATAATTCCAATGTCTAGAAAATAGAGAAATAAATAGAAACCCTGATAATTACTGAATATAATTACTACATTTAAATAATTAAATGCATTTTGACCAATGGCAGTCCATTAATAATTATTAATACTTTCTGAAGTTCCCTTACCGGCTTTTAGAGTTGCCATTTGCCAAGGCATAAGATTAATAATTTCTGATATTACACCTGATGTTATTTCTGATCTTGCAGCTGGTGTTACTTATGATATTACACAGCTGTTTTATTTCTGATATTACAGCTGGTGTTATTTATGATACTACAGCTAGTGTTATTTCTGCTATTACAGAGCTGTGTTATTTCTGATATTACAACGGGTGTTATTTATGATATTATACCTGGTGTTATTTCTGGTACTACAGCTGGTGTTATTTATCATATTACAGCTAGTGTTATTTTTGATATTACACAGCTGTGTTATTTCTGATATTACTGCTGATGTTATTTCTGATATTGCAGCTGGTGGTATTTATGATATTACAGCTAGTGTTATTTCTGATATTACACAGCTGTGTTATTTCTGATCATGTTTGTTCGAATACATTCAGCAATTCTGAATGTGTTTACTGTTTTTTGTTTTTTTTAACTTTTTCCGTAAAGTCCTATCTACTATTCACCAGATGATTCTATTAGGTTCATGTCATGGGACTGATTTGGTTTAGTCCTGTTCTTTTGACCTTTTACAGTATGACAAGGAGCACCATCTTCCACGAATAAACAACTTTCTTTGTCAAGCTGACCATTTGAAAACACTGCTAGAAGTCCCTCTTTAAGAATGCCAAAGTAGTTTTTCGAGTTGATTTGCCAACACACTTAACTAATCTCAACCTCCCACCATTCCAAATTACTCTCCACGTCATAACAGAAAAGCCACCGTGTGACATCGTTGGTTGCAACCTGTTATGCCAAACCCCTGACTGGGCCTTGAGGGAGTAATCTCGAAACCCGTACCCATCAACTGTCGGAAAATTTGGCACTGTTTCAAAATTCCAAAGGCTTGTCGCTCATTTCTTTAGCCTATCCATTTCTCTTCTTAATATTGGTCATATCTAAAAGAGGCTTCCTCTTTTTTGTACATCCATAATATGCAAAAGAGTGAAAGTAATTTACTTCTGATGATTGAGTTGGAATTTCCTTATCACAAACGCGGGGTAAAAGTAATCAGCATAATTTAATTTAAAGTCCCTGTTACCATTCATGTTATTGTCCATGCTGTGGCGGTTTCCAAATCTTGAATGGATTTGTTTATCCAATCCACTCTCGATCAAGCACCCGTTATCAGCTCCTTGCATGCTATTAAAGCAATTTCTGACGACAGTGAAATATTTTCAAGGTAATTTAACCACGCGATGCCCTACTTTGCTAGCGGTTGTTCTCTAAAACGTATTAAATAACTAATAAAAAATTATTTAATTTCCTGGACCTCATCTCATTTAACTTTGCCCCTTCTAAACTAAGTCATACATTGCTTTTTTTTCCAATAAACTGCATTAACGCAGTTAGGATATAACGTTACCATAACAATCTCTCGCTCCACTGATCTTGCATCGGTCACGCTAGGGAACGGTCATCATCCAAGGCAAGCGAGTGGCTGTATCCACTTCCCTGGGGTGAATAGGAGCGTGCCCCGAGGCATATTCAATGGGACGAGAGATTGCTATCGTACAGGAGCTGCCTCATATGGGCTATTGACTAGCCTTTAGCAGACTCTTTCTTTTCTTATGTTATTTTTATTGTTGTGTTGTCGTAACCTCGTGCGTGTCTTTTCTCAGTTGAAGATGCGCTCTTTAAAAAAAGAGGGAATAATTATTATACTATTTAGCTCAAAAGAATGTACAACCTGATATAATAATTATCATCGAAACTTGGCCTGGTTCGCGCAACTTTAGCTCCTTGCTGTTAATCGTTATATCTCTTTCACACTTTCAGACACTGTAATGTTCGGATATCGGCAAATACTTACACTTTTCTTACATAGTGTAAGTGTATACTCTCCATCATCTAGATCTCTTATATCTCTCTTTACTATACTTTATGACCACTTCCTCACATCTACACATACTGGTTGGCGACTTAAATAATTAAGCCTTCCAATGCTGAATTCTATTTAATTCGTCTTTGTCGTATCTCCTTTCCTTATTAAATTTCCTATCCATTTCTCTTCCACTACCTCGTGTATACGCCCTATAATGGTGGCATGCAGTATATGATTTTAATTTCAACTCACGGCACATTCACTAATAAGACACCAATTGGCTCGTCAATTATATTTGGTTATATTCATGAGAATTAAACCCAAAACTGTTAGAAAACCGAAATTGGCTGAAACAATTTCTCCGATGGTAATTTCCTCCACTGTATGTTTTAGGGTGTTCCGAATGTCACCCCTTTGAAAAACAACTGCAATATCCTAATACTTTATATATATATATATATATATATATATATATATATATATATATATATATATATATATATATATATATATATAAATATATATATATATATAAATATATATATATATATATATATATATTAGTCTACATTAATTTTTATATACATATAAATATAAATAAATGCCCCCCGTGATCTAGTATTCCCGCCCTTACATTGTATCGGCCTCACAGTTGTTTTTCAGAGGATACCAAAATATTCGGAACAACCTATAGTATTCAATCTATTTGAAAGAAGCTGCATAGTTGATACCCTATGCCAGATGGTCATAGTTGATGCCCCAAGCCATATGGTCATAGTTGATGTCTTAAGTCAGATGGTCATAGTTGATGCCCCAAGCCAGATGGTCACAGTTGATGCTCCAAGCCAGATGGTCATAGTTGATGCCCCAAGCCAGATGGTCTTAGTTGATGCCCCAAGCCAAATGGTCAGAGTTGATGCCCCAAGCAAGATGGTCATAGTTAATGCCCCATGCCAGATGGTTAGAACGATTTGAAAAGCCTTAAAAAAATATACACTCAATCAATTTGTTTATGGATTATCGAAGGCTGTTTCTTCCTCATCCACTGATCCTACATGAAGTTACTTTTGGTATTCTTCCTCATCCACTGATCCTACATGAAGTTACTTTGGGTATTCTTCCTCATCCACTGATCATACATGAAGTTACTTGAGGTATTCTTCCTCATCCACTGATCCTACATGAAGTTACTTGGGGTATTCTTCCTCATCCACTGATCCTACATGAAGTTACTTGGGGTATTCTTTAGGATATGCGAAATTATTCTGAATTCTTTTGTAGGTGTCTTTCTTCATAGAAATTTGCAAAAAGTGATAAATCTAAAAATAATAGGGAAACAAAAACTAAAGAAATATTTGCTAGAGTATATTATAATTGCCTTAATATCTAGATGTAAAAAAATACATTAAATGGGTAAGAGGCTGCGTAAATGACTTAATGATGGGATGAATGCTCATCATGGTGATGAGTGTGGGGGTGAATTGTCTTATGAACCTCGGTCTTGTATCCATGGGGGGCGGGGTGAACCTCCTTGTGAACTTCGGTCTTGTAGCCGGTTTTTACAGGGTGAACGTTCTTCTGAACTTCGTGTTTGTACCCTTTAATGACAGGCCTCAGGCGTTTGTGGACTTCGGTTTGGTAACCAATGACTGGACGGACTCTCCTTTGGACATGGGTTTGAAGTCCGTAGGTAGGGTATGTTCGGTACCCAACGGTGTGGATCTGAGGTTGAGTGTAGGTCACTCCACGAAGGACGGGGTAGGAATAATAGCCACTGCGACCACCGTGACCGACTCCAATCAAAGGGGCATATCCGTACCCATGCCCGAGGCCTCCAATACCATTACCGATAGCCTGGGGGATAATTCCGCGGTTGCCAATTCCGTGGTAGCCAATTCCATCGTAACCAATACCAGTGTGGCCAACACCGTTGTAACCAATGTTGGCATGGCCGATGCCATGGTAACCGACTCCGCTGTGGCCGATGCCGTGGTCACCGATACCCTGGAGGCCGACTCCGTGAGGAATATCATTGATTATGTGGCCTCCGCCTCCATAGCCATGATGATCATGTCCGTATCTTGAGGCATAATCCCCTTGGCCGAGAGTACGGCCGATTCCGTAGCCCTGGTTCGAGAAGAGACTTAGGCCATTACCGAGAGAGAAATCCGGTTTTGCGTCGGCATCAGCGTCGGGATTGGCCACGGCCACAGGGTCAGCATTGGCATCTGGTGATGGCACTGCGAGTGCCAATAAAGAGGCAAAAAAGAATATCTGGAACGAAGAAGAAAGTGCCATTAACCTACAGTGTTCTGATAGTTTACAATTATTGCTACCTTTCTTTTTCACACACATTCTTCATATGGAAATGCACTGCTTAAATGAGATTGTACCTTTTACCACATAGATACAAACATGGATTATTATGAGGTTGTAAACAAATTAATCTGTGTTTAAGAAAACATATAAAAACATCTTTGAGTTTTTTAAATTTGTTCCAAATTTGCTGAGCTGTTTAAATATAATTGTAATAATGCTTAGGGATTTTGTAAACTGTGATAATGTCTAGGCAGTTTTTAAACTAGCAATACCTAAGCCTTTTTTTAAGCTAGTAATGTCTAGAAAAAGTCGACAAAATGGTGTCTTGGTGCCAAATGAACTGTCGAGAGGACAACATGTACAACGTGTGAGTATGGCTTCATATCCATTGGTTCGAAATGTCCATGAGCTATTTTCTCTGCAGAATTGAAGATCAAAAGTAAGTCATTGACAACAATATTAAGGGTAAAAATCAATGTCTTGATCTCAAATATAAACCCAACCCTTCTTCTAGAAGTGATGCCTAGCAGCAGAAGCACCCCCTTCTGCTGTGTGTTAACTGTTAAAACACAGTTAACATACATTTATGTTAAAAAAATGCAACGCTTAAATCAATCTTTTGAACAAAAATGTCCTTCATTGTTGTCTCCCTTCTCCATACCAATGCACTACTACATGTGACTCATTTAACCCAAGAAAAATTCATTTTAGATTGGGAAATTCTTCCTCATCCTCCATATTTACCGGACTTGTGTTATTACAATTTATTTAAATCATCTTAACATCGCCTAAATAACAAAGTTTAATCTGATATTCATGTAGAAAAGAATATCAATTAATATATTATACCCGAAACCGAATGAATTCTTCAAAAGAGTATCCACTGTTTAGTTAAATGACGGGAGAGCATTGGCAATAATGCGTGCCACCACTACTAAGAGGATTATCAATAATAATACAAATTGCTGAGTAACTTTAAAAAAAAATGATATTAGTTTGCTTCTAAAAATATACTTATTTTTTGACAATCTAATATAAGGTAATGCCTATAATTAATGAACAACATCGTGCTAACGGAGTTTTACGCCTCAATTAACGAGTAATGAATGCTGTATACACTTTCATGCAAGCTTCTACAGAGTTAACCTGTCAATCACCCTTTATTTTTGAGTATTCTTTCATAACATTGCTAGTGTATGTTAAGTTTGTTGTCCCGAAGTAGGGCGAACAATGTAAATACCTTAGACTACTACTTTTACAGTTTCCTACGATAAAAATATCAAATATCGCTCGTACCAGATTTCAATTATTGCATGTCATCTAAACGACATGGATCCCTTCTTTGACCCAAATGCCCTCAACTCACTGGAAAATAATTTAATTTACCGTGACTTTCATAGTGTCTAAATGAGCCTCGAGGGATACTGTGCGGAGACGATCGAAAGCGCCTTAGGAATGACTTCGAAATCCACTTCACCCATTATATATACACGGAGAAGGTCCAAGCTTGGCTGACGTCCTTCGCGACAGATTCTCCCTTCAGCTCGAGGCCGCTTGACAGCTTCTCGATTTGAAAATCCTCCATCAACGACGAAATACGATTTCGGTCGAATTTTTAAGAATTATTCGAGAAGGATTTGAAAGTATATAATCACACCGTTTAGAAATCGAGGATTGGAGGGAATTATAAAGGGAAAGGGGACCAGTAGGATGTGTGTGGGTGGATGTAGGTAAGAAAGAGTGGATTTTGGATGGATAATTTTGTATCTTTCGTTTCTTCATAGGTATGAAATGCGTTCATAATCCATCATTTCAGCACATCATCATTTAAAAATAGAATGCTTCGTGTGGGCTGGAATTTAATGTGGGGGAAGTATGTTTTAGGGGTTTCCCCATTGGAGGGGGAACGTTCCTAAGGAGACAAGAGGGTGTATAAGCGTGCTAATGAGCTCCATCTCACATCTCACCTTCCCATTTTCGCTCGGTTTCGATTGCAAGGGGTTCCACTGCAGTGTTGCATCAGTCCCTTAGACGACGCAAGAGAGATCAAGCCTTGAATTTCTCTCATACTCGTTTATTTTCTTACCCCGGTGTACCATCATCCAAGGGTGACGGGAATCTGGGGTAAAAACCACGTTCATATTTTTTAGTATTTGCGCACTCTTATATGCGGGGGTGGGGGGTGGTAGAAAAAACCTTGCATAAATATGCCTTCCCCCTCTGTTCTCGTCTTTGGTCCAAACAAACGTGCCAACGCTAGTTCATTCTGATTTGATTTTTTAAAAATAGTTTAAGACACTGATACCCTCGTTATTCACACATAAGGTTAAACTTTTGTTTTAAATTACACCATTCTCATCCTTACTCACTTTTTTTAACTTTTAATTGTCACTTAATCTGGTTATTAATCTGGTGGAGCGCCGATTACGAGTACAAAACAACTCCCAAATTAGAAATATCAATTTAAGTGTTTCTTTTACCTGCTCCCCCGGCCAACATAAGTCGTGACGTTGACCACATATAAAAAGTACCGAGCCTTACATTTAAGGAGGATAATTCGAGCTTATCTCTTTGGGAGGAAGGGGAATGAAGCCTCATAATACGAGTCTATGTAGTAGCAACGTTTCGATCCATTCAATCAAGCCACAATGACCTTTGTATAACTCCAGTTTATGATCAGTGGGATTTGTAGCTTGGGATCTTTTCAAATGACGGGTCTAAATTAATGTCTTAGATTACCCGTTCTCTTGCAGGGACCCTGCCTTTTACGGACAGTAAGTCTAGCCGAGTGAAATCACCCCCTTCGATTATCGCGAAGCTAAGCCACATCGGGTGTGTGTAAATGACCGGATGGAGCCCCGATTTGGGCGGTTACTCTACGCTGTAGATAGCCGTAATTAGGATCCTACGTTAAACTGTAGTGGGAGGACTCTTTCACTAGTTATA
Organism: Ceratothoa steindachneri; assembly: GCA_963969495.1. Lineage (NCBI taxonomy): Eukaryota > Metazoa > Arthropoda > Malacostraca > Isopoda > Cymothoidae > Ceratothoa > Ceratothoa steindachneri. The sequence continues at coordinate 29,995,734 of OZ018325.1, forward strand.
CCCACTTCATTCTACTTTTTTCTGCTTTATTTTTTGTTCTTTCATCATTCACACGTTTGGATAAAGCCGAATGAGGGAGATAGAAGGAGTTTAAACACCAATTGAAAGATCTCTCCGATCCCATGAATCAAACGACTTATAGCTTGAACTTTTGAACCCTGCTGCAGCTCACATCTAGAGGATTCCGTGCCATGTCGGCTTCCACGCCCGCAGATGCATTGCCTTTCAGCTCAAAGGCCGATGTGAGGATTTAAGGCTATAGACACCGAAGTGCCAAATGTTCCGGGTAAAGGTATTGGTGGGTAGCACCACCGTACCGTGGTGTCATGGCAATTCTCAGACCTAGATCAGTTGTGATCCGACATTTCTCGGATTAGTGTGAACACCTTCTAGGCTGCATGTGACAAGTCGACGGGCATTATCGGAGTTCGAACGGGGCGTGATAGTGGGTGTCGATTTCTAAAACCATACAGATAATCAATATCTCTCTTTCGATCTAAGGCGTCACATTTGTACCCAGAATACCTCATTGTAGGCATTGCTGCCCTCGGTGCACAGCGCAGTGACTGACCACGGGTACTTAGTGATCATGATTAACGGCGTCTGTATAAAATTGTTCATGGTAACTGACAACCACCACTGGCTCAAATCTCACTCACATCCAATGCAGGAGGTACCACACGCTTATCCATCAGGTCAGTCTTTACTTTCAAAAAGATATGGTAGCAAAAGAGTCATCAGAGCCCCCATCCCCCATGTGGACATCACGACACCGGATTCAGCGTCACACCTAGGTTTGTGACTTCATCAATTGGACCTGAGAAGACTAGCAACATGTGGTCGATTGAGTCACGGTTCCGGTTGTTTTGGGCTGATGGCATGACCCGAGTCTGGCGCATACCAAATAAGGTCACGAACCCAAGTTGTTCAAATGCACTGTGTAGGTTGGTGGTAGTTCCTTGTATTGTGCTGAATGTTCACAAGATATGGGTTGGGTCCGCCTAAACACGTCATTCAACGGTGTCCCCTACTTTGGAATGCTCCGTGACCATTAGCATCCATTCTCGGACTTCAGGTACGCCAACAACGATGGGGTATGGCAAGAGGTCAATGCATCGCGCCATCGGGTCCAAAGGGTACCTAGAATTGGTTCGATGGGCATTCTGGAGAGTTCCGTCTAAGGTGGGTGAGGCCACCAAATTAACCTGACATGTACCCACTCGAGCATTTATCGGACGCCGTACCCAGATCTATTCGCACCCACCATCTTGCACCTTTCAACCCTCAGGGAACTATGGACAACCATCGAAACGGCATCGGACTACACCCCCTCCCTTTCCACGGGTCTTCAGTCCACTTATGGGATCAAAGTCACGTCAAATTACTGAATTCGCATTGCTAGAGGAGGGTAGGGGGGGGGTACAATCCTAGGTACTTATCCCACGATTTTTGGTACTACAGGGTGTATATGTATCTTCTACATATTTTAACTTCTTCCATCTTCATCACTTTCTACAGATCCTACAGTTTTATGCTTAGGAATTTTCTACAGGAGATTCACTCGTTGGTTTTCTCTATAAATATAAATCCCCCGAACTTTTTAACCCCCAAAACCTCTTTTATAAAAGTCACCCCCCTTGGGTATGTTGAATGAAGGAATAATCCTTACCATCCCACCTTCAGGTGTAGGAAAGGCAACCACTGCAGCTGACATCTAGTTTATTTGGGGTTAAAAAATCTTCCACACATTTTCACCAGCCAATTCAAAGATATAATTGACGTGATGCAATTTGGGACTAAATCCACAGACCGCGATTTCAGAGTAGTCTATTTTTTACCACTTAGCCATTTTTAACCACTCAATCACGTCCGACTTTTTTTTTTGCTCTTCAACCACGTACACTTTTTTAACCACTCAATCACGTCGGGCCTTTTTTTCTACTAAACCACGTCCACTTTTTTAATCATTCAATCACGTCCGGCGTTTTTTTTACTACTCAACCACGTCCACTTTTTAACAACAAAATCACGTCCGGCTTTTTTACTACTCAGCCACAGCCACTTTTTATAATCATTCAATCACGTCCAGCATTTATTTACTCTGCAACTACGTGAACTTTTTTAACGATTTAATCAAGTCCGGCGTTTTTTTTTTGCTCCTTAACCGCATCCATTATTTTAACCACTCAATAACATGCGGATTTCTTTTACTATTCAACCATGTGCACTTTTTTAACCACTTAATCAAGTCCGGCATTATTTTTACTACTCAACCACGTCTGGGTTTTTTTTGTCTACTTACCCACGGACACATTTTTAATCATTAAATCACGTCCGGCTTTCTTTTTTTTTTACTACTCAACCAAGTCCGGCTTTTTTTTACTACTCACCCACGTCCACTTTTTAACCATTTAATCAAGTTCTACTTTTTTTGCTAACTCAACCGCGTCCATTATTTTAACCACTCAATAACGCCCGGCTTTTTTTTACTATTCAACCACGTACACATTTTTAACCACTCAATCACATCGGCCTTTTTTTACTACTCAACCACGTCCACTTTTTTAATCATTCAATCACGTCCGGCTTTTTTTACTACTCAACCACGTCCACTTTTTAACAACTATATCACGTTTAGTTTTTTTACTACTCAACCACGTCCAGTTTTTATAATCACTCAATAACATCCGGCTTTTATTTACTCCCCAACCACGTGCACTTTTTAACCACTAAATCACACCCAGCCTTTTCTTTTGCTACTTACCCCCGTCCGGCTTTTTTTTACTACTTATCCCCGTCCGGCTATTTTTACTACTCACTCACGTCTAATTTTTAACCATTCAATCACGTACGGCTTTTTTTTCTATTCAACCACGTCCACTCTTTTAACGACTCAATTACGTTCGGCTCTTTTTTTTTACTACTAAGCCACGTCCTCTTTTTTAACTATTCAATCACGTCCGGCTTTGTTTTACGGCTCAACCATGTCTGGCTTTTTTAATACTCAACCACGTCCACTTTTTTTAACCATTCAATCACGTCCGGCTTTTTTTTGTACAAATCAACCACGTTCGTTCGGCTTTTTTTACTACTCAACCACGTCCACATTTTTATCCATTTAATCACGTCCGCCTTTTTTTTCTGCTACTCAACCGCGTCCATTATTTTAACCACGTCCAGCTTTTTCTTTGCTATTTAACCACGTCCACTATTTTAACCACTTAATGGCGTCCGTCTTTTTTTACTGCTCAACTACGTCCACATTTTAAACCACTCAATCACATCCGGCTTTTTTTACTACTCAACCACGTCCACTTTTAACCACTCACTCACGTAAGGTATTTTTTACCACTCAACCAGGTCTACCGTTTTAACCACTGAATCACATCTGGAATTTTGTTACCACTTAACCACTTCCACATTTTTAACCAGTCGATCGCGTCATGTCTTTATTTTACTACTAAACCACGTCCGATTTTATTTACCCCTCAAAACGCTCAATATTTCCTTCACCATTCAACTACATACACTCTTTTTACCACTCACCACTACTCATTATTTTATAACTTAGAACAAAAATCATTTAATTTCACCACTAGATACAATCATTTTACCATTATATTACATCCACTCATTATAATCCACATCTTTCCTTTACCACTAACCATCCATTGTGTACCACTCAACTAAGTATAGCTCTTTTTACCAATCAACCTCATCCAGTCCTTCTTTTTTTACCACTAAAACCAGTCCACTAATTTTATTTTAACACACAACCATGTGCAGTTCTTATTTACCCCTCAACTGAGTCCAGTTTCCTTTTTTTTAACATACATAACATAACATAATTACACGGATGACAAAAGCCACAAGGGCCTATCAAAGGTCATCCGCCTCCGTCAAAACCCAACCACAAAAAGCACCATCACCAGGGGAAGACAAAATCAAAGTCCCCCACAATATAATATAACAGATGACAAAAGCCACAAGGGCTCATCATAGGTCATCCGAGTCAAACGACCTCTTTTTTAAGGCATCCACACTCCCAGGAAAACTACATCCAGAGAAATTGCATCCAGAAACAAGGGTATTACCAATCAAGGCTTGTCAAGAACTAAATCATGCAGCTATAGATATATATAAACAATATTAATATATACAAAACTTAGGAACCATCAAAACCTTCCCTTCCCATAAACTCATCCAACCTACTCTTAAATACATTTAAATTTGGACTACCTACTACCCTCTGCGGCAATTTGTTCCAGAAGTCTACCACTCTATTGGTGAAAAAATATGTTCTTAAATCCAACCTACACCCTTGCCTTTTAATTTTCAAGTGGTGACCTCTAGTTCGATTTCCATCATCTAACTCAAAAAACTTGCTAACATCCAATTTATCTATCCCCTCTCACACACCTCCTTTCGAACGAGAACATATTTAATACCCTCAGTCTATCTTCATATTCAAGGTGCCTCAGGGAAGGAATAATCTTTGTTGCCCTCCGTTGCACTGACTCAAGAAGGTTAATATAATGTCTAAAATGTGGGGACCATGCCTGTATACAGCAGGGTTTTATACCACTTGTCAAGTCAGTTTCTTTAACCACTCAATGATGCCCGTGCAAAAAAAGATAGCACTCAACCACGTGCATTTCCATTCTATGTCTGGTTCAGAGGAGAAGCTAAGGTAAGATCAAGATTTCACTGTCGTGGATTGCGTTGATCTGACTTAATTTCAGCCATTTTCAAATCCCCTGACCTTCCCTGACACACGTGGTGCTGTCATTTCCAAATTTAGGGCGAATTCACATTGAGAAATTTGTCCAGGGAAATTCTAGATTGTCTCCCACTGTGATAACTTCACCTTTTAAGGTGGGACTAAATCATTGATTCTCCTGTTCTTCGGACTCAGTTCTTTTATACTCGCTCTGTGTTCCAATCTCTCGAGCTTGGACGAAGCGATATCCTGTGGGTGGAGACACGTGGCTATGTTTATCTCTTTTGTAATACCCATAAGAAGGGTTTGTAAAGAGATTATGTGAATCGATTTTATTTGTACATAAACACACACACGTATATATATATATATATATATATATATATATATATATATATATATATATATATATATATACACCCGAAAAACAATTCCAAGCGCTTTCGTCTGTATTCTTAAAGACCTAATTCAAGGAATGAACAAGAGACAAGACATACATTGCCTTAAATAGTGGAAGAGAGGATTAGACTAACCATCTCTGGACCCTAATTACAGGGTACAAAATCCTGAAACAAACCTGGACAAACTGGGAAAGAACTAAATGTCCGGATTAAGCAACATCAAGCCAATATACGTAATCACAGTGAACAATCTGCGCTTTTTCTACATATGTACAATCTTAACCATAGCATTAACTAGAACAGTGCCAAACCATATTTCGAGAAATATATCAGAATGTATCTCCATCAGCGCGTCCCCAAATTTTAACCTTAGCTCTGGGTTGTTCATGCAAGACCCCTTTATCACTACATACATAAAATCTCAAATAAAGTTGCTTCAAGATTTTGTACCCCTTAATTAGGGTCCAGAGATGGGTAGTCTAATCCCCCCTTCCACTATTTAAGGCAATGTATTTCCTGCTTCCTGTTCATTCCTTGAAAAGGTCTTTAAGAATAAAAACGAAAGCGCTCGGAATTGTTTTTCACTATTCTTTTGTGGGTGTATCTGCATAACCAATCAAATTCCTATCCTTCTATAAGCCACATCCTTATTAATTTCTTTACTTTGTGATTTCTCCTGAACTTCATCGGTAAGCAATATTATACTGTAATTTTTTACTTTGTGTTTTTGCTTCTTTTATTTTTTCGTGTCAATAGTGGTTATATTAGATTGATAATTTGATTCTCTTGACTTTTAAATTCCAGAGTTATTTTCTAATTTTTGATTTGCCTACATAGTCTTAACCTAATTATTTTTAATATTTTTTAACTGTATTAGATTAATTTATGTTTTAGAACCTGAAGATGGGTGATACGCCCGAAACGTTGTTCCATAAATAAATCACATGTACCTCAGCCTCCTATGTGTCCTTACCTTCACCGTGAAATGGAAGATTAGACTGGTCAGCAGCAACCCATATGACTATTTATATATATATATATATATATATATATATATATATATATATATATATATATATATATATATATATATATATATATATATATATATATATATATATATATGCGGTTAAAGTAATGGAATTATTATCCTCCTCGAACTGATAAAGGTGGATGAGCTATCCTATAAATGTAGTCTTCCAATTCGAGGAGGATAGGATCTCCTGCTGGACCTGAAGCAGAGCAGTTGTCTAATAATGCCATTACCTTAACGGCACGAATTTGTCTTGGATATTTTTCCATATATATATATATATATATATATATATATATATATATATATATATATATATATATATATATGGATGTATATTAGTGTATTATTATTATTATTATTATATTTTTTTATTCAACCATTTAAGAATTTTTAAAATTCATTCAACTCAGTTCTCAATTCTCAAAATACTTCGAGGGTTCGACAATGTTGACTACCGGGATATTTTCACACTGAGTGAGAACAGAACGCGCAATCACGGCTTCAAATTTGTACTGAAGCGTTACAACCGCAGTCTGTGTGGAAATTTTTTCACCTACAGTATCTGCGGTAAGTGGAACGCACTTCCAGCGGAAGTTGTCAACAGTGAATCTGTTGACCAGTTCAAGTCAAGACTAGACAAAGTCTTGAAAAGTGGCCGTTTAGGGACGCAAAACAATTGAGCAGCCATGTGCCCGCTCGATTGCTAGTCCAAAGGTACCCCCTTTGAATGGACCATAAGGTCTCCTAGGGTACATTCTTTCCTTGTTACTCTTTGTTACTCCTTGTTACTCATGTGCATATAAGGCCTGTATACCCAGACATAACTTTGAACTTTTATCTACACATATGTCCGTAAGTTTTTATGTATATGTAGATATTGGCTTCCCTATATGTACTTGTTCCCTTCACCATAACATAAGTATTGTAGCGCCCATTGCAAGGTGGATTAGGATCAACAATGAAGCCCCACAAATGAGTGTCATATAAATGCTATGGAGTCTTGAGATGGGCACACAAATAATTTTGCATATACAAATAATCTAAAAGCTTATACAAGTCTCCATATATAAGAATAATTCTTTGCCGAAATAATATATAACATCTTTGTAAAATAATAATGCCTAACTTTCGTCTATGTAAATAATGATATATATTTGACTCGAGGCGAGAAGAATGAATTCGAGGTATTCACACGGCGGCAAACATATGCACATGTACACACACATACAGAGTAAAGCGAAGCAAAAGTAGTTCCCATAGCCACCATAAAAGGTCAACTGTTCAAATAAGCTTACCAGCACGTGCAGAGTAAAAAATTATAGCAGCGGACGGTATTTACTAACGAATAACTGTGAAACGCAAAGTCGCATATCTGGTATTTGAGGCAAAAACAAATCTCTATCTCCATGGAGACGAATTAACACGGAGTGGAATAGGCTCCACCAAAACAACATCATTGGATAATAATAGGCCACGCCCACCGTTTACTACAAAAATACATACCGCCAGACTCAGCTACTCAATGATCAGAGAAAGGGATCAGGAAGAGGAGGCAAAGATCAGAAAGGGAAGGGTGAGGGAAAAGATCAGAAAAGAGTCAGATCAGAAAGAGTCAGAAACAGAAGAAGCCAGAAAGAGTCAGTGAGTCGTCATGGAGTAATACGCCCGTTTGAACACACCACACGCCCGTTTCGAATTCTTACGCGCAGCTACCTGAGTTCTACGCCTTAATAAAGAGTCCGAGATTCCTCCGTCTGGGATTTCCTTTCTACCGGTAATCCATATCGATCATTTTACCCAACCTCCCTAATCCCAAGCCTCGGTCAAGCGAATTCATCTCTACTCCGAACCTAGCAAGTTCTACGCCGGATAAAATTAAAGGTCCTTGAATCCTTTACCACAAGAAACAAGAACGTTCGTACACACATTAACTTCGAGCACCCTATAACAGGCTCCCCCATAACTGGTGCCCCTATTAACTCTCGAGCCCTATAACTGGTTACCCATTTATTAACATGGAGCCCCCGATAGTATGTCAAGTTTTATTGCTATGCATTCTGGCATATAACTAATGTAGCCCCCACCCCATTTTAAGCCCACTTCATTCCAGCACCCTCCCTTTCACTTTATCGAACTACATTTCTATCTATCTATTGTATTTTTTTTAGGAACCTTTTTTCCTTGTGCGAATTTCTTTCTAAAGCTCTTGTCCTGCATCCTTCCGCCTAAAGTATTCAGACTCGGATTTGTACTCCTGGACATTCTCAAGCATCTTTCACTATTGTTTATCCCTCCTGTCCTTAGTCGATGTCTCTTCCCTCTCGTCCTTATTTGATGTCTCTTTCCTCTCGTCCTTATTCGATGTCTCTCCCCTCTCGTCCTTATTCGATGTCTCTTCTCTCTCGTCCTTATTCGATATATCTTCCCTCTCGTCCTTATTTAATGTCTCTTCCCTCTCGTCCTTATTCGTGTCTCTTTCCTCTCGTTCTTATTCGATGTATCTTCCCTCTTGTCCTTATTCGATGTATCTTCGAACTCGTCCTTATTCGATGTCTCTTCCCTCTCGTACTTATCCGATGTCTCTTCCCTCTCGTCCTAATCAATGTCTCTTTCCTCTCATCCTTATTCGATGTCTCTTCCCTCACGTCCTTATTACATGTCTCTTCCCTCCCTTCCTTATTCGATGTCTCTTCCCTCTCATCGTTATTCGATGTCAATTCCCTCTCGTCCTTATTCGATGTCTCTTCCCTCTCGTCCTTATTCGATGTCTCTTACCTCTTGTCCTTAGTCGATGTATCTTCCCTCTTGTCCTTAGTCGATGTATCTTCCCTCTCATCGTTATTCGATGTCTCTTCCCTCCTGTCCTTATTCGATGTCTCTAACCCTCGAGTCCTTATTCGATGTCTCTTCCCTGTTGTCCTTAGTCGATGTATCTTCCCTCTTGTCCTTATTCGATGTCTCTTCCCTCTCATCGTTATTCGATGTCTCTTCCCTCTAGTCCTTATTCGATGTCTCTTCCCCCTCGTCCTTATTCGATGTCTCTTACCTCTTGTCCTTAGTCGATGTATCTTCCCTCTTGTCCTTAGTCGATGTATCTTCCCTCTCATCGTTATTCGATGTCTCTTCCCTCCTGTCCTTATTCGATGTCTCTAACCCTCGAGTCCTTATTCGATGTCTCTTCCCTGTTGTCCTTAGTCGATGTATCTTCCCTCTTGTCCTTATTCGATGTCTCTTCCCTCTCATCGTTATTCGATGTCTCTTCCCTCTAGTCCTTATTCGATGTCTCTTCCCCCTCGTCCTTATTCGATGTCTCTTCCCTCTTGTCCTTAGTCGATGTATCTTCCATCTTGTCCTTATTCGATGTCTCTTCCCTCTTGTCCCTAGTCGATATATCTTCCATCTTGTCCTTATTCGATGTCTCTTCCCTCACGTCCTTATGCAATGTCTCTTCCCTCTCGTCCCTATCCGATGTCTCTTCCCTCTCTTCCATATTCGATGTCTCTTCCCTCTCATCCTTATTCAATGTATCTTCCCTCTCGTCCTTATTCAATGTCTCTTCCCTCTCGTCCCTATCCGATGTCTCTTTCCTCTTGTCCTTATTCGATGTCTCTTCCCTCTCATCCTTATTCAATGTATATTCTCTCTCGTCCTTATTCGATGTCTCTTCCCTCTTGTCCTTAGTCGATGTATCTTTCCTCTTGTCCTTATTCGATGTCTCTTCCCTCTCGTCCTTATTCCATGTATCTCCCCTCTCGTCCTTATCCGATGTATCTTCCCTCTTGTCCTTATTCGATGTCTCTTCCCTCTCGTCCTTATTCGATGTCTCTTCCCTCTTGTCCTTAGTCTATGTATCTTCCCTCTTGTCCTTATTCGATGTCTCTTTCCTCTCATCGTTATTCGATGTCTCTTCCCTCTCGTCCTTATTCGATGTCTCTTCCCTCTTGTCCTTAGTCGATGTATCTTTCCTCTTGTCCTTATTCGATGTCTCTTTCCTCTGGTCCTTATTCGATGTCTCTCCCCTTTTGTCCTTTTTCGATGTCCCTTCCCTCTCGTCCTTATTCGATATATCTTCCCTCTCGTCCTTATTTAATTTCTCTTCCCTCTTGACCTTATTTGTGTCTCTTTCCTCTCGTCCTTATTCGATGTATCTTCCCTCTTGTCCTTATTCGATGTATCTTCCCTCTCGTCCTTATTCGATGTCTCTTCCTTCTCGTCCTTATCCGATGTTTCTTCCCTCTCGTCCTATTCAATGTCTCTTTCCTCTCATCCTTATTCGATGTCTCTTCCCTTACGTCCTTATTCAATGTCAATTCCCTCTCGTCCTTATTCGATGTCTCTTCCCTCTCTTCCTTATTGGATGTCTTTTCCCTCTTGTCCTTAGTCGATGTATCTTCCCTCTTGTCCTTATTTGATGTCTCTTCCCTCTCATCGTTATTCGATGTCTCTTCCCTCTCGTCCTTATTCGATGTCTCTTCCCTCTCGTCCTTATTCGATGTCTCTTCCCTCTTGTCCTTATTCGATGTATCTTCCCTCTCGTCCTTATTCGATGTCTCTTCCCTCTCGTCCTTATCCGATGTCTCTTCCCTCTCGTCCTATTCAATGTCTCTTTCCTCTCATCCTTATTCGATGTCTCTTCCCTCACGTCCTTATTCAATGTCAATTCCCTCTCGTCCTTATTCGATGTCTCTTCCCTCTCGTCCTTATTGGATGACTTTTCCCTTTTGTCCTTATTCGATGTATCTTCCCTCACGTCCTTATTCAATGTCTCTTCCCTCTCGTCCCTATCCGATGTCTCTTCCCTCTCTTCCTTATTCGATGTCTCTTCCCTCTCGTCCTTATGTAATGTATCTTTCCTCTTGTCCTTATTCGATGTCTCTTCCCTCTTTTCCTTAGTCGATGTATCTTTCCTCTTGTCCTTATTCGATGTCTCTTCCCTCTTGTCCTTATTCGATGTATCTCCCCTCTCGTCCTTATCCGATGTATCTTCCCTCTTGTCCTTATTCGATGTCTCTTCCCTCTTGTCCTTATTCGATGTCTCTGCCCTCTTGTCCTTAGTCGATGTATCTTTCCTCTTGTCCTTATTCGATGTCTCTTTCCTGTAGTCCTTATTCGATGTCTCTCCCCTCTCGTCCTTTTTCGATGTCCCTTCCCTCTCGTCCTTATTCGATATATCTCCGTCTCGTCCTTATTTAATTTCTCTTCCCTCTTGACCTTATTCGTGTCTCTTTCCTCTCGTCCTTATTCGATGTATCTCCCCTCTCGTCCTTATCCGATGTATCTTCCCTCTTGTCCTTATTCGATGTCTCTTCCCTCTCGTCCTTTTTCGATGTCCCTTCCCTCTAGTCCTTATTCGATATATCTTCCCTCTCGTCCTTATATAATTTCTCTTCCCTCTTGACCTTATTCGTGTCTCTTTCCTCTCGTCCTTATTTTAAGTATCTCCCCTCTCGTCCTTATCCGATGTATCTTCCCTCTTGTCCTTATTCGATGTCTCTTCCCTCTCGTCCTCATTCGATGTCTCTTCCCTCTTGTCCTTAGTCGATGTATCTTCCCTCTTGTCTTTATTCGATGTCTCTTTCCTCTCATCGTTATTCGATGTCTCTTCCCTCTCGTCCTTATTCGATGTCTCTTCCCTCTTGTCCTTAGTCGATGTAACTTTCCTCTTGTCCTTATTCGATGTCTCTTTCCTCTAGTCCTTATTCGATGTCTCTCCCCTCTCGTCCTTTTTCGATGTCCCTTCCCTCTCGTCCTTATTCGATATATCTTCCCTCTTGTCCTTAGTCGATGTATCTTTCCTCTTGTCTTTATTTGATGTCTCTTTCCTCTCGTCCTTATTCGATGTCTCTTCCCTCTTTTCCTTATTCGATGTATCTTCCCTCTCGTCCTTATTCGATGTCTCTTCCCTCTCGTCCTTATTCGATGTCTCTTCCCTCTCGTCCTTATTCGATGTCTCTTCCCTCTTGTCCTTATTCGATGTATCTTCCCTCTCGTCCTTATTCGATGTCTCTTCCCTCTCGTCCTTATCCGATGTCTCTTCCCTCTCGTCCTATTCAATGTCTCTTTCCTCTCATCCTTATTCGATGTCTCTTCCCTCACGTCCTTATTCAATGTCAATCTCCTCTCGTCCTTATTCGATGTCTCTTCCCTCTCGTCCTTATTAGATGACTTTTCCCTTTTGTCCTTATTCGATGTATCTTCCCTCACGTCCTTATTCAATGTCTCTTCCCTCTCGTCCCTATCCGATGTCTCTTCCCTCTCTTCCTTATTCGATGTCTCTTCCCTCTTTTCCTTATTCGATGTCTCTTCCCTCTCGTCCTTATTCGATGTCTCTTCCCTTTCGTCCTTATTCGATGTCTCTTCCCTCCTGTCCTTAGTCGATGTATTTTCCCTCTCGTCCTTATTGGATGTCTTTTCCCTCTTGTCCTTAGTCGATGTATCTTCCCTCTTGTCCTTATTCGATGTCTCTTCCCTCTCATCGTTATTCGATGTCTCTTCCCTCTCGTCCTTATTCGATGTCTCTTCCCCCTCGTCCTTATTCGATGTCTCTTCCCTCTTTTCCTTATTCGATGTATCTTCCCTCTCGTCCTTATTCGATGTCTCTTCCCTCTCGTCCTTATCCGATGTCTCTTCCCTCTCGTCCTATTCAATGTCTCTTTTCTCTCATCCTTATTCGATGTCTCTTCCCTCACGTCCTTATTCAATGTCAATTCCCTCTCGTCCTTATTCGATGTCTCTTCCCTCTCGTCCTTATTGGATGTCTTTTCCCTCTTGTCCTTAGTCGATGTATCTTCCCTCTTGTCCTTATTCGATGTCTCTTCCCTCTCATCGTTATTCGATGTCTCTTCCCTCTCGTCATTTTTCGATGTCTCTTCCCTCTCGTCCTTATTCGATGTCTCTTCCCTCTTGTCCTTAGTCGATGTATCTTCTCTCTTGTCCTTATTCGATGTCTCTTCCCTCTCATCCTTATTCGATGTCTCTTCCCTCACGTCCTTTTTTAATGTCTCTTCCCTCTCGTCCCTATCCGATGTCTCTTCCATCTCTTCCTTATTTGATGTCTCTTCCCTCTCATCGTTATTCGATGTCTCTTCCCTCTCGTCCTTATTCGATGTCTCTTTCCTTTCGTCCTTATTCGATGTCTCTTCCCTCTTGTCCTTAGTCGATGTATCTTCCCTCTTGTCCTTATTCGATGTCTCTTCCCTCTCATCGTTATTCGATGTCTCTTCTCTCTCGTCCTTATTCGATGTCTCTTCCCTCTCGTCCTTATTCGATGTCTTAGTCGATGTATATTTCCTCTTGTCCTAATTCGATGTTTTTCCCCTCTCGTTCTTATTCGATGTATCTCCTCTCTCGTCCTTATCCCATGTATCTTCCCTCTTGTCCTTTTCGATGTCTCTTCCCTCTCGTCCTTATTCGATGTCTCTTACCTCTTGTCCTTAAGCAAAGTATCTTCCCTTTTGTCCTTATTCGATGTCTCTTCCCTCTCATCGTTATTCGATGTCTCTTCCCTCTCGTCCTTATTCGATGTCTCTTCCCTCTCGTCCTTATTCGATGTCTCTTCCCTTTTGTCCTTAGTCGATGTATCTTTCCTCTTGTCCTTATTCGATGTCTCTACCCTCTCGTCCTTAGTCGATGTATATTTCATCTTGTCCTTATTCGATGTTTCTTCCCTCTCGTCCTTATTCGATGCATCTCCTCTCTCGTCCTTATCCGATGTATCTTCCCTCTTGTCTTTATTCGATGTCTCTTCCCTCTCGTCCTTATTTAATGCCTCTTCCCTCTTGTCCTTAGTCGATGTATCTTCCCTCTTGTCCTTATTTTATGTCTCTTCCCTCTCATCGTTATTCGATGTCTCTTCCCTCTCGTCCTTATTCGATGTCTCTTCCCTCTCGTCCTTATTCGATGTCTCTTCCCTCTTGTCCTTAGTCGATGTATCTTCCCTATTGTCCTTATTCGATGTCTCTTCCCTCTCATACTCATTCGATGTCTCTTCCCTCACGTCCTTATTCAATGTCTCTTCCCTCTCATCGCTATCCGATGTCTCTTCCTTATTCGATGTCTCTTCCCTCTCATCGTTATTCGATGTCTCTTTTCTCTCGACCTTATTCGATGTCTCTTCCCTCTCGTCCTTATTTGATGTCTCTTTCCTCTTTTCCTTAGTCGATGTATCTTTCCTTTTGTCCTTATTCGATGTCTCTTCCCTCTCATCGTTATTCGATGTCTCTTCCCTCTCGTCCTTATTCGATGTCTCTTCCCTCTCTTCCTTATTCGATGTCTCCTCTCTCTTGTCCTTAGTCGATGTATCTTTCCTCTTGTCCTTATTCGATGTCTCTTCCCTCACGTCCTTATTTAATGTATCTCGTCTCTCGTCCTTATCTGATGTATCTTCCCTCTTGTCCTTATTCGATGTCTCTTCCCTCTCGTTCTTATTCGATGTCTCTTCCCTCTTGTCCTTAGTCAATGTCTCCTCTCTCTTGTCCTTAGTCGATGTATCTTTCCTCTTGTCCTTATTCGATGTCTCTTCCCTCACGTCCTTATTTAATGTATCTCGTCTCTCGTCCTTATTCGATGTCTCTTCCCTCTTGTCCTTAGTCGATGTATCTTTCCTCTTGTCCTTATTTAAATTCTCTTCCCTCTCGTCCTTATTCGATGTATCTCCCCTCTCGTCCTTATCCGATGTATCTTCCCTCTTGTCCTTATTCGATGTCTCTTCCCTCTCGTCCTTATTCGATGTCTCTTCCTTCTTGTCCTTAGTCGATGTATCTTCCCTCTTGTCCTTATTCGATGTCTCTTTCCTCTCGTCCTTATTCGATGTCTCTTCCCTCTCGTCCTTATTCGATGTCTCTTCCCTCTTGTCCTTATCCGATGTATCTTCCCTCTTGTCTTTATTCGATGTCTCTTCCCTCTCGTCCTTCTTCATTCCTCTTCCCTCTTGTCCTTAGTCGATGTATCTTCCCTCTTGTCCTTATTTGATGTCTCTTCCCTCTCATCGTTATTCGATGTCTCTTCCCTCTCGTCCTTATTCGATGTATTTTCCCTCTCGTCCTTATTCGATGTCTCTTCCCTCTTGTCCTTAGTCGATGTATCTTCCCTCTTGTCCTTATTCGATGTCTCTTCCCTCTCATCGTTATTCGATGTCTCTTCCCTCTCGTCCTTATTCGATGTATTTTCCCTCTCGTCCTTATTCGATGTCTCTTCCCTCTTGTCCTTAGTCGATGTATCTTCCCTCTTGTCCTTATTCGATGTCTCTTCCCTCTTGTCCTTAGTCGATGTCTCTTCCCTCACGTCCTTATTCAATGTCTCTTCCCTCTCGTCCCTATCCGATGTCTCTTCCCTCTCTTCCTTATTCGATGTCTCTTCCCTCTCGTCCTTATTCGATGTCTCTTTCCTTTCGTCCTTATTCGATGTCTCTTCCCTCCTGTCCTTAGTCGATGTATTTTCCCTCTCGTCCTTATTGGATGTCTTTTCCCTCTTGTCCTTAGTCGATGTATCTTCCCTCTTGTCCTTATTCGATGTCTCTTCCCTCTCATCGTTATTCGATGTCTCTTCCCTCTCGTCCTTATTCGATGTCTCTTCCCTCTCGTCCTTATTCGATGTCTCTTCCCTCTTGTCCTTATTCGATGTCTCTTTCCTTACGTCCTTATTCAATGTCTCTTCCCTCTCGTCCCTATCCGATGTCTCTTCCCTCTCTTCCTTATTCGATGTCTCTTCCCTCTCGTCCTTATTCGATGTCTCTTCCCTCTCGTCCTTATTCGATGTCTCTTCCCTCTCATCGTTATTCGATGTCTCTTCCCTCTCGTCCTTATTCGATGTATTTTCCCTCTCGTCCTTATTCGATGTCTCTTCCCTCTTGTCCTTAGTCGATGTATCTTCCCTCTTGTCCTTATTCGATGTATCTTCCCTCTTGTCCTTATTCGATGTCTCTTCCCTCTCATCGTTATTCGATGTCTCTTCCCTCTCGTCCTTATTCGATGTATCTCCTCTCTCGTCCTTATCCCATGTATCTTCCCTCTTGTCCTTATTCGATGTCTCTTCCCTCTCGTCCTTATTCGATGTCTCTTCCTTCTTGTCCTAAGTCGATGTATCTTCCCTCTTGTCCTTATTCGATGTCTCTTCCCTCTCGTCCTTATTCGATGTCTCTTCCCTCTTGTCCTTAGTCGATGTATCTCCTCTCTCGTCCTTATCCGATGTATCTTCCCTCTTGTCTTTATTCGATGTCTCTTCCCTCTCGTCCTTATTCAATGCCTCTTCCCTCTTGTCCTTAGTCGATGTATCTTCCCTCTTGTCCTTATTTGATGTCTCTACCCTCTCATCATTATTCGATGTCTCTTCCCTCTCGTCCTTATTCGATGTATTTTCCCTCTCGTCCTTATTCGATGTCTCTTCCCTCTTGTCCTTAGTCGATGTATCTTCCCTCTTGTCCTTATTCGATGTCTCTTCCCTCTTGTCGTTAGTCGATGTCTCTTCCCTCACGTCCTTATTCAATGTCTCTTCCCTCTCGTCCCTATCCGATGTCTCTTCCCTCTCTTCCTTATTTGATGTCTCTTCCCTCTCGTCCTTATTCGATGTTTCTTCCCTCTCGTCCTTATTCGATGTCTCTTCCCTCCTGTCCTTAGTCGATGTATTTTTCCTCTCGTCCTTATTGGATGTCTTTTCCCTCTTGTCCTTAGTCGATGTATCTTCCCTCTTGTCCTTATTCGATGTCTCTTCCCTCTCAT
The DNA here is from genome assembly GCA_963969495.1 of Ceratothoa steindachneri. Lineage (NCBI taxonomy): Eukaryota > Metazoa > Arthropoda > Malacostraca > Isopoda > Cymothoidae > Ceratothoa > Ceratothoa steindachneri. The sequence continues at coordinate 30,012,606 of OZ018325.1, forward strand.
CGTTATTCAATGTCTCTTCCCTCTCGTCCTTATTCGATGTCTCTTCCCTCTCGTCCTTATTCGATGTCTCTTCCCTCTTGTCCTTAGTCGATGTATCTCCCCTCTCGTCCTTATCCGATGTATCTTTCCTCTTGTCCTTTTCGATGTATCTTCCCTCTCGTCCTTATTCGCTGTCTCTTCCTTCTTGTCCTTAGTCGATGTATCTTTCCTCTTGTCCTTATTAGATTTCTCTTCCCTCTCGTCCTCATCCGATGTATCTTCTTCCTCGTCCTTATTCGATGTCTCTTCGATGACCTCTTTGTTCCTTCATTCATTTCCCCGGGGAGAAATCTTCCTTTGTTGACTAACGAGGGCAAATTCAGGAGAGTTGTTCATCACATTCATGTTTGTCCGAAGTAATCTATTTGGCCCATCTCTCTCCCATTACAAATGTGTACAAATCAATAAAAAAATCTCCTTTTGTTCCCTGTGGAATCTTATCCCGCGCAGCTTCATCCTTTCTTGTTCTGTTCCCGTCGAAGAGAATAAACTTCTAGTACCACCTGGTCTCCCCTTTCAAGTATCAGGTATCTTGGTTGACTCCCCTCTCGATCATCTTGTGACATTTGACTTCATGTTTATTTTTCTTAATTAAGCTCATTTCATTCATACATATATCGTTTCTTTTCTCACTATCACCATCCTCCTTCGTTTTTTCTCCCGTTCTTCTCTCTCCTTACGCAACTAAACACTAATTTTGCAAGAATGCTCACTCGCGTCAAGTCTACCTGCACCTGTTTCTAAGTTTAGACGCACCCTCCTGAAACCCTACACTAATAATAGTACAGTAGTCCCCTGCTATTCTTTACTACACAATTCAATTTCAGACAAACTATTTTCTCGCGAACGAATCTAACTTCAGAATGTTTCATCCTTTCATATTTGGGTTAAAGTATTAACAAGATCAACAGACCTAAGTCGCGTGATCTCATTTATTTCAATCTTTTTGAAAATAAGATATTTAATTAACAAATATATAGTTTAATTAACAAACATATTATCTAACCTTACGACATTCAAAACTTCCAAAAACCTATTGAAAAGTAAAATGAGTACCATCCAACCGACCGACCAACTGACATAGTAACATATAGACCCGCGCACGCGACTAAAAGGAATAAAATTCTTTCTAAATTCTTTTTGTTGAATTTGTTGCTGCGTAGCTTGGGTTCTAGAGGTGTGGTCACGTGGCAATGGAGCGTTGCATTCAATTTCATTAATATTCCCATTCGATCCTGCAGCAGTGAACCGGTCGAAATTGCTAAATGTCAACTCGAGCCTACCATGAATGCCTTCAGACTCAACAGGGGAGACGTTCTAAGATGTCAAGAGATGATCTCTCTCTCTTTCTCTCTATCTCTCTATCTCTCTCTCTTTCTCTCTCTCTAACACTTTATAATGCATTTGTGAGGCCACATTTGAAATATGGCGTGCAGTTTCGGTCACCACATCTGGAGTGCAGCACAAAGCGAGTCCAGCGTCAAATGACAAATATGATTCCTCACTTGCGAACAAATACTTACCAAGACAGTCTTAAAGCTCTAAATCTATTCTCTCTTAGACAGAGACGCACACGCGGGGACATGATAGTTATTTAAAATCGTTCATGGTTTTGAAAATGTAAACAAATCAAAATTTCTAATATTAATATCAAATGAATCAACGCGCGGTCACAACCTTAAGCTTGAGGGAAGTCACTTTCGGGCCGACGAAACGAAATTCTTCTTCAATAGAACCCTAAGAATCTGGAATAATCTACCAGATGCTGTGGTTAAAGGCAGGCTTGATAAATGTATGATGACAAATCCTAACCCAGACTTGTTTACGGTAGATAAAAAAAAAGCGCTTTGGAAAATAATAACTTATAAACTTGCAATCTGCTTTTGTAAAAAATTTGCTGCCTTCAGCTTTACTTTGCTTTTTTCTCATCAATCTACTATTACATATAACTTTTTAGTTCATAATCCTTCTGGTAGCCTAGTAAGGATCAGTAATCAGTAATCTCGATGTAATATCTCTCTCTCTCTCTCTCTGCTGGACCGACTTCTATATTTCAGCTATATACCCTGCCAAGATTCCTACAGTCCCAGTTGGGGTACTTTTTTTCATTTTTTAATGATGACTTTTTTTTTGCATTTTCTCAAAAATATAAATAGATCTTACCAATACCAGTTGGGGCGGGGGTAGCAGCCATGGTTTCGGCGGGGTAAGTGGGGGGTGGGGGATGTAGGTGTAACGCATCCCAAATCATTCCTTGAATAACCCTTGAAATCGTAACATGGGAAAAAAATATAATAAGAGGCCGTCTGTTGGAAAAGGTTGGGAACCCTATTTCAATTAAGTCTATTTTTTCTATTATGGGACAAAATCCTCAACCTTAATAAACCTTTAAGAACTTACATATAATAGGCATTTAAATATAAATAAATTTATCCTAATGTATACGCACATGAATATAATACGTAGACTCACTTGTACACACACGTTTGTACATGCACGTTCGAATACCGACACATGAATGAATATTAGAGCTCCAAGTCGTAGGTGTCATTGAGCTTTGTCACAAAACTACTTAGTTTCCACTTCTTAAATGGGAATTTCCCGTCATTAAATGTGGAAACGAAGTCACCAGAGTTATTTTCCACCTCCCATTTTGTTAATTATGGAATTTCCAAATTTTTCATTAATGTCTTTGAGGGGCCGTCCACCCGCTTGATTTCTGGGGGCCCCGGGGGAAGAAATTAAGACCATTTCAACGCGGCTGAACAAAAATAAGGAGAGAATTTGGAGCAATTTGCGGATATTGTAAAGATGAGGTATCCAATGTTTTATTGACCCTAATATAACCTAACTTAATTCAACCAAACCTAACCTAACCTAACCATACCATATCTAACCTAAAATTAAACCTAACCTAACTTAACCCAACCGAATATAAGCTAACCATACCTCACCTAACCTAACCCAACCTAACCTAATCTAATCTAACCGATCCTAACCTCATTAAACTAACCTAACCTAACTTAACTTAACATATTATAAATTAGGTTTGATTATATTAGGGTAAAAAAAAACTTGCGATGCTTTATCTTTACTATACCCCACTTTTGAGAGCGACCACTTAGAAATGGAATTGTCGAGGGTGAGAGACAAACCCCCTAAAGGACCCATGTTTGTACTTTGGAGTTAATGTGTTCCCTTGTACGTACTTGTTATGAAGGTCAGTTTTATCATCACTGTTGCAAGCATTAAATCAGTTTTTATCTTGCTCCTTATCCCTGTTATTTTGCAGCCATTTAACAGAAGGCTTAAAGTTCTTGATTCTTTGATGCTTCTTTATTTGTCGTTCTTTAGACGGGTAAGAAAATCCATTTGTTTGAGATGCAGTTTCTTCGGGAACGCCAAGTGACATGTGCAGTTGGGATTGATGACACTCACGTACACAAAAAACATGTAGACACGTTCTTTGGCAAAAGGTATACACCTATTTTTTTCTTCTATTATTGTGGCTAATCTTTGTTTGCATTTTAGATTGGAATAGATCCATTTAAGAACATCCGTAGAATACGAAATATCAGAGGATATTTCTTAATTTATCAGAGGATTGACTATTCTTGAAAGCGGTCTGTCCAAGCGGAAAATATAAACGCAGAAATAACCATTTCTAACCATAAAATATTAATATTCCGATTAAAAAAAGGTTAATAATTAGTTAAATCACGATCTGGATTAACTTTATTGTTCTAACCAAAGTCTTCACGCGGTTTAAAGATTAATAGAAGATATCGATCGTTTCAAAACTTCGTAGGTAACCAAAAAATTCGATAGTAGAGGTAAAACATTTTTACCAGCTTAGTAATTATTAACCACATAAATTTAGGATGAACGATTCAATTAACCCTAATTTCAAGAAGAGGAATGAGTTGGCTAACAAGATGACAAAGAAGTCTTTGACATTTAGTGTTGTTCTCTTTTTACACAGTGGACGCGTGCGAGAGTAAAGATGACTTGGCCTAGACTTTGATGTATCAAGTTGAATTGTCTATTATGGTTTGTAAAGTCATTAGAACAGTGAGAAATCAAATATGGCGCTGTTATGTTTTTTTTAAGTCGTTTGAACAATGAGAGATCGAGCTTGGTGCTTTGTATGGTTTATGAAGTCATTAGAGCAGTTGGAGATCAAGTTTGGTGCTTTTTATGGTTTAGAAAGTCATTAGAGCAGTGAGAGATCAAACATGGTGCTTTCTATGGCTTATGAAGTCATTGGAGCAGTGGCAGATCAAGCTTGGTGCTTTTTATGGTTTATGAAGTCGTTCGAACAGTGAGAGATCAAACACGGTGGTCGTCTAATAACACTCGTTCAGAGAAATGTATTTCTATCCTTCAAAATGCATTTGTGCTAAAGCTTTGAGGCCTTGTTTTGGAAAAAGAGCAACAGCTTCTTCATGGAAGATGGAGGTACCGGCAACAGCGCAGACTATGAAGAAGAAGCGGAAAGAGAAGAATGGTCAAAAACGACTTGGCTGAATTAACAGTTTAAAGTTTGCTGTTTTCAGTCTTCCTATCAAGCTATGTTGCTTCTCAGGCGGACATCAGCCAGGGCAAGCCCCAACTCCCCAGTCACGGAGGTAACCGCCCTTAGTAAATAGTGTCAGCTTAAAAGGACGGAGATTCAAACTGCCGACCCAGCGATTACCGAGCAAGCGCGCTAACCACTATACTAGCCGGGAAGCTGATCACTGAACATGGAACCCAAATAACACCTGTGAACAAAATTGGACATGACTTCTGAACATGATTCCAACCCACGCAAAAATGCTTACAACACAACTTCAAATCTTATTAAGCTATGCCAATAGTCCTCGCCTATTAAAGTCGACATAGAATTAGTAAATAAATATTCATAGTTAATAATTTTGTTTTCATTCGCTATTTTTGTAAATAAAGAATTGCCAGCAAGAAAAAGTAATAAGTATATACGGACAATTATTATAACCTTCGGAAAGTAATGGGGTTCGAACCTTACTGTCAAACGCTTATCGATTCAACGTCTTATCCCACTCAGCCACCATCCACATCACTTCCAATTTGTCTATTTTCGCCTCGTTGGATTACTCCAACTTTCTTCTGGGCCTAACTAACAATGTTATGCTTATAGAGCTACTTATAACCCCCTTGGGTGAGGGGGGGATAAGGTGGTGCGTGACTGAGTCAAAGCATTGACTTAGTGAACGATGGGCGTTAGGAGTACGGGTCGAATCCTCATCGCTTTTCAACGACTTCGGGTTCGAATCCTCATCACTTTTCAACGACTTCGGGTTAGAATCCTCATCGCTTTTCAACGACTTCAGGTTCGAATCGTCATCACTTTAAATGAGTGCGGGTTCGAATCCTCATCACTTTTCTACGAGCATCATAATATGAATATAAATTCAGTTGAGGTTTGTATTCGAAGTGAATCGTTGTCGTCCAATTTAAACCATTTTACCCCAATGTGTCCTGTCAAGAGCACCTTAATTAAAAGAGGACGCCATATTTGTCCTTTATAACTTTCTTTTCCTTCACCGATGCTGTTCTGATCCTAGATCATTTCTACTCTCCCCAAAGTCTACTTTTCCCAATTAGATTTGGATAAAATTGAAATTCTCCTACGAAAGTTACGGTGTTTAAAAATTGACGAAAAATTAAACATTAATGCGAACATAAAATGGAGACATGAAAAAATTGATAATTTATTAACATTCTAAAGTGATAAATTAAAAATGCAAAAACCTGTAATCTTAGGTTTGCAGCTGAGGCGGATATAAGTGAATAGTGCGGAACTGTGACCATTAAAAACCAAGAAAAGAATTATGGTTTGCTTAAAAAAAAAATAAAATAAAATAAATATATATATATATATAAATATATATGTGAGAAACTCACAAAGTAGCGCGTGAGTAGAGCAATAAATGCTAAAAAAATCCCACAGGAAAATGAAAGGCGGATTCAAAGTACTTTCGAAAAGATAATGAACTGAACAAGTTCGAAAATACTTGAAATCTGCCTTTCATTTTCCTGTGGGATTTTTTTGCATATATATATATATATATATATATATATATATGCACTAAAATTTAGAGCAATTTATAGATTCATTTTAATATAAAGAACCGTATCATTTTCCACCAAATTTAAGAATTATTATGTACTACTTGAGTGAACGGGTATCGTAAATCCCAAGGTAGTTAAAATCTTTCCGATGGAGAACCAGATAACTATGGCAACCATGTGAAGTGAATAAAGTGACTATGGCCAATTTATTCCGCTGAGAATACGCAGCCCGACGACAAAATATTTCCTCGAAACGATACATTATTACCGGGACAAATTTATCCATCGTGTTTGACACTCAATCACCGCCTTATTCTTTCTCTAAAATATCTAGAACAGATAAGAGTAAAACGAAAATAAGAGAAAATAAACGAGAATAAAACGCACTGTATACATTTATGGAAACAAATTTCGTTATCTCTTAGTTTTTCCCTTATAAAATACATAACATTGACTTATTTTGCCAATACTTTCATTATTTACATTGACCAGGAGATGACCTTTCATAGCTCTTGCGCATGGAAAATCCTCGTTTCTTTTCGAGTGCTAATTTATAGTGCACAGGTGGGGTTTTAGAGGGGGGAAGGAGTTCAGGCAGATTCAGTTTTTGAATTCAGTAGTCAACTATAGGATGAGAAGGGGCACGGTCCTGATAATGGGGCGTAAGAGTAGATTTTGAGACTTGCCTTAAGAGACCGGAATTAGTCAACTGAAATAGAGACATTGTAGGTAACTGTGACGCTGGATTGAGTTGGTTCTGATCCGTGTTGGGTAGAGGTTGGCTTAATCCATTAACTTGTCCACAAGGGAAGCCTAGCAGATCGAGTCTACCATATATTCTCGCTTGGGAAAAGGGATTGGTTCGGGGATAAATTATATGTATTGTTGGGCTTACATGATCATAAGGGTTTTTAGATTTGAGTTCCCCGCCGCTTATTGCATTTGGCTTATTTCCAGTAAAACCAATTAAGTAGAGGCCATCCGTGGAACTGACGCCATTTTGGTCAATTTCTCCGAATTCGCGACCACGAAGGTTACTTTCAAAATGGCTGCCTTCATAATTGCCATATTTATACGGTAGAGTTCCTTTTAAATTGGCTTGGCACATTTCCACCGCCGAGCCCCTTCCCTGCGAAACAGACGGGGTGCACCCTGGTTGATTAAGTCCCCTAAGATCACCCAGGAGGCTTGGAGGAATATCAATCATAGCAGTTTCAGGATTTGATGCACTGATTCTACTGAAGGCGAGTGGATTGAATGTTTGCATTTGTTGAATATCAGATGGCCTTAGAATGCGAATTCCATAAGGCTCAGTTTTCTCTGTACCGCTTTTGGCTGCACCATAATGTTCTTTTAAGGTCATTCCTTTCTGTATTCTATAGGACCCAAAGCCAGGAATTTTGTAGAGACTGGACGATTCACTACCATAAGGCGAGAGACTCGTAGTAGCACGAGAACCAAGTACACCTGTACCATACATTGTCCGGATTTGGTTTCCGAAAATGCTGAATACCTCGTTTCCACGTGGAATCACTCCTTGAAGGCCATAAGGAGTAGTTTGTGGTCTGTTATACCCCACTACTTGCATTCTGTCTCGACGATTCATGGGGTATTCTATTCTTTGTTGTCTTTGGAAGATTCCATTCCGGGCTCGTCCATTTTGGGGGTTTGGTCGCAGTAGTCCTCGACTGTACGAACCGATGGGTATGCGGTATTGAAATTTCTCAGGCCTCTCAGGAAAGGTACGTTGACCAGCGATAAATATTTTAACGCCATTTGGAGATGTATTCACCTTCGCCTCATGCAAATTAATCACGGTGGCAGCGAAGACAAAGAAAATCTGAAAAAAAGGGAGAGATATGTTCAATTTCGCTGTGGCAAATCAGCGAGGAACTTCGTACATACAATTTGGTTCAAGATCCCTTAATTTCCTCTATTCTCTTTAATATTTTCTAAAGTCCAACACGCAAGTTGCCTTAATTACTAATATATCTCCTTTACTAATTATAAACGAGCCTGATTACTTTTATCCCTATCCTAATGTGGAGGTAAATTAATGTTCTTCCACACACACGCTAATTGCAAATACACAATTTTTCTTTTTCTGTTAAACTTTCAAACGCCAACCCGTAAAAAAGGCATCTTGAAATTTCTCTTCTTAGAGAAGTGGATGGTTGCCTCGTCGTATATGGAACGCTCCTGAAGAGGGTCGAGGAACTCCAGAAGACTTCTCTAGCGGATTAAGGAATTATTACTATTACTCTTACCTAACCGCATTTAAGTTCCTCTATTCCTTCTGATGTATTCTTGAAGATTTGATGTGCACCTCATCCGCCGAGGTGTTTATGATGTACAGGAGGATTTGCTGCTATTAACTGTCATTCTTTGTTTCATTATTGTACTTTCTATTCATTCTATCCCTTCCGTCATATTCAACAAATAGATTCATGGAGTATTCTATCTACTACCATGTTGCTCCACTTTCGCTTCTAAACGCGAACCCCCGTCGTGAAGACCAAATCCCCCCCCCCCCCGACCGGATAATGAAATTTACATAAAGATTAGAATGACAATCGCTGGTAAACTCGAGGGCATCAGGGATTGGGTCTCGTTGGTGGCGATGGGTGTTTTGCTGGTAGTATTTTGTTTTCCGATCGTGATATCCTTCGTGCCCCTAGGATGGGGGTCCACCTCAGGGGTATGTGGTTATGAGAGACTCATCAGCAAGGCTCCTGAATGGAGGAGTGAGTAGATATGTTGAGTTGTGAAGACGAGAAGTGAATTGGTAGCGTTGTTGGGATTGACTATATGCTGCTTAAGTGTTTATGTGCTACCTACCCCCATGAGGGATAGGTTCAGCGCATTCACCCAATCGGCTGTTACTCCCTCGGTTACGCTGAAGTTTTATATCCGTGCTCACTGGAATTAAACTCGACACCCGCACCACAGAAATCCACTGCCATACCCACTAGGCAATCATGAGTTCCTTCCTGTTTGTATTCATACATGTATCTCAGTACGAACACTCCTCGGGGAGTTATAATATACCCCAGACGGCCACCTTGACTCGTAGAAACACGTTTTAAGATTTAAACAAAGTTAAGTCACATTGGGTGTGATTAGTGGTCGGATGGGATCCCTAATATAAGGTTGCCTTCATGGCGTCTGCCACACGCTGTAGAGACCTTTGGTTCAGATTCCACGATAATCAGTAGGTCTCAGCCCCTTAAATTAGTGCCTATCGCGGGTAAAAACCTAACAATTTGTTTTTAATGTGCCCTCCTTGCCCCAACACTTTAGATTGAAAGATATTGCAATTATAACTTTTCTCACCCTTTCTTATTATTTGACTTTATTCATTTTGCCTTGTTCCCCCCATTCTGCGGGCAGCGATACCCCCCTACCCCCTCTCCTTTACACCAGTTCGTTTTCTTTTCTAAATTAAAGCCCCCAAGGGAGGGGGCTCTGTCTAGACTACCATACCTAGCACCTGGAGGAGGGGGACGCCCATCAAGCCCGACAGTACCCGGTAATCTTGAATTAGATTGAAGCTACCATGGTTTGCCCCCTTCTAAAATCTATCCCCCCTTTTACGATACAGGTAATTTCGCAGGGTAGTCACCGGCCAGTCTTCGTCCACTCATTCCTAGTCGGGGACACGATGAGGACAGAGGGAAGGGGTGATCCTTCAGTGCTCTCCTCAGTCTCAAACTAGATTGAGACTACCTAGATTTTATTCCTTTGAGACATTTACATTGGATCCCCCTACTTTGTTTCCAAGATTCTTCTCACCAGTGACTACTATTGCAGGCTAGTCGCCAATCAGCTTTTGTCTATCTACCACCTCTCTGGTCAGGGCAGGAGGGGGCTGGTGATCCCTCCCACTTTGCTGCTGTTGGGGGGTTAATATGTCTACATTCTTCCCGCCTTTTTACTCTTCTACTCCTCTCCTCCTTCTTTATTTTCCTTGTCTATTATTTTTAGTTCCCACAAGAAGGAGGGGGGGCTGTCTGTTAATATTATCTGGAGGTTTGTGTGCCATCTGGGTACCCATTCCTGCAAGAGAATCATATATATATATATATATATATATATATATATATATATATATATATATATATATATATATATATATATATATATATATATATTATTCATTCCACACATTTACATTTCCTCCATATGCACCGTTTCCTTTCTAGATCCCTCATAGGAAACATTGTGGTATGCGCCTCGTTGTTATTTCGCTTCACATTTTGAGAAAATAAATCTGTTATTTTTCTTAAGTTCAACCCAAATTTCAGCTCCCAGCTTTCCAAATTTCCTTTTCTCATAGACTCTCACTATATTCTCTCTCTCTCTCTCTCTCTCTCTCTCTCTCTCTATATATATATATATATATATATATATATATATATATATATATATATATATATATATAACCTATTCCTTATTTAAAACCCGTGATTCCTTATTTTCTATCTATATATATTTTCTCTATATAAAACCAGTAATTCCTTACATAAAACAATAAGTCTTATGTAATCCCCATAATTCTTTATATTCTGTTTAAATAAAGCCCGTAATTTCCTTTGGCTCCGGATCACTTTTGAGTCCAGCCAACGCTCGATGCCCCTCTTAAAAGATGACTAAAATCCTTCCTCGAGATATTCGCGAACTCGCTCGCATAAAATGGTTATATTTACCCAGGGACGCATGGTCGCTCTAGGGACTTCCTACCGAGCGTGGTACTACTGGTCGTTGCCTGCAAATAAGTTCACTTTTGGCGACTGTATGACAACGAAATGGAAAATGGCCTCATTTTATACTCACTTTCTCTATTTAATTTTTGCTAAAGTCCAACACGAAGGTTGGCTTAATTACCAACTGGTCTCCTTCACTCATTATAAACGAGCCTGATACATTTTCTCCACTTCCTTATGTGGAGCTAAATTAATGTTCTTCCACGCACAATCTAATTGAAACACACCAACTTATTCATGTAGTCATGAGTTGACCATGACCCAGCACTATTTACTTGATCTATTTGAATCGAGAAAATTCACCCCACTGAGACTGAAGAATCAATGGCCACCAAAGTGAGCTGTGGAAAGAACGAGAGGAAAGATAAGATTAATCATTAGTAGTGAGTGTGAGAAGGGATTTATTTAATAACGAATGAAAAGGAAATATTTAATTTACCTACGTAACTGATAAATTAAAATTCAAACTGTCCCTAAAAATTGTTTTTCTAAAATATATTATGGTTAAATGATGGATAAGGAAATCATTATATACAAGTGTAAGTATTAAGCCTAGAGACTCAAAAGTAAGACTTAGTTTCCCTTTACAGGGAAACATTTCAACAAGTCGAGAATTACATACACTCGTACACAAAAATATAGTGACTCGTGACTCGAACGGTAGAATTCAACTTTGGGATACCTAGAGTTTGAAAGGGAATTAGAAAAATGACGCCCGGTACTTTGGTCGAAAAGTTAGCATTCAAAATTCACTAGAAACGTTTCCTCTTGTTCTTCACCAGAAAAGCCAATGGCGCTAATTAATTAGGAATGAAGGAAAGGGAGGATAAAGGATTAAGAAAATATAAAAGGAGTGAAAAGGCGAGAAAAAGCGAGAAAACTAGAATTAAATTTGAAGCAAAAATCAACAAACGGATCTCCCACAGAAGGTTTGTTAGAAGGTATCTGTGGATAAACTGAACATGTGTTGGAAGCCGTCTTCCTACAGGCATTAGGATCGGCATGCTTATATTTCACTTGACCCCCTTCTGGGCATGAATAATTTTAGGTTGAGTAATAATATTGGCCAAAGTTTTACTGCCCTTTTGCAGTGGAGAGGAAAAAAAAGACCGTCCTGAGGTAAGGAAACAACGATTAAGTGACGCCATAGGAAGACAACGAGGCAAAAAAGAACCTGGTTGCAGGAATGTGAAATTGGACAAGAAGGTAACAAGGAACGGGGCACGAATTTATGTCAACAGACACATGATCCCAGAGGGCATAGGGGGGTTATATTGTATTTTGGAGGTTTGTGTAAATCTGTTACTGTAAGCATCGAATTCGCCCTCCAAGCCCCAACTTTTAGGGGTGATTAAATTTAGTGTAGAAATCATTTTAATTTTCCATCTCTTTTTTTCTTTTATTCTTCACTTCACTCACGCTTTTTATCTATCCTTCTATCTGCTTTCTCTCTCTACTTTTCCACCTCCGAACCCAATTAAGCATCCCCCCCGCCGCTGCCCCCCTCACAAAGGCTTGAAAAAGTTAAAATAAAATTACTAACAGACACCAGGAATCACAAAATCTGGAATACATTTTGCTCCTGGCGATTCAAGTTTATTCCTGGTGAATCCTGCTGATTCCCGGTACTTTAGATGATTTATGTTGATACCTGGTTACTCATATTCAACAATAATCCAGTTAATTATCGGTCATTTTTGGTGATTCCTGTGACTCTTGTTGATTTTTAGTGAATCTTAGTCATTCTTGTTGATTCCTGGAGACTCTTGGTGATTCTAGTTGATTCCTGATGACTCTTGGTGGTTCCCTTTGATTTATGGTGACTCCTGTTGAGTTTTTTTTTGTGATTCCTGGTCACTCTTGTTGATTGTAGTTGATTCTTGATGACTCTTAGTAGCTCCTTTGATTTATAGTGACTCCTGTGGATGTTTTTGTGATTTCTGGTGGCTCATGTTGATTGTAATTGATTCCTGATGACTTGGCTTTTAGTGGTTACTTTGAATCCTGGTGCCTCCTGTTGATTTAACTTTGTAATTCCTACTGGCTCTTGTTAATTGGAGTTTATTCTTGATGACTCTTAGTGGTTCCTTTGTTTTCTAGTGACTCATGTTGATTTATTTTGTGATTTCTGGGACTCCTGTTTATTGTAGTTGATTTCTGATGACTCTTAGTGGTTGTTTTGATTTCTGGTGACTCATGTTGATTTTTTTTGTGATTCCTGTTTACTCTTAGTGGTTCCTTTGATTTATAGTTTCTTCTCGATTCTTTTGTGATTCCTGGTGACTCATTATGATTGTAGTTAATCTTAGTGCTTCCTTTGATTTCTGGTGACTCTTGTTGATTTTTTTTTGTAATTCCTGGTGACTTGACTCTTGTTAATTTTACTTGATTCTTGCTGACTCTTAGTGATTCATTTGATTTCTAGTGACTCTTCTTTATTTCTTTTGTGATTCTGGTAACTCATTTTAATTGTAGTCGATTCTTGATGACTCATGGTGGTTCTTTGATTTATGGTGAATCTTGTTGATTTTATTTGGTAATTCCTGCTGACTCTTGTTAATTGTAGTTAATTCCTGATTACCCTTAGTGGTTCCTTTTATTTCTGGTGACTCGTGTTGATTTTCTTGTGATTCACGGTGAGTCCTGCTGATTGTAGTTGATTCCTGATGACTTAGTGATTCTTTTGATTTTCGGTGACTCTTCTCGATATTTTGTGTAAATCTTTGTGACTCATGATGATTGTAGTTGATCCCTGATGACTTTTAGTGGTTACTGTTGATTCCAGTTGATTTTTTGTGATTTCCGATGATTTGAATTGAGTCCAGGTGACTTCTGGTGATTCCTGTTGATTCACGGTAATTCTCGGTAAGCTTCCAGGTGATTGAAGTTGATTCTTGGTGATTCTAGGTAAGATTCCTGGTGATTCCTAGTGGACTGTTCGTCTACGACTTTCAGCTTTGTGCAAATTCGCGTTATCCAACAGAGAAGTTCTAAGTTCTCGGCTGTGGAATGTGAAATTTGTCCTTGAAAAGACTTTCCCATCCCCATCGTGTTTGGTCTATGAGGTTTGTTGTTGCAAATTTTCCCATAATCATTTCTTTTCTATTCTCTTTAATGCTTTTCTCTCTGTCCTCGACCCTGTTCGCATGAGTAAACAAGCTCGAGTTGGACCCGACGATAGTCTCTTCACAGGAGCTCCAAAACAAGTTATTTTCCTACTCGGCTTGGCTTCCATCCCTTGTTGTTTTTCTTTTATATATTTAAGTTATTTTTGAGTGACTAAAGAGGGTTCACGTTCGTACAAATGCTGTGGTTACGACATTGCTGTTACGAGTCTCGTTATTAATGAAGGCTTTCCTGATTTCTAGTATTTCTATGAACGAGTATTTCTCTTCTTTCTTAATCTCTCTCGTTTTTTTTCGACTGATAGAAAATTCGATCGTTGTTAATACCCACGTTTATTAATAGTGAAACTCGAGAATAAAAATTGATTCATCTTAAATTTACACCTTTTTCATAGGTTTTGAACCATAGGAGGCTAGAGTTCATTGTGAAACAAAGAACGCGACTAAAAACAGTGATTCCAGAATATGGTTAAAAAACAGTGATTCCAGAATATGCTTGAAAAACAATGATTGAGAATTATGCTTGAAAAACAGTGATTCCCAAATGAGCTTGAAAAACAGATTTTGAGATATGCTAAAAAACAGTAATTCGAAAATATGCTCGAAAAATAGTGATTTCCAAATGTGCTTGAAAAACAATCAATCCGAAAATGATTGAAAACACAGATTCCCAAATATGATTGAAAAACATTGATTTTCAAATATGCTTGAAAAACAGTGATAGCCAATTATTCTTTAAAAAACAGTGATTCCCAAATATGATTGAAAACAGTGATTGCCAAATGTGCTTGTAAATCAGCGATTTCTAAATGTGCTTGAAAACAGTGATTTTGAAATATGCTTAAAAAGAGTGATTCGAAATAAGTGTGAAAAACAGTAATTCCCAAATATGCTTGAAAAACAGTGATTCCCAAATATACTTAAAAAACTGATTTCTAAATGTGGTTGGAGACAGTGAAATATCTAAGATTTTTTTACATTATCGCTAATTTTAATTACAATAAAATCCAAATCATTGTTGATAGTAATTTTTAGAAATTGATTAAAAACTTTCATACCTTAGAGGACTATTTCAAAGAGTTGATACATTGTAAACATGGCCATGAATCCTAAATGTGCTTGAAAATCAGTGATTCCCAAATATGCTTGATACACAATGATTCCGAATATGCTCGAAAACAGTGATTCCGAATTACTCGTATGTTTGAAAAACAGTGATTTCCAAATCTGTTCGAAAAACAGTGATTCACAAATATGCTTGAAAAACAGTGATCCCTAATTTGGCTGGAAACAGGGAAAATATCTAAGATTTTTTCGACATTCTCACTAATTTCAATTAGAATAAAACACAATTCATTGTTGATAGTAATTTTTAGGATTTTATTAAAAAATTTCATACCATAGAGGATCATTTCAAAGAGTTGATACATTGTAAACATGACCACAAGTCGAATGATCTGCTTTAGAATGATCTTGCATGACCACAATGTTCTTAGCCCCCATAGGTGGGACTGGGGAGAGATTGCATGAGAGGAAGCAAATATTTGTATAAATTGTAAGGTCGAGAGAACGGGCAAGGTTCCCTGCACGCAACCATGCATGGCTGAATCACACGACAAGGACAAGTTTACTCCATGTTTAACTCTCACGCATTATTTAATCGTATATTTAAACATTGATTTCGCTACTGGTGTTTATTAATCTACTCATTTTTTATATTTAGCAATTTATTCATATATTCAATGGTGCAGTTATCAATTTATTTACTAATTTCTGATTACAGGATTACCCGAAGTCGACAACTCGGGTCTTTTTTCGAATCTCTGAAAAAGAATGTTTTGGTAAAACATGAAAGGAATGATGTTGTCCATTGATTTTATTCCAAGATGTCTTTTGATCATCGTGGTATGATCGAGGAACATTGAACCTTTTGAACATTTGGTCAGAAGTGGTGTGGTAAGTGGAATTTAAGGGCAGGAGAGTAGCGGAGAAATGGTAAGAAAGTTATAGATTTTCAGAGTTGCATAAGGGCCAAGAGATCCGACAAATCTCTGTTTGGTTTGTTTGCAGCTTTTATGTGTATATGTGTAAATGTATGTGGTGTTATGCTTGTTTGTTCCTATTTTCTCTTCTATCTTCTTGGTTGTTATTTTCTTTTCAACTTTTTATGCTGTTCATGTTTCGTCTTTTTCAATTAATCTTCAGAAATGGTTGGTCATTCCCGTTCATTTGCTTGAATGCTTCGGTCTTAATCCACAGGCACCTTTCCGTCGTGATATTTATTATCCCCTCGTAAAGTAAAGCTTCACAGTTCTTAAGGTGTTTATGTTTCCTCGTAGTATATATATATTTATAAGTCTATTCTCTCAGGCTTAATTTATTATTTGTTTTCCCTCTTGTTTTCTCTTCGCTTGTGCCTGCTACTTGCTTTCATCTTTCTTTTCTTTCTATCGATTTCGTCGGAATTTCTTCCTCTCCTGAGTAGCTCTCTCTCGTCTTCCTCGCCTTTTCTTTCCTTTGATCTTCGGTCATACTTATTTCGTCAGCAATTTCGCTACTTCTCATGAGTTCGTCCTCTGCTTAGTTTACTTTCTCTGTGTCAGTTTTACTTTCTTCTCTACTCTTTTCTGTTTCTTATTTTCCTCATTCATTCCTTGTTATTCTTCATCATTTGTTTCTTCTCCGACTAATTATTCAATTATCAGTACTCTATCTGCATTTTCAGGACTTCGTTCGAGGGGAGGGGGTTATATGGGGAAAATAGAGTCATCCTTAGGTCATTCTTGCTCAGGAGATGGTTGAATTTGATTGATAAGCTTCATGGTTTCGCCCACCTCACTGTCTATTCTCAGTTGAACGAGGAACATCATGAATTTTGTAGCCAAAGAAGTACGGAGGCAACCATCGCCATACCTATGTACTAGCATACGGCAACATGACTCTCAATAGGAATACATGTTAGATGTTGTCTGTAGGGATGTAAAGAAGGCCTTCGATAAAGTCTGGTTCAATGGCCTGAAATATAAACTGTTGAAACTCAGACTTGCGTCCCATTACGAAACAGAATCTCTGTACTTACTTAACGAACAGTCAACTAGTCATCGCCTTTGAGGAGGACACAGAAGAGACATTTGTCCTCTCTTTTCATTTATAAACCGCACCCTAAAAACTCATCCACTTTCTGACAGTCAACATACAGTCCCCCGACACTGTTACACAGGTTGTTATCCGACATATGAGTCTAGAACAAATTATGTAACGGAGCAAGGCTGCCAAAGCCAAAATGTTTTTAAAGTATGTACACCGCAGGAAGATCCAAACCCCTTGGCAAAATTCACTGCAGCTCTGATTGGGCGATATCAGACGGCACATCATAAAATTGATAACTCGATCATTGATTAGTCCCCAGGTGTGTCCATTCTTGGCTTCAGGCTTGACAAATTTGGCAAAGGACACATCAACACAAGAATTGAATTAGCAAATACAGAGCTGGACAAATTATACCGATTTCGAAACCTGAATAAAAACAAACAAATGTAAACTATATCTAGGACGAGTCAGAACAAAACTGTTCTCCCGACACTCCATCCTATCGCAATGCTGCGACACAACGTGTCTAGGCTACAGAAAATGCAGCCTAGACACTTATACTACTGGAAGGTAGGCAGAAGGTACGTCCCCGAAATGGTCTCCTGGAGACAGATAGCTAAAGAAGAACGGGAAGAAACGAGCCTCCTCAGATCCTTCCCGTCACCCCAGATTTCTTGGTAATTCCATTAAAGGAAGCTTTTCTCCAGGTCTGACTCAATTTAACTATGGAAGCCATATAGTTAGGCCCCCAAGACCTAGCTCAAGGAGCTTTTGGCCGATGAAGGCGCCGCTACCTTGAAAGTATCATTGGGGAAGGTTGGGGTTGCCGCGCAAGTCTTCTCCAATACCTGCCTCAAAAAACTAGAGTGCGGATCTACCTTGGGGCCGGTGACCCTCGTCTTCTTTTGCGTTACGAGTCTCCTAATTGGAGCCAGAAATAAAATTCCCTAAAGACGCTCTCACGACCATCTTCGATGGGTTTGCCTATTCTTATTCTGACAACTCGACAACTCAATAGAGAAGCGCGACCGCTTCGCTTTACGGGAAGTGATCGAGTGGTGAGGGGGGAATACATGGTGTTAGGCGTGTCGGGACTTGAACCCTTAGAGCCGCCAGCTTTACCAGGATGTCGCCCGGAGAGGTAGAATCCGCAGACGCATTCTGAAAATGCGCGGTACCAACCGTGCTCGTAGGCTTGGAAGGGCCAAGAGCAGAGAATGCTTTCTTCACCCGAGACGTAAGGAAGTCCCAGGTCAGGCAGAACGCGAAAAGACCAATTCTTTGGTCCCTAACTGAGATTCACTTAGCAGTTTGAACACCGAAAACCTTTTTCTTGGAAAGATACGAGCTACTTTACTTCGAAGAAACAGGGTGTGGCTCGCTGCAATTCTCACATTTGTGTATACAAGACAGATTTGACATGTAAAACCTTTCCGAATTTTTTCTCCCGGAAGGTGGAACCCAGCAGCTTTACGCCACGTCAAAGAGTTCAATTGAGCGGGGCCTTTCCTATTTGTTTTTACTCCCCTATCCCCTCCCGCATGGGCAGGCGGGCCTCCCGATGACGGAACGTGTTTCTTTCTTGCTTTTTTGCTTATTTTGGGTTGCTTGTTGTTTGCTTTAGTTTTGTTTTTTGTATGTTCGCCGTTTGTTTTTGTTGTTTTTTGTATCTTGTTGTTTGTTAATCTAACCTAGTATTAGGCTATAGCGTGATTAAGGTGACCTATGCCCATGTAGTTAGTCGCCAGATAGGCTCCTTTTAAAAAATTGCCCTGCCTTAATTTTCTGTCTCCTGACGTGTGAAATTACTATCATCGAACTGTACACGATTTAATTTAGTATTTAGTAATTACATTGATCGAGTCTAAGTTTCGTCCTGGTTTCCGAAATTTAATAAACCTTTTAGGCTGCTTCTTTTATTTTTTCTATCCGTCTCCTTGTTTCACTAGTATTAATACTGAGCCTATTTTCAGTATATCACGTGATATACTTTTGTCTAAAATGTTCATTGATTTTCATACACCAATTAATAATTTTCTTGTTGAGAAAATTCAGATCTTAACATGCATGTTTTGTTCGCTCATATATAAAATACCATACATAAATTTTACTTCTATATGATAAAGATCATGAGAACGTATGGAATCTAGACAGATTTTTCAGGTCATGATTACACACTATGTCTGCTGTAGATAACTAGTTGATAGCTACAAGGAAAGGGTTATCATATTTCATGCGAAAAAGGGCATAGAACTATACATGAACTTCTCCTCTTTAGCTCATATATCCTTGAGTACTAATTGTAGTAAAGAAAAGATCCATGGCACTGGCCTAAAAAGTGGACTCTCCAAGATCCTCTATTTGAATACATATTTTTTCTGACATTCTAAAATTCATTGTGGGTGTGTAAGGTTTTATCTAATATTCATTTTCATTTTTTATATAATTATTGCCTGTTTTTTATGGTTTCAATTTTTCTTTCTGTTATCACTTTCTCTATTTCGTTTGCCTTGAGCTCGATGGTAGTGGTTTGACTTTGAAACAAGTTAAAGGTAGCATTGAAAGTTAGGATGGCATTATTTTAACAAAATCCATGACCTTAGAGGGTGGTCAGTAGAGCCCTGCCATTGGGATCACTAGTCCCGTTTGTGTTATGGTATACCCCTAAAGGGAAGGTTTTCATGCCCCATGCTTACTCCACTTTCATTTGCCTTAATTTGACTGCCGGTTGTTACTCCGAAAAAATGAGAAAAATAATTTTCTCTTTACCCAGAAGGGTTTTGAATCGGGGGCTTACCTATCATATTTTTTAAATTATTGTCTTTAAACCTAACTCTGTGTGTGGGGGGTATAAATCTGCGCTATCTGAAAGACAAAGTTTGCAATGTGTTAATATGGTTTCATCTCTAGTGAATTTCTTACT
Organism: Ceratothoa steindachneri; assembly: GCA_963969495.1. Classification (NCBI taxonomy): domain Eukaryota; kingdom Metazoa; phylum Arthropoda; class Malacostraca; order Isopoda; family Cymothoidae; genus Ceratothoa; species Ceratothoa steindachneri. Next base: position 30,032,639 of record OZ018325.1, read on the forward strand.
ACAATATTAGCGCAAGAAACAATGAGGTGCAAGGTCTCTCCAATAATAAGCAAAAGTTGGGGCAGACCAAATTATTCAAAAATTGAAATGTATAAATGAAGTTTTTGAACAAAACTTCTTCCCTGGTCAACTGAAAGGGGATCTTCCTTTATAATAATGCACGTTTGCTCCCCCTCCCCCTAATAATACGTTTGGTTGGGAAGTTTTCCTTCATCCTCCATATTCACAGAACCTTGCGCCATCTTATTACCATCTACTTAAGTCTTTACAAAATCAGCTAAATGGCTGATATGAGGGAGTTTGTAAAGGATATGAAATCACAGATTTCATTAAAACCGAATGGATTCTTCAATAAAGGAATCCGTTGTTAAGTTAAACTGTAAGAGAGTATTGGCAGTAATGATAGAAACTGTCATTTTTATATTAAAGATGATTTTACACTCCGTTTAAAAAAACGAAATTGATTCCTTGACCAACGAATATAAAATTTAGAAAAAATTCATTTTTAATTTTAAAATAAAATGTTCGACATTTTTTCCTATCCTGACAATTCCCCTTCTTTCGGCTCTTCCATCTGAAGAAGTCCCAGAAAGTAGAAAAACTGAGTTCAGGAGACGTAGGTTGTTGAAATGTTGTATTTTCCCCACATCAGCAATTCGGTTGAATTACTCCTCAGAAGGCGACCTATCTTTCCTGCAGAATGAGAGCAGATGCAGGAGAACTGTGCATACTACAGTGTCCTTAAAGACTAGAGACAGGAAACATCGCAATGGTCTCCTCGTTAACCAGACCTTTCCCCTTCTGTGTTTCTTTTACTGTAATCTACTAAAGGGGAAAGTGTACTCAATGAAACTTAAAAACACGAGACACCTGAGGGAACGCATCCTAAATGATTTTATTCAAACTGAGGGGAAATTTGGAGTTAATACATTGACCTCATCGGATGAATCTCCTAAAGTACATCGAACTTTGCATCATAAATGGCGCAAATCCCTTTGAAGATGTTCTTTATTAATATTTCAATTAAAGTGTAATTCAAATTTTTATTGAAAATATGCATTTTGCCTATGTCTAGACTTTAAAGACAGGGACATCCTGTATTTCAAAACTTTTGTAGGAAGATTCCTTTGTCAGTTTCCACCTTTGTACATAAATACGAGTACAAAATTTGGGGGGAATAGGTTTAATTAGTTAAATCTTGACAAAGAAGACTTCATTGTGCAATCTTGACAATTCACTGTTGTTTACTGTAAAATACTCTACCGCTTATAATGAAAGCTGACTAAATCCAATTGAGTGGTTCATGTGTTTAACTGTAAAGGGTAAACGCACGGACACAGAGTGGATTATAGTGTTACAGCAAATAAACTATGGCCAATACAGACCAGTAGATTGACCCAAGACCAGGCACTATTTACAATGCAATAAGCCCTTGTTCCCTTCATGGTTTGTGGTCGAGCTAGTGGTTTGGGATTAACCGTCGCTCTTTACTCTTACATTACTTTTCGGCTACACATCGTTACATGTAATCTCTGTTGTCAGTCCACGAAATTCCATTAACAATTTTCTGTGACTTAAAGGGTTGCAGTGAACTTAATTTGCAGTAGCTCTCGCTAGTCTAGTGAATGCAGCGTTGAACTTATGACGTCGAAGCAGCGTTCAATCCGAGCGAGCGCGGACACGAAGGTTTCAGCGACGTCATGAACTGGACACCCATTGGTGGATACGCTGGACTTGGGGCCTTTTAGGACCCCTGTATTACTCTGTTAAGTGGTTGAACTCGATTCAATGAGGCTCATTTTCTCATTGAAAATCAATTGTGCTTTGAGGGGTAGTTAGTTAGAACAGTTTCGTTACAGAAGCTTTATCTTCTTCACAATCAGGAGAGGCATAAAATCAATGGAGAAGTGACAGATATTTTACATTTTTTTTTATTACAACTTTAATAATAACCAATATTATTGTGGACATAACCATATGCACCATATCCACGGCCATGGCCATACCTATAACGGTTGGCGTATTTCAGTCCAAAGCCATAACCGTGGTACCCACTAAAACCATGGTAATTACCGTGACCATGGTGGTGTCTACGACCATAAATGTATGAAGGGTGAGATATATAATAAGAATATCCAGGGCGATAATCGTAATGTCCGTGCCCATACCCATGATTGCCATAGCTACGATGACCATATCCTCGATGCCCCTGCTCATAAGATGGGCCATATCCATAGCCATATCTTTGCGCGTAACTGTAACTGTGTCCATATCCGTGGTTCCGGTGGCTGTACAATCCTTGCTCCAGGCCACCTACACCACCGTACAGGCTATGGCCATAAGAAGGTTCAGCCTTGGACTTAGCTCCAGGCTTTGGTTCTGGCTCCGCTTTAGGGTTTGGAACAGCCTCGGTCCACGCCGCCAGAGCGAGGAACACAACGATATCCTGAAACAACAAGCACATGATCAACTTAATTACTAGTTCTACTTAATGGGTGGAAATACTAATTGAACCACTACTGTAGTCTCAGCTGCACCTCGTAAAAGGTGATTAAATGTGACAGCAGCCATGAATTAAGAGGTGAGGATGGGTGGGGCCTCACTTCGTATACGGGATGGAACCTCAGCCTAAGATCCGCCTCGCGGTTCCTTAATTTTACCTTCCCGGCTCCAGCTCCATCTGTTTCCCGTTCTTCTCATTCTCTAGCATTGGTAAGTGGCAACACGCGGTCTTTAGGCACGGTGGTAATGTTGTCGCTGGTTTTGTTGCCGTTGCTATAGCTTAATTTCTTGTTTATATGTGTGTTTTTCGATGTGTCCAGTCTTACGGAAACAAAATCCAAGGGTAGTTTGGTGTATTGACTTAACACAAGTCATTTTGATGTTTTATGTATTAATCGTATCTTCCATACACCTCTACTTCCTCTAACATTACCACTTGCCGAATCTCTTCTATACTCTCGCTGGTTTTTGCTTTATTTTTTAGTATATATTTCTCTACCTAGTCTTTCATCATTACTTCACATTCTAGCTTAGGTTCTCTCTCGATCTCAGTGGCCATTTTGATTCAACTAATTTCTGAAAGTTTGTAAGAGTCTCGTGTATTAAGTTCATCAGTGGCGTTATGGTAAAATGGTGGTTGGTGTTTTTCAGTGGTATCTGATGTTTCTCGTTGGAAGCAAGCCACGGATAGTTAGAGAATATGGTAACCACCGCAATGTTGACCCCAATCAAATTTACTTTTCAGCTCAATAACAAACCATGATCGATGTAGCTTAACTTTGCTAGGGTATGGTACTAGTGTTATATTTTTACTAGGGTGGACCCCAAATGTTTACATTAATAATCAAATCTTTCAAACGAAATCTATAACGTAAAATAAAATAAAGAAATGAGATTTACTGCCAAAGGTCAATGAGCTAAGTCTTGGGAGTTCGTTGATAATTCCCCTTTGATTGTGACTTGAAATTTATTTCAAGAAATAAAGACTATGATAAAACCCTAAATCCTACCGATATTCTCATTGTCGATGTACAGATGCAGACGAAGTCATGAAAGGGCAGCAAACTCTCACTTCCAACTGAAGTGAACAAAGTTAAGTAGCAATTTATATTCCCCTGACATTGGAGTTCAGGTGAAATCCCAACGAGGCTTTTTGGAACACCAAAAGCCGTGGAAGAGACGATCTCAAAACCCATCGCCACATCTCACGCGTGCGTCCACTTTGTGTGAAGGATCCCGATGAAGAAGAAACGCATAATGGCTGTACACGAAATAATATTATGCCTCATCAACTTGTGCCGATTCTTACATTTGAAGCAGGTGACCTTTAGTAAAAGAGAAGTGATAACAGAATAAAATATAAATTGATTTAACCTCGCAATTGTAGAGATAGAAGAAAACAAGGAGAGATAGAGCAAATTTCAGCATAGATGCCAGGGCGAGGAAGCCTTTCTATTTCCGCACGGGCAAGATGCCACCGAAAAGATGAACACGTAGAGCTTCGAGCCAAAGCGTGATTTTTAAGAACAGATTTCATTTCATTTGACTCCACATAGAAAAAAACAACATGAAAAGAAAGCTATAACGAAATAAATTCAAATTGTAACGCTCTTTCAACTAATGTATTTCAAAGTACGTAAATCAACCTGTTTAAAAATAAATTAGACCAGTGCGTATTTAATTATTAAAACACCCGGAATTAAACCGTAGTATTAAATGGCTACGTTCATTATTTTTACACGCAGGGAAGCGTTTATTAGGTTCCTTACTCTATTGCAGAATGATAGCAAATAGGAAGGAGTTGCAACCCATCTCCCGCTGCCTACTCTGGCTACATATGTGCATTCCTTACATATATGTGCATACGTTCCACATGTGTACATACGTTCCGCATATTTTCATTTACCTTAACGTCACATTTTTCTACGAACCTCATGTGGGAAACTTCTTGGAAATTTATCAGAATCTTTCAACTTTACTGATCTGAAGTTCATCATTAAGTTCACCCATTCGCATTTCACTGCTGAGCAAAGATCTCCTCATCCCCACCTACACCCAAGGAGATTTTGCTAATTACAGCTCAGAATCCGAGTTTGACATTTTAATCCAACAAATGAGACAATTTATTCTTCTCGCTTCTCAAGAAATCCTGTTTCTGCTTCTTTATTTATAACGGGAGTCAGTTAAGGATGTTTTCCGGCCGTTTCCTGTCGTTTCTTCTACCAGTGTTCTGCTCATTTCCACTTCAAAACTTTGATTCTTGTTACTATATCCATCGGCCATGTTTATGTTCTTATCTAAATAGTTCTTATATGGTTTCTACGAGAAATTCCTAATATATATCGTTTATTTCCAGGGGCGATTTTGTGTTCAGTGTCCAAGATTAGGAACCGTATTTTCGAGTGTGTTTTGTGCTCGGCGCCCAAGTTTCAAAACCCTATTTCTGAATGTTTTGTGTTCAGTGTCCAAGTTTCATGATCATATGTTAAAAGGGGTAAAATGAATTGGTTAAATAGCCCGCGTTTTAATCAAAGAGGCTTGTTCCTTATGAATACAAACAGCTTTCTTACTCTCTTACAGCCCAATTTTGATCTACTGATTTCCTTTTCCATGTTATCACCAAGCATAGGTTTGGCGATATCTGTATTTATGGCTATATCTATGCGCGTAACTGTAACTACGTCCATATCCATGGTTCCCATGGCTGTACAACACTTGCCTCAGGTTGCCTATGCAACCGTACAGGCCATAGTACCTGGATGACCGACCCGTCCTTCAGGCCCAAGTGGTTGTAAGGAAGGCCTCGATCACGAGTTCACTTCTGTTCTTTGGGCGGGTCTTGGAAAGCTGGTGCGTTACTCCGGTCGTTCCATGCACCATTTTTATCTAAGACTATCCTCGCCTTTGCTCTTCTCTATCGCTTCTTCTACCTAGTTTTAAGGCCCTAACCAGCTATCTCATGCCGTGCCAGAAGAGGCTTTGGAACCTATATAAACAACGTTCTTTAAATCCACGCAGTTGGAAAGAGGGATTTGAAGATCTTAGAGGATGAAGAGCGAATAATGGGAGGATCCTTTTTGCCCCCAAAACCCTCTTCTCGCCTGCAATGAATTGACCAATCTCCTGCGGCCGTTATTGGGTGCACTGCCTAGGGGTTGGGGGGGGGGCGCATTCCTACTTTACTTTATTGGGGTCCTGAATTTTGGTCAGTTACATGACTTACACATTTAAGACCAGTAAACACCCTTATATCCGCTCTATGGGTAGTCATAAAACAGTGGAGAAGGGAGGGTATGGTAAGGAGGTCCTTGGATGATATTTAGAGTAAAAATGAACGAACGTAGCACGTTGGTATTATTTGATTTAGTGTTTTAATAACACTATTTAGCAAAAATTATCTTTTTCCGGGGTTAAAAGTGTTATTTCACAGTTGTTCGTATCTAAAGAAAATGAAAAAAGTCTATTTAAATCCCCAAACTTTGATTTTGTAGGTAGAACACTGAATTTCTAAATTTGCCCATTTAGAAAATAATGCTAAGGTATTATAGATTTCGGAACAAAACTTGAGAATAAATAAAAGGATGTAGGTTTTTTTTTCTTATTTAAAAAACAACAGCATTGGAATGCTGTAGAATAATATTTGTTTTAAGGAAACCTTTCGATACATTCTAGATTTAATGAGAAATGTCTAGGATTTAGTAGAATTTTATGAAGTTTCAAGAATATTGCAAACCTTGCCATAACACCCCCTCCACCTGGAAACTTCTAGAACCTTCTGGAATATAGCTGTGTTGAGAAAATAATTAAATATCAGTCTACACTTCGTGTTTCCACCCTGTATATATAGGCAACTGCGTGCACCCTAAGGAAACAAATTAACTGAATTTACTTTTTTGTTCTTACATAAACTTTTACGTAATTGCAATAGATGTAAATGGTCTAACTTCGAATAGTAAGTTTAGAGCCGAATTTAGTAGTATCGATGTTTGTAAAATGCTCACTCGTTAAGAACTTCATGGAAATAGTGGAGGGTTGTTTTATTTGAAAGAATTAAACTCACAAATGGTAGATGTGGGAAGATATATGGAAGTGGATGTACTAGTAGATGAGTTCGAGGATTTCGTAGTTGTTTGTAATGTTAGGAATTTGTCCTACCAATTGGTTGCGATACACGAGTAAACAATCAAAAAGATGATTACATATATAAATAAGATGAAACGATCGAAGGCATAGCAAAACAGTTGTGCACGATCTTTAACCACTCAATTAGGGACAGAATTGCACCAGACGAGTTTCAAAGAATTAGTGTCTTGCTTATCTTTAGAAAAAGAGAAAACTGATTCTAGTATCTATCTTCCTATTCTAAAAAATCGGGGAAAAGTTTTAACTTTTCTTATGCCCATTTTTGTCCCAGTCGAGAAATCAGGTTTTCATTTTTTGCTTGAGGAGTTTGGGAAATCTTGAGGAAATCATGAGAGTCTAATAATCTCATCTACAGGACTAGTACAAAAATAAATTTAGATAATTTGCTACCTAATGAAACTAAGTACAAGGCGTTAGCTTAAATAGATTAGCCGTGAAGATTATTTTTTAATTCAAAAGAACGTAAAGTTATGGTTCAGAATCCCGTAGACTCCGCCCCCTCCTAACGCTCAGAGATGGAAGAGAATAACCAATTTTTCATTTTTTTCACTTTAAATAAAAGTTCATTAAAAATTAACTATTAATCTCATTACCTTCACTCTTACATCACTAAGAAGCGAAGCCACGAACACGTTTTTTTCTATTTAAAATGAATTATGGTTAGGCCAGGTATTAATCGCACAAATTATGAAAATTGATAAATGAACGATAGATGAACGAAATTCGTAATTTAAGATCCACTATGTAGATTAATTCCAGTATATGGCCACATTTCTGACTTTTGCCAAAGAAATAATACTACCATTCGCCGAATTGATCTCAAGGATAGAATCGCTTAGGGTTAAATTTCGCTGCTATTTTCTCCTAAACTTGGGTAAATCGACCGCTTCTAAATTAAACTCCTAAATATCAAATTTATGCCAAGTTGAAGGATGAAATTGAAAAAAAGAGGAAGGTTGCCATATATGATTTGAAAGGGAATTTAATACCAAATCTAATGGTATAGAACCAATACCCTTGCCCACCACCACTGCCACCACCACCCCTTCCCAGCGCCACCATTGCCCCTGCTTACCACTAGCACAACCGCCCCTGCCCACCACCAGCACCACCGCACTTGCCACCACCAGCAAGAACCGCATATGCCAAAAAAACAGGATCCAATTTTTGTTAATGGAACTCGGCTTGTTACTACTAATAAACAAATAGGCTCTTGGAATGTCAACAGATTACATTCGCTGGCACGGAATAACAAAAACAAGATTTTCAGAATTGAGGCTCGTGAAAGTGGAAATCAGGGTAAACCAGTGAGTTCGTCTGATAACTTTTCTGGCCTCAAATCAACATTTCATTACTCAATTATCGGAAGCCAAGTCATGCTGACAAGCAACATTTGGATTGAAGCAGGTTTGATTAATGGTGCTCAAGGTGTAGTCAAAGACAGTTTTTCATCGGCAAGATGAATAGGAACTATTTCCAAGATATGTCCTGGTGGAATTTGATCAGTATAGTGGCCCCCTAATTTTCGATGATAGCAAACAAAATTGGGTACCAATCTTTCCACTCATAAACCAAAATCAGGTCAACCCAAAGTTAGAGCCGACGCAGATGCCTCTCCGACTCAGTTCTGCAATGACAGGACACAAAGTTCAGGGCCTCAGTCTCTACATTTGTGTCGTTGTTCAATATCCAACTAAATAGGAATCAAAAACTGATCCTATAAGCACCTGGGGCTTAAACTTTTGTATACTCACGCGAGTTACTGAAATAAACAAAATCTCTATTCTAAATCTGTCAGACTACCTCAGACACATGGAACTTTACAGAAAACCAAGGGTAAAGATCACTTTAAGATGTTTCAAATGTTTGACAGCAAATGTGCCATTGAGTTTGGTAAATTTCTCTTCTCTGCTGGTAATATCACTTTGTAGCAACTGAATTCAGCAGACCAAAAGGTGACCCTACTCTCACCAATTAATTTTATGCCCTCTTAGAGGAACGTTCTGATATAAATAAAAAGACAGGCACAGTTCACACAAACTTTAACAATTCTAGGCCAAATATCTCGGCCAATAGAAACACTCCATCAGCAAGCACAGTTCCCACAAACTCCAATAATTCTTGGCTAAACGTCTCAGAAAATAGAAACATATCATCTCTGTAGCACCAAAAGTACGGTTTCCTAAGTTTCGCAACTCGTAGTCTCACTGCTGGTTTAATTCTGTTTTACAAGTAATCAATCACTGTTTAAAATTAAAAGGGAATTCCATGAGTTTAGGGGATGTGCAACCTCATGACCCACGATATCAACTCTGCTTTTTAATAACATGGCAACATTTGTAACACCTCCTCATGGGATGTGGGCCATCTGGTTATAGATCCAGAGTCAAAGGTTAGCAGGAAGATGCCTTTAAACCACTTTATGTAAGATTAATGGGAATAATATCACCCATTGAACTGGAACGGCACCACGATGCACCACCATGCATGTCTAGTCTTCTTCAAAACATTCCATCATTATTCTTCTTGTGGCATTAAATTGAGGAGCAAATCTCATGTACAGGCTGCCAAGAAGGACCCCCTACCACCACCGCAATGTCTATTACTCCAATCCAAATTACAAACAGAAAAAGAGATAGAGAAGGAAATAGCGGGTTCAATGCCAAAAATGCTCTACAAAAGTATTTCAACTCTACTGAAAATGGCCTTGATATAAATTGTAATGCCTGTAAGTCAAATCCTGCTGCAAACTCACCCCTTTACTTAGTTCTCCAAATTTCCTCATCATTCAGTTTAAAAGGTTTGAATTACAGAATTTGGGACGAAGAATGGTTTCCACAAAGATTGATGCAGAATCAACACCATTTTATGACGTACAAATACAGATCGGAGAAGGTATGCAAATATATGAAGTTGTTTCAACTATTAAGCATATTGGTGTTCAATTAAACTCAGGCCACTATGTAGTTTTTTAAAGGTATAATGATAACTAGTTTGAGTGTGATGACTTAAGAACCACTAACCTAGGGGAGAGTGAGTCAAGACCAAAACGGAAAGTTTATATCACGGTGTTGAAAGGGGTTGATGAATAACTTCATTACTTTCTCAAACTGACCTTGGAGGATGCAGTTTGTGAACTTCAGAATTTCCTGAATATCTAAAAGCAAAGCAAAGATTCAAGGAAGTAAGACTCACAAAGGCAAACTCCCCCAAGTGCCCTAAACATTAGTTTTTTTTAAAATTTTCAGTTATTCTTTTCAAGTAGGGTGTATGATGACTAAGCCTTTTGAGTGTATGAAGACTTTGTCTTTTAGTTTCATTTGGTAAAAAACTCATAAAGTATTTTAATTCAATTCTAATATATGTTATATTGCTGCTGAAAGACTTTGTATAAAGTTTAAAAAACTTTCTTATTCTGAATTTTAATGACTTTCTTGATAAAGCTAACGCATATTTTGTGAACTTCTCTTTTAACCTGCCTCCAAGCAACTAAGTTTACATGTTACATTGTGCAATTCATTCCTCTACATTCATTTATTTGATATCTAGATTGATCAGAAATGCTGAGATCTAAAGTTACTTAATTAGATAGTAAATAAAAAGATAGTTGAATGAGGATTCCATGTCTTCAAGAATAAGGAAGAGAGAGAGAGAGAGAGAGAGAGAGAGAGAGAGAGAGAGAGAGAGAGAGAGAGAGAGAGAGAGAGAGAGATGGGAAGAGAGAGAGTGAGAAAAGAGTGATAGAGAAAGGCAGACAGATAGACAGACAGAAACAGAGAGAGAGAGGGGAAGAATGAACAAAAAACAAAGCGGCAAACTTTTATGCCGATTTTTCTCACGGCGGAAGCTGCTTACTTCAATTATTTGTAATCTCTTAAAATCGATAACTAAAGATATGTTAATAGCTCATCTTGAGTCAAATAAACTAACTAAGGTAGCATCCTGTATTTTGGCGAATACGTTCATGTATATGTGTATATATATATATATATATATATATATATATATATATATATATATATATATATATATATATATATATATATATATATATATATATGTAAATTTTGTTGAAGACCATGGTGTATTTCGCCTTAATTAATTTCCTTTGGCAACTTTCTCTTCTTCTAACTATATATTTTTTCCATCTTGTAAATGATGGATCACTTGTCCTGTATTCATCTCTCCGTATCTTTACAATGATTATTTAAAAATGATTGGAGTTGTTTGTCAATCATGCTATTTGAGAAACCGTTATTCACGAGTGTTTGTTTTACTTGTGCTATCTTTTGGTGGAAAAGTTCCCACGTAGAGCAGCATTTATATGCTCGGCGGATGTATGAGCCAATTACGCTTATTTTATACCTTTCTGGGCATTCACTCTCCGCATTGAGGCATCTTCCCATGTCCGTACTTTTTCTATGTACTTTAGTGATGTAGCTCCCATTCATGTTTTGAATCTCAACGTCTAAAAAAGGAGTTTATTGCCCGTGCTCAATTCATAAGTGAATTTTAACACGGAGTTCTCCTCAAATTGTTGTTTAAAGTTAATCAGATGTTCTTTGTTTTGGACGTTGATGTAGATGTCGTCTACGTATCGGAAATATGTGTGTGGCTTATTTTCCATGATGTCCAATAATCTCTCTTCAAGTTGACCCATATAGTAGTTGGAGAAGGTCAGCCTTAAGGGTGACCCCATAGCCACTCCATCCACTTGCGTGTATAGATTACCGTCCGGTGTCCTGAACGGAGCCTCTGATGTGCATGAACGTAACATGCTCCTCAAGATGTTTTGGTCAAGACTTGGAGGAGACATTGTAGGAAGGTGGTACACGTTTTTTATAAAGATGTCGATGGTCTGAGCGATAGGCACGTTCGTAAACAGACTTTCCATGTCAAGGGATGATATTAGTCCTGCCAGTCTTGTAGAGTGGAGTATATCAATGAATTGCTGCCTGGATTTTATGCTATATTTCGAAGGGAGATGTACGATTTTATTACTTCATTTAGGGTTTTAGTTAAACAGTACGCAAATGGATGGAGTGGCTATGGGGTCACCCTTAGGGCCGACGTTCGCCAACTCTTATATGGTTCAACTTGAAGAGAGATTATTGGACATCATGGAAAATAAACCACACGCATATTGCCGATACGTAGACGACATCTACATCAACGTCCAAAACAAAGAACATCTGATAAACATTAAACAACAATTTGAGGAGAACTCCGTGTTAAAATTCACTTATGAATTGAGCACGGGCAATAAACTCCCTTTTTTAGACGTTGAGGTTCAAAGCATGAATGGTAGCTACATCACTAAAGTACATAGAAAAAGTACGGACATGGAAAGATGCCTCAATGCGGAGAGTGAATGCTCAGAAAGGTATAAAATAAGCGTAATTGGCTCATACATCCACCGAGCATATAAATGCTGCTCAACGTGGGAAATTTTCCACCAAGAGATAGCACAAGTAAAACAAACACTCGTGAATAATGGTTTCTTAAATAGCATGATTGACAAACAACTCCAATCATTTTTAAATAATCATTGCAAAGATACGGATAAAACTGAAAGTAATCAAGGAGAAGTCAACAACATCAAAGTTTATTACAGAAATCAGATGTCCACGGCCTAAAAAATAGATGAAAAAAATATCAAGGAGATTATTAACCGTAACATCAAGGTTAAAAATCAAAAGGATATTCAACTCATCATATATTATAAAACAACAAAGGCTAGCAATCTCCTAATGAAAAACAACATCCCCCTAAACTCCTCGAATCTCAAGTCAACCAACATAGTTTACGAGTTCATCTGCTCCGATAAAGACTGTAAGCTTTATAACAACTCAAAATATATTGGCATGACTACTACTACTACACTTTCGAGACGTTTTACCATGCATCCGCAAAGCGGAGGACCTAAAAATCATATAGAGAGTGCACATAACATCACCGTATTATAAGAAAAGAGGTTAATAAAGCTAGGCTGAACATCTTATAAGCCATATTAATAAACGAAGATAAGCCGGCCATCAACAGTCAAGCGGCAAACTGGAATCGAACATTAAAATTATTTTAAAATTCCACTCACCGGACTGGCCCATTTCCTCAAACGTTACGCTCAATCTAGGCGGAATAAATACCCCTTAAAAATCGTTTTCTTTCATTTTGTCAGATCCTCACTCCACTCATTGCATCGGTAAAGGAGGCAAGAACATTTCAAAACGCTCCGAAGATGATCGAATAAGATCGAAAGCTTAGCAATTTAATTTGGTTTTTACCAAACACATTCATTTGAAAGAGAGATGAATACAGGACATGTGATCCACCATCTACAAGATGGAATAAAAGAGATAGTTAGAAGAAGAGAAAGTTGACAAAGGAAATTAATTAAGGCGAAATACACCATAGTTTTCAAAATATTTGCATTCAAGAAAGATTGCTACCCAACTACACTAATATATATATATATATATATATATATATATATATATATATATATATATATATATATATATATATATGAATGGAAATTACATAAATATTGCATTTAAATATTCAAATACCATACAGAAATTTTGACTAGACTCCATCCTATCAATCACAACGCTGTCGTATACCGTATACCATGCCATTTATAAACCCCCGGAAGTAATTGTTCTCGGAAATTAGTAACTTACCCTGAATCCACCCAAATAGTTATGTTTTTTCTAGCTTGTTTCCTGCGTTTAGTATTTTGTTCGCTTCATATATACTGAGCTCCTTGCATGGCTTTTTCATTACTCAGTTGAAAATGGCATCAATTATAACTTTGCCGAAACTAGTTCTGTTGTTATTAATAAATTTTGATTCAAATATTGTGGGTTACTATTATTTTCCTACTGATATGTATATAGCTAATGTGATATCTTATATATATACATATATATATATATATATATATATATATATATATATATATATATATATATATATATATATATATATATATATATATATACATAAACATATACATATATATATAATATATACATATATATATATATATATATATAGTACAGGAAAGAGAAATTTGACGGAATGAGCAATGAGACAAGAAACAGGAGTTTTTTAGAGGTAAGAGAAAGGGACAAAAAGCACTGTGGTGGTTGTTATCACCCGCAGAACTTCCATTTGCTCCTTCTTCTTTGTATGTGACTTGGGGATGAGCCTTTAAATTGTGAGCGGGTAAGAAGATGAGGTATAAAAATTCCTTGGAGGTTCCTAGCTTAGAGAGATACTGGGTTTGATGGGGTAACGCTTTGGGCGAAGTAGAGTCACTGTGCCTGGTAGCTCAGCGGTAGAGCATCTGACCGGCAATCAGCAGACCCGGGTTCGAGTCCCGGCCAGGAATTTCAAACTTTTTTTCCCCTGGCGTTACCTCTGTCTTTTCGGTAAAGGATTGCCTTCATTGTGCCGCCCTTTGCTCTCTATGATTCTAGTCTTCTTCTAATGTCCCTTTCTCTTGCCTCTAAATAACTCCCGTTTCTTGTCTCATTGCTCATTCGCGTCCAATTTCTCTTTCTTGTACTATATTGTAATATAGTCTGCAATGCAAGGTTTCTGCACCTTTATTTCTGTCTTCAAAATTGTTTTGAAAGGCAGAAAATAAATATGGCGAAAGCACTGTGGTGGTTGTTATCACCCGCAGAACTTGCATTTGCTCCTTCTTCTATATATATATATATATATATATATATATATATATATATATATATATATATATATATATATATATATATATGCAGGAAAGAAACCATAGTGTGTCAGGATTGATTTATTTGCTGAACCAGGTTTCGACGGAGACATCCATCATTTTTAATCGCTGGTAAACTAATGAATACAGAGAGATGCTTATCCTAAGGACACAAATTTACAAGTCGGAATGTAATTGAGGGGCGGCGGTACGGAGTAGCGGCATTTTTGAGCAGAGGAAGGACGAATCTTCTTCTTATCAGGGGATTAGTGTGGAATTGCCCATCGGAAGTATTAAAGTTAGGAATTTTCTTTATAAGAACTGATTCTATTAGACGCCTGCGTATATAGTTATGGGAATTATCAATTATTTTTGTATTATCAATGTCAATTGAATGGTTTTCATTTTACATGTGTAGGAACAGCCTAGATGATAAGGTTACACGGTGCATGTCACATTTGTGTTCCTTCGTTCTCTTGGAGAATCTTCTGCTTTCGCCAATGTATACTTGATTGCAAAGTTTGCATCGACTTAATAAATCCCCTCTCCTTTATCGGGGGATCGATTTTAAGACAGACTATTTCGGATCGTTTTTCGTATTGAAAGGCAACATTGATGCTTTTGGCCCGTGGCAACTTTTTAAAATTAATTAATTAGGGCGAGTATGAGAATGTAATATAATTATTATTACATACTTTTTCCTTACGATTTAGCTAGTGAGTAAAAGTTAATTCTGGCTTTATAATGACATTTTTCTATGAACAAAAGGGCATACTGCCGCTCAATAAATGTTTGGATGATCGTCTTAATTTCATCCTGCAAGAAACAAGGATCACATATTGATATGCTCTCAGGAAAAGTGAAGAAACTACAGAGCTTTTAACAGATTCATCGTGGCAAGAGAAATAGTGAATGTAGGAATTAGAGTTGGTTGGTTTTCGGTAAACAGAACAATATGCTTTGTTGTTTACTTCAGTTATTTTACATCAAGAAATGGCACTAAGTTGTTTTTTTCCTATTTTACTCTAGATGACGGATGTCTCCGTCGAAACCTGGTTTCTCAAATTAATCTATCATAAATCTGTGGTTTCTTTCCTGCATTTACATATACGTTACTGTACTTCTTTGTATATATATATATATATATATATATATATATATATATATATAGGATGAGCACGAAATAGTAGATATTGTGTACTTAAATTTTTTTTAGCCTTTGATAGTCTTTTCCACATAGGCGGCTCTTATTGAAACCTAAAGCGCACGGAATAAAAGGAAAAATTCATATTAATATCAAATTATCTTCTCAAATCTATATGAGTGGGTTCTCGTAAACGCAGCAAATTCGGACTGGCCCCTTAGTCACTAGCGAAACAACTCTTGGTTTTGTAATTGGCCTACTGTTGTTCATTGCATATATAAGTGACCTTGATAACGGATCCATTAGTAAAATTTCCACATTTACTGATAAAACAAAGTTCAGAAATAGATTCCAGCGATTAGTCAGTCTGCTTGAAAGCAGATGTAGCGATGCCTTTTCTCTCACTATTATTTTTTCAATCTCCTCTCATTGTATTCTCCTTTCACCACATTTAGGTGATGGCTTCCGGGAAGATTTTTTAGGTCCTGTTTTGTGAATCATTAGTGCTCACGTAAGTAAAAGTGTATTAGTACTCCTATACCTAGCTTAACAAAATTCACCCCTCCCCCTCCCCAATATTTTATTTGGAATACTCATACAGATGTCAATCAGGAATTCTCGACCTAACAGAAAAGTTAACGGCATGTAATTCGGGCCGATCTAAATGCAAGATGAACTTTGCTGTGCTAGAACTTCCCATTATTCTTTCTCGGACCGATTAGAGTTTTTCTTCTTTATCTCTCCTTTTTCTCCTATTGCGTTCTCTCTAAATGACCTTTGATCACATTTATTAGGTTGAGGAATAAGTTGTTGCGTTTTTTTTAATGTTGTGTTGATTTAAGTTTTGTTGACGTGATTTATGCATATATTAAAAAACAATAATAAATAATGAGAGCAAAATTTACAAAGGTTAGGCTCCGTCTCTTAACAGCGTAGACTATTAGGCTTTTGCTTAGGCTACGTCTTGAAGTTGAGTAATAAGTCATTGCGGTTTATTTAAAAGTTGTGTTAATTTAATTTTTGTTCTGGACCCTCAAAGTGGAATGTCAAGTTGAAAGAAAGGCGCATTTTCGACACTTGTTGTTATTCATTTTCAATAGAGACGGGAATAATGCAAACGCAGCCAAAGCTCGTCGCGATAATTGTGTTATGTACGGAGAAAATGCTAAATCAGAAAGGACAACTCAATGGTGGTTTTCAGGTTTCAAAAACGGTCATTTCAATCTAAATGACGAAGAACATTCTGGTCTCCCCATTAAGTTGGATGAAGATCGATTGAACGACCTTCTTCATGAAAATTTTCGTCAATCGACTAGAGAATTGGCTGTACAATTGGCGTGTGATCAGAAAACTGTACTGAATCACCTTCATTCGATGGGGAAAGTTCAAAAACTCGGTGCATGGGTTCCGCACGCTTTGAGCGAAAGCAACAAACTTCAACGCTCCACGATTGCCGCAGGTTTGCTTGCTCATCACAAGGCTACTCGTGGATATAAGGAAATATTTCTTCACCGCATCATCACTGGCGACGCAAAGTGGTGTGTTTATGTCAACATGAACCATCGAAAACAATAGCTTAGCTCTAATAAAAAAACACTTCCGCGATTAAAGCAAGGACTTCATCCACGAAAGACAATGTTGTGTGTGTGGTGAGATTGTGAAGGCATCATTCTTTATGAGCTCCTTGCGAACAACGAGATTGTCAATCAGAACTCTACGTTCAACAAATGTATCGCCTCGCTGAAGCTATTCGTGAAAAGCGACCTCATCGACGTTATGGAGTCCTTCAGCAACACGACAATGCTCGTCCTCACATTGCCAATATGACAAAAGACGTCATCCAAACACTTAATTGGGAAATCCTGCCGCATCCTCCAAATTCGCCAGACTTGGCTCCATCTGTTTCGATCGCTCTCCAACAATTTGCGCGGCGTTTCGTTCAATACTGATGTGGAATTAAGAACCTGGTTAGACGAACTTTTCGAGTCAAAATCCAGAGATTTTTATTGCAGAGGCATCGAAAAACTAGTTGAACGTTGGGAAGAAGTCGTAAATAACAAGGGAGAATACATTATTGATTAAATCGCATATTGTTATCAATTAAAAATGAAGTTTTTCTAAAATAGTTAATGGTAATGAATGAATTTGATAAAACCGCAATAACTTATTCCTCAACCCAATGCATAACCTGCGGCTATGTAAATTATCATAAATGCGAATTAAATCATTATTATTGGCCGTTTTCTGCACTCCTTCAAATCGAATTGATGGACAAACCTGCAAGGCCCAATGCGCCAAAGAGTAGTAGTTGCGATTTAAACTCTCCCTACCTAAACATTATTGAATCTACAGGGTACTGATGTGAATGTGATGAAACTCACGGTAAGTTTCTTAAAAGGTTTCTGACTACTCAATTAAAGATCAAATTGACACCGAATAAATATAGATATGATCAGAAGTGACATTAAATCTGACCTAAGCCACCGCTGCAAATTGGGTCTAAAAGATGGCAATTCCGTCAAGAAAAGTTACTTTGCCACTCGAAGCTTGCTTGCAACAAGCCCCGCATCACCTATCGTACGCAGAAAAATATGATTCTTTTAGATGGTTTAATAATAACGTTCCGAAAGGAAGGACTTTTAAGGAGAATAATAAAAGGATTCAATACATACATTAATCACCAATTATTGAATTAAAGAATAATAAAGTAAATATGGCCCTTACTATATAATGGGCACTTACTCTTTCTAGGGAAACTCACAGTATAAATTCCTCTTAGTTTTAATCTGTATTTTATAGGGTCAATAACCTCGAAGCTTTATCTAATAACCCGAAAAGTATAGCAGAAATTTGAAGCTTTTACTCGTGTTCGCTTGTAAAAGATTATTAAAAAGCCCCTATTTTTTTTTATTCAGCAAGGAAACAGCCATAAATAAATATTACTCACCCAATACTCGTATGCCAGATTGAAAAAATGAAAAGTAACAAATCAGCAGGACGGAGTATATTTTATCCATAGGGGAGTTTTCTTAAAAAGTGTTTGTTGTATATTTTAATAAGTCCATTAAAGAATAAGACGTTAATATGGAGGAGAAGACATCAAAACCTCATCAAACAATGATAGGTCAATTACCTAGAGTAAAAATAAATGAATCTATGAAGATACAGTGAAAGGAATGAACACTTGATCGTCCGCGGTTCGACGATTGAGATAGGACCTAATTCAAGGTTTAGGAAATTAAGAGGGCGTTGATAAAATGGAAGAGGTAGTCGAGTGGAAACCAATGAAAAGACTTGAAGAAATGTATTTAAATTTGGGCGGTCAAGATTTGATAAGGATTTTGGAAATAATTTACCTTACCTACGAAATTTAAAATCAATTCTGGAAAGGTCTACCCGAGTAGGTAATTAATGGTAACTTCATAAATGGCCTTAAGAAATGCCATGACGAATTCATATGAGGCTGGCCTTTAGTGGACCTATAATTTGGTTGGGCTATTTTTCAATACGCCCATAATTTATCAATGAACGATCTTTTTTTGATTAAAAATGAACTATGGGACATCCCATTTGAAGACGTTCGAACTTAGGGGGCCCTGCATTGATTGTATAGGGAGATTTTTCCCCATGCACGGGTGCTTTGTAAAATTTGCAACACCCTTCCCTAACTCCATGAGCTATGAAGAGGGTCACTGGTGGCACTAATTGCATTGAAGGATTTAATTTATTAGCAATGACTGATGCGCGATCATTCACGTCGGTAAGATCGACGCTATCGGCCTTAATTGCCTCATTTCACGTCTGGGAAGAGCCCTATGACATGACTTTCATGTTTAATTATGATATGCAAGAAGTGATATCAAACGAGTTAATATTTATATATATATATATATATATATATATATATATATATATATATATATATATATATATATATATATATCAAATGAATAACTCACAAAGTAGCACGTGAGGTTCGCAATGAATGCAATGTCCAGCAGGAAAAATGAAAAGGTGCTTCCAAATACTTTCGAACTTTATTCAGTTCATTCTCAACTATAAGTGTCCTTGACAATGAACTGAATAAAGTTCGAAAGTATTTGGAAGCGCCTTTTCGTTTTTCCTGCGGGACATTGCATTCATATATATATATATATATATATATATATATATATATATATATATATATATATATATATATATATATATATATATATATATATATATATATATATATATATATATGATCAATGCTAGACAACGACCACTACCACCACCGTTCCTAATTAATGTCCCGCAAGAAATTTCAATCCAAGAAGATGACCCCCTTAAAATATCATCAATCATAGTTGATGAACCCCGAGAAAATTATATTTAAAAAAGTAATTCGTTAAATAAGTTTTATTATACAACAAAAAAAATACACAAACAAATTAAACAAACACAATTAAACTAAAAAAAAGTAAAATATTAATCCAAAGGGGTAAAAAGAAGAAACCGAATCAATCCTGCTACCTAGGTTAGGTTAGGTCAGGTTAGGCTATTTGAACCTAACCTAATCTGACCTAACCCAAATTATCTTAACCAAATTCAATCTTAAAAAACATTTTTACTTTATCTTTTTTGTTTTAATCTTATTTTCAATTATCATTACCGACTTATTTAAAAAAAATTAATCCTAAATAATGACCACCCCAAGTAAGAAACTCCGCTTTCTTGTCTCATTTGCTCGTTCGCGTCCAATTCCTCTTTCTCTTGTACTATATGTATTTATAGTCAGCTATACAAGGTTTCTGCATCTTTCTTTCTCTCTTCAAAGTTATTTCAAGGACAAAAAATAAAAATGGCGTAGCCCTGTGGTGGTTGTATGAACACCTGCAGAACCTGTAGTTGCTTGTCGAGGTTTTAGTGAGTGGGTAATCCCAGTTCCACTTCCTGGACATATATTTTATTACCGCACCGAGGTGAAGCGGAGGTTAAGCGTATCCAATACACCTACGTTAGCCACTTCCGGTGAATAAGAATAACCCCGGTCCATACCCTTTTGATCAAAACTAGATGATGATCCCCTGAGTGTGTCCTCCACTCAGTAAAAGCCAACCATGGGCGGGTCGGTGGAATAATGAGTTTTAAGCCGATGGATTGCTTAATAATTGCCAAAGGATGGTCCAAATTAGTGAAACACACATATACAAAATAATCTTTAATGTACATGAATTTGAAATAAGCAACAGCGTATATAAATATAAATAGGATTAATCTTGCATTGAATAAATAAGTCTACAAAAATGTCGTGGGGATTACTTGCAGATTACTCACTGGGATGTTTGCGTCTTAATGACACCAGGCAGAACGAAGGCAATATTATTATCGAGTTAAAAACTGAATTAAATAAGCACTTCTAATATTCGAGGGTATGGGCTCGGGATGAGAAATCTAGTACACAAATAAACTGGTGAAGTTAGGGGAGGGGATAATTCAATTAACGATACCTTTGAGTTCGTAGGTATTTTTGAAGGCGGTGAAGATATTCTTCTGGTGACGATGAATGCTCCTAGTCCGGCCATCCGAGGTTACCGAATGAGAGGGTAATCCTAGACCGGTGATATACTGATCCTTTGCCGGATCACGAAGGTGAGCCAAGCGGTGACTCAATCGGACTTCTTCCTCGAAGTACCTGTCCGATTATTCGGTTCCTGGAGTGGGTAGCCAAAACCGATTACCTAACTACGTCTAGGGTAATTCGCAGAGGAAGAGCCTGTGTAACTTCAGAACCTGAAGGGGGTGGGGGGGAGGCTGCGAGAGGTTTGGCACCTACAAGTACCGTGACGGCAACAACCAATTCTCCGAGAAGTTCTTCCTTGCAGCGGGCAAACGGTTTCTTATGTGGATCGAGTTTCACACAAACTCGACGTAGGTCCAAGGGCTATTGCCTGATTCCAGGAAGAAGTCTTCCTTTTATTCCTCTACGAGCAAAAATCGAAAGAGCGAATCGAATTCTCGTAAAATCTATATCGTCGCGCGAAGGACCTTTGTTCATCTTTGGGCCGACGATATTTCTTTCACGCCTTCGAGCCACCTCACAGTTTGCGATGGTGCGAAAAGGGGCGATAGAGAATTCGAGGCTGGTGCATTTGGAAATACGGGAGGGACACGTAGCTTGTGTCGGAGTATTTCTGCGTACACTTATGTACGCTGTATTTAGACTTCCACATTGCTCTTTCTTTGTATACATATATATATATATATATATATATATATATATATATATATATATATATATATATATATATACATATATATATATATATATATATACATATATATATATATATATATATATATATATATATATATATATATATATATATATATATATATATATATATATATATATATATATATATATATATGTAAAACCACTTTATAAGAGCATAGAATTTATTTACGAAACTAGTTTCGATATGAAGTTTACCATAATGAGAATGGAATGAACAACACAAGTAACTAAATATCTCAAAATGCCAACGAAAGACAAAAAAAAGGATAAAAAGGGTCCTTAATCAAGAGGTGTGGTTCTATGATCATTAACTCTACTGTTTACGATCAGGTTTCAGGATTAGGAGCTACATTTAAATTGAGCATCCGACAGATTGAAATTGGGAATTTCTCCTATTAGTATTGATTATACAATTTTTCTTTGACGGAAATCTTTACAATTATATATAATTTGGGCCTTTGAATAATTAATCTATTTAGTGGTTGTAATTGGAACCACCAATTACAAAAAAACAGCTATGTGGGATGGAAAAACCCAAGTGAAGTGGGCTTAAGTATTAAGGATAACCATAAATGAACCTTATTCTGTGAAAACCAGAAAAGCTTACCGGGTCTATTTTAGCAATCAAGATCTACTTATATTTCAAACTTTTGTAAATACCATCTTGGAAATCAATTTCCTGACGCGATAAATAAAGTCTGTCCCAAGAAAAAGTATAGTAATTTTTATTACTAGTTTCTTACATTTTCAGGAAAACTGTCGTGTGCAAATACTATTTCCAATCAATGTGTTAATTAATCAAGAACAAAAAATTCCCTCAGTTCATATTCACACTAAGCTTTGCTCTGAACTTGATTCTAAATATTACATTTATCATCTGAGGGGAAAAATAACAAAATAAGTCTATACAATAATTATAATTGCAACATTTCCATTGAAATTCTTTCTGTAGAATACGCAAGAAGACAACCTTTAAATTATTAAATCGAGACACACCTACTCAATAAAATTATACATAATAATAATGCTATTTATAGGTTAATAAAGCGCAGATGAGTGGAAAATTATCGAAAAAAATTTCGAAGGCCGCATTCATAAATAGACAGCTCTTATTTTTTCAAGCGACCTGCCGAAGGCGTTCTGCTTATTAACTTGCTCAGGAATATGAAATGACAAAATCCGGAGGTTTTTATTAAGATTTAAATAACTCGTTTTTTTTATTACGCTTGATTTGTAGGTCAGATTCCGACCTTATCTTTTCTACACGAAATGTTTTACACTGAAGTGATTGTATATTTAAAAGGAGTCATCATGCTTTACTATTTAGTTGACGTCCAACTGCTGGTTGATTAGTGGTTTTGGCAAACACTTTCCTTCTCATTATGAATATTTTGGTAAATATATTTGCATTTATTTAAAATCGTCACATTTTCCCTGTTTCTATAAAAAAAGCCTTTCGCAAGTTAAATTTGCAAGGCTGATGGCATCTTGCAGTTGACTTTTTTGGTAGTTTATGCATATATTTTACTGCGTTGTATTATCGATAAATTAAGTTTCTGTTCAATGATTTTTATTTGTATATATAATTTATTGTTGTTAAGACGTAACCTCTAAATAGGGTTATGAACAAGCTTTTATTGTGTTAGGATGATGGCAAAATAGACCGCGGAAGGCTAACTTCGAGTTGAGCTTGTAATATTATATAGTCCGATTTAAAGCGCAGTTATTGAGGGATCATCCTTAGCCTCCTCCCCCCAAAATGCTTTCTAAATAACCTCTTTCGAAATAGAACTTGTCTCCCTTTGCAGAAAAAAAGGTAGTTTCATGAGATTTGCCGAACACAACAGTGTTTAGCGATCTTGGTACACTCCTCTGAGAATCTCCTGGTTTATGTACCTTCTACATATTTTTACTCTACTTTAAGTTCATGCATTTTTTGCATGTTCCTTCCATGAGGGATCATCCTTAGCTTCCCCCCCCCCAATGCTTTCTAAATGACCTATTTCGCAATAGAACCTGTCTTCCTTTGCAGAACAAAGGTAGTTTCACGAGATTTGCCGACTACAACAGTGTTTAGCGATCCTGGTACACTCCTCTAAGAATCTCCTGGTTTATGTACCTTCTACAGATTGTTACTCCACTTTAAGTTCATGCATTTTTTACATGTTCTTTCCATGAGGGATCATCCTTAGCCTCCTCCCTACCAAATGCTTTTTAAATGACCTCTTTTGCAATAGAACCTGTCTGCCTCTGCAGAACAAAGGTAGTTTCACGAGATTTGCCGACTACAACAGTGTTTAACGATCCTGGTACACTGCTCTGAGAATCACCTGGTTTATGTACCTTCTACAGATTGTTACTCCACTTTAAGTTCATGCATTTTTTGCATGTTCTTTTTATTTTTTCCTGGGGAGACAGCCACACATTGGGGGGCTCCAGTTTTCACTTGTAGTTACCCTTCATCTTTTTTTAGGAAATCTCTTTAGGAATTTTGATATCCACCTCGCCAGCATCTGAAGTTAAGGTCGACGATGTTTTTATCTAATAGCAGTTCTTGTAACTCAATTCATTTTCGCTATATCTCCTTTCAATCCTTTATCTTTTCTTGTGTTCCTTATCTCAATTTCCCATGGATAAATCTCCCCCCTACTATATTATTACACAAGTTTTCATTCTGTTATGTGGTTTGATCCTCCCTTCCTCATTTCATTTGATCAACAACCAGGTTGATCATTCAGCTCAAGTATCTCCTATAGCCTCTCACAAAAGCTAAATCTCTATTAATATTAAAGGCAAATTTTTCTTTGTTTTTTTCTCGTCAATTTAGTAGGTAACACAACTAATACCACTCTAAAAATCAATACCTGCCGACATTTCCTCATTAATTTGAAGAGATTGACTGTAGCTTTGGTATTGCTCTTATGATGGGTGATAAATAGGTATTCAATAATACAAATGATATTAAAAAATATCTGCGGGGGGAAGGGGTAAAACATAATGATTAGATATTAGGTTACAAATGAAAATTAGTGAAGAAATTAAACGAAATTATAAGACTACAGATATCCAAGAATGTGCGTTCGTTCTTTTAATCAACGTGGATAAATGCAAACGCCGTACAAACAGAATTTCTTCTTCAAAATAGTTTAAATTCCTTTCAGAGAACTTTTTACAACATAATAAAAGTTTCTATATTTTTGGCGATAAAACTCCTTAGACTTTGAATCACTGTTGCAATCTCTCTTCGACTACCTCCTCATCATTGAATCTAAAGTTGCGAACCTGATTGGCTAAATACACAAAGGTTTTAATCTAATGGGGCCATGTCATGCGAGTATGGCAGAGGAGCAGTAGCTCCCGTTACCTCCAAACCTAAAGTATTCAGTGTGTGGCCGTGCATTGCCCTATAAAAACAACTCACTTGCGCTTTAACAGCAGTGGGTGATTTGAATAAGTTCACTTTGAACTTTTCGCAGTTGTGCAGCGTATACTTCACCTTTTATTCCTCTTTAGACAATCATATTTGCAAGGAAAGATTTTTTGATAAGGACGCACTCAAAAATAGACCAACATTTTTTTTTAGTAAAACCTTTAATAAGTTTAGTCCCGAGGAATGAATAAACATTTATTTTGTTGGTAAAAGATCTCAGAAACGGATGGAATCTATTTCGTGGTATCAATTCTCTTGTTCGAACTGTTTTCATTTATTCACGTAGTTAATAAAATAGGAAAAAAACGAGCGAACTTTTTTGGATACCATATATATATATTAGAAATTCCCTCGTTGTTGTTTTTTTTAATCCGTATTTCCAATGTAATCAATTCGTTTCAAATTTAATATTCATGTGTTAACCTTTTATGTATATAGTTAAGTTTGTATTTTGTATTTTTTCTTTAGCACTGATGATGGGATTAGTTATAATCCTGAAAAGTTTGAACTAATGTTACGAGGCATCTAAGACTCTGTCCTGGTCATCCTGTTTATATATATATATATATATATATATATATATATATATATATATATATATATATATATATATATGAATCCATTAAACCACATTGAAAGAGAAAACGGAATAATTTTTCCTTGCAGTAATATTTTTATTACCTTTTTCGAAAAATCCATGCAGGGAAGCGATTCGAACCAGGCACACTGAGGCAGCGAGCACCGCTTTGATCACAGTTAAAAGTATGCCTTTAGTACACTACGCTACGCAGAGAACAAAAATTCTCTGAATAGAATAGCTTTTAAGGAACACTTTCGCCAGCTCGAACGGAGACTATGAAAGAAATAGAAAATTAATTGGGAATTCAAAGAATAAATGACGAATAGTTAAACGCGTGTCAGATATACAAATATATATATATATATATATATATATATATATATATATATATATATATATATATATATATATATATATATATATATATATATATATATATATATATATATATATATATATATATATATATATATATATATATATATATGCTCACCGGACAAAAATTTAGTCACCTAGGGAGAAAAAACATAATTTAACATCCGAAGCGTGTAGGAACCTTAGGCAGCCGAGAGGCGTAGCTTAGTTTACGTCAAACATTAGTTAGGTTTTATTTGTGTTGCGGACGGCGTGGCGATCTGTACATAGCAAATCAGCTCTACTTAAAATGGGCCGGAAAAGCGGCGTAATGGAATGTCAAAAATGTGTGATTGCATTTGGCCGCGCCAAAAGTTATCCTGTGAAGGAGATGGCGGAATTTGCTAGTGTTTAAACGCGCACGGTCATACGGATTTATAAGCAATGACAGAACTCCCAAAATGCGAAAAACTCTCGCCAGAATTGCGGACAGAAGAAGGTGTTGACAGACAGGGACAGTCGTAGAATTATTTGCAATAGCCCAATCATAATTATGCGGTTCAAAGGTCTTCGACAAACAGGGATAACATTTACAAAGACCGATTGGAAGACAGATTTTTGTCTGTCTTAGAAAAGGTTAATAATTATGCGTTATCTTCTCGTGTATGTGAGAAGAGTTTCTTCCGATAGCTTCAATTAAGAGCTAGTTAGGTATAAAATTGCCCTTTTAACCAAATAATTATGATTACGCTTTTGAAAATAATTCTCAATATATATATATATATATATATATATATATATATATATATATATATATATATATATATATATATATATATATATATATATACATCGAGAAATGAGTTATATTAAAACCAAAGCACTGTCTATCTTTGTCGGTTGGTTTGATAGCACTTTTTCCTAGGCTATGGGGAGTCTTTAAATGTGGCTGGTTCCTTTTACGGTAGCCTTTGTTTTCTTTAAATGTGCTTGTCTTATCTTGCTATGCCGTTATCCATTCATCATTACGAATACAGTACAACATGTGATAATTCATATGTCACTATGCTGCCCCATGTATTCATTTATTCTATTTTTATTTCCAGCCATTAACTGAAACTTTTGCCACTAGAGGGGGCGCTAAGTTTGTTAAAATGATGTATGAAAGTTGCAGACGAATGAAACTTACTGATATTACAAATGAGTAGCTCTAAATGATTTCAAACTATTTTTCTTTTAGACGAGAAGATGTAATGTTTGATTCTGAGTTGATCAAACGATTTAGGAACATTTAACAATTACCCAAATGACAGAAATATTATTTCCGTCACTTATATCAGAATTCAAACATTCGATTTTTTTTCTCTATCTCTTCCAGATATCTTCTTTTCTCCTTATTGTGGGAGTTTTTGTGGTCTTTTCCAGCCCTGTGGCCAAGCCCGATGCTGATCCCAAGGCTGACGCCGACGCCGAGGCTAAAGCTGAGGCTAAGCCTGGACTAGGTCTCTTCGGTGGCAGACATAACGGGCTTTATACAGGCGGAATCGGGTACGGCCACGGCTATGGCTATACCAAATACAACCCTGCATACTCCTTCTCCATCCCATACCCAACCTACAACTATGGTTACCAAACCATTTATCCTGGTGACTATGGACTGAGTCGAGGTCTTGGATATGGTCTTGGACTCGGTTATGGACTGGGCAATTTCGGAGGATATGGCGACTATGGATACGGAAATAACGGTTACCCTTTTCTTCAGGGCGGTTTGGGCTACTAATCAACCAGTTCAGAGGTGTTGGATTAATATTAGAACGATATATCTTAACTGATTAGCTATATGCTTAGGTTAATCCTTTCGTACCATAATATATATATATATATATATATATATATATATATATATATATATATATATATATATATATATATATATATATATATATATTATGGAGAATAATTATTATTAAAGCCTTTAGCTTTTAATTTTGAAACACTACTAGCATCTGAAAATCTATTTTAAAATCTATATTATTCCTACTTTAACTACTAAAGTATGCTAATTGTATCAATTTAATATTTATTTTAGCAATAAAACCTATTTTCTTTATTTCTTTTTTTTAATTTGGGTGAAATTGGAGCGTTACTTGTATGGTGATAAATAGAAATTTCGTTACCTGCTGTCTGCCGGCACCGCCCATACGGTGAAAACCAAAATGAACTCGCTATTTACCAACGAGGGTAAATTCATTCTGCAGCTAGAGAAGGATTTTTTTTAATCTGCCTCTATAAGACGTTTGATCTGTTCCTGCAGCCACAACGTTCGTTGTTCGCTCATAACTAACGGTCATTCACGCGTGCGCGTAAACTGCCGGGCGCACGATGTGAAAAATTCAATCATTGTAAGTATATTATTATTATTATTATCAAGTTACCAAAGCCTTCCCCCAGGGTGCAGATACAACATAATTGAATTCGCACAAAATACCAGGGGTACTGGAGAAAGGCAGAGGCAAAAAAAGGAAACAGGCCCCTAGTAAGCCCAAATAATAAATGAGGAGTTACTGTAATAAATAAACATTTAATCGAGACTTAAATGTAGAGATGTTAGGAGAAGAGACAATATCATTGGGTAATTGATTCCAAATTTTGACCAATGAAAGAACAAAACACAGAGAAAATTGCACAGTGTAACCATTCATAGGATTCATAGCAAAATCATTAAGACTAAGAGTATACCTTGTCACACGGACACGATTGAAAGGTCTAGGCAAGACATTATGTAACGAATACCGATTGTTATTAAAAACATTAAATAAAACACTAAGTGCGCCAACTTGTCGCCGATGGTAAAATCAAGGGAAAGCTAACTCAAGAGAGATGAACTTAGTAGAATTCAAAACTCTATCCAGCAATGTCAAATGGTAATTGGCCGCAGACATCCAAACAGGAGAGCACAGTACTCAAAATAAGGCAAGATGAAAGCATAAAAAGATTGTATTACTGTGGAATCATGACCAAAACTTTTCAAGCATTTTTGAAGTAAGCCCGTCTTCTGGGCAATTGAGGAAGATAAGAAACGGATGTGCTTCTCAAAAGTCAGCTTAGAGTAAAAAAAATACCCACAACAAACGCAAACTAGAAACTTCCTCAACCTGTTCACCAGAAATATGCAAACAGGGATGAAGTGGATCCAATATACGGAATCTGCTGATAGTAATAGAATATGTTTTGCTAGCATTAAGTTTCATGCTCCAAAGTTGTCACCAATAAGTGATCCTAGCCAAATCTCAGTTCAAGGACGCAGCAACTTCACCTCTGTTACTAGAAGAGTTAACAGATGAGTGAAGTGTATTATCATCGGCATAAGATACAAGGTTATTTTCGAGATGAGTGCCCATATCGAAGTAAAAATAATAAAAAAAACAAAGGACACTGCCCTGTGGAACATCAGAAACAACAAGCACTGAAGTAGAAGAGATACCATCAACAATTACAGACTGAGATCTATTATTTAAGAAGTCCGTAAAGATTTTAAGAAGATTTCCACCATTACCAAGAAGTTTCAACTTAAAGATCAGAGCCTTATGGTTTGCCACGTCAAAAGCAGAACTCAGATTAATAGTAACGACTCGTACTTCAGACCCACGATCCAGAAAAGACTGCAGATCATGAGACAGAGTAAACAGTGCATCACAAGTTCCCAAATCCTATGGAATCCAAATCGAGAATCAGGTTATAAATTAAACTTTTCATAGTATTTGGATAGCCGCTTAGCCAAAACACGCTTAAAGATGTGGGATAGAATAGGTGAAATAGATATGGGTCGGTACTCAGAAGGAGAAGTTGAAGCTGAAGCTCCCTTAGAAATGGGAGTGATGTTGGCCTTACGCCAACATAGATGAAAAATTACCAGACTTGAGGATCAATCTAAATATTACGGCCAGTTTAGGTGCTATAACTGTGGCACACTTCTTAAGGAATAGAGGGGAAAAAACATCTGGGTCTGTCCAACCATATGTGTTAAGATCCCATAGGAATCTCTTCAATTCATTGGATCTAAAAGCACCAGAGACAAGCTTTGGCAATGGAAAACAAGTCAAGGGTAGGGATAATTCTTTGTTACACTGTTTGTGAATAAAAATATCGGAGAACAAATTGGCTTCTCTTAGTGGATCAAAAGACACTGAATCATTAGACTCACGAACAGGAGGCATACTAGAATCCACACCAAACAAGGAAGCCTTGAGAGATGACTACCATTTATATGGTTGAGTGGCACCAGCAAGAACCTCCTGCAAGTTAGAATTATAAGCAGTTTCAGCTGCATTATAAATTCTCTGAGCCTCAGCTTTGAGAGTAACATAGTTGTCCCATAGAAATTGACAACTGTTTCGTTTCCAAAGATGATAAGCTGCCTGTTTGTCCCCAAAGGTTCGCTTACAGTCATCATTAAGCCAAGCTTTATCTCTTAAACGTGATTTAATTATCTTGCATGGAACTCTTCTATGTAGAATGTCTAATAAACATGAATTAATTGCTGAAACAGTGTCACTGGATTAAAAAATAGCATTCTACTGGTCTCTCAATTTCATGACAAACACTGTCCCAATTAACATGAGACTTAAGATAAAGCCAACGGGAGATGGTGATATCAGGCATATATCAACTGATAGCATGATGGTCAAAAGTATCCAGAGCCGTTGCAATGTCTAGTGCCACCTCCCCCCCCCCAAAAAAAAAAAATTAAGATTGTTGGGCCCCCATAACAATATATCATACATTTACAAGTAGTGCCAGGCACGACTAATATTATTCTCGGCAGTCCCAATGCTGCGGAATACTTACAGGAAATGCGTATTCGAAAATTTTATATTTTCATTAATAAAATAAAAATTTTGGACCATAATTGGGCCCCTTGAAGAGCCCCCCCCCCCTACGTCCTAAGGGGGCAGAGGCAGTTGCTACGGCTCTGGAAGTACCAATGAGAGCAAGGAAAGAAGCTTCAACGACTCCTGGAACATCAGTTAAAATAAGATCCAGGCAGTTACCAGAATTGTGTGTAGGTCCACGAATTAGTTGTTCACAACCAGACAAGTTCGAGGAATCCAAAGCAGCAAGACCATTTCTATTTGGTAGGAGATTCAGAATCCAACCATTATTGGCGGTGTGCATTCAGATCTCCAGGAAAGATAAAGAAAGCTTTAACATCTACTGATTGTATTGGCGCCATGGCAGTTAAAAGGCAATCATATAAATCATTATTCGCAGTAAGATTCCTATAAAGACTAAATATATAATGATTATTATATTTTCTGGAGACTTTAACAACCTGCATCTCATGACACTAGCAAACAAACTTGGTCAAGTGTTATGCACTATAGCTTGATCTGATATACAGTGCCACTCCACGTGCACTGGCAAAGCAATCTCGTCTAATAAGTATATGTTTGTCGAAGTCGGGTATTAGTAGCTCAGAGGTATGTTTAAAATTAGATACAGGAGTCTCTGAGCAGAAGACAACATCGTAGTTAGCGGCAGCCAACGAAAGGTCTTTTAAGTTTTTGTATAGCCCACGGATGTTTGAATAAAGAACACGGCAACTATTAGGGGGTTGCTGGCGTGAGCCAGGATTACGCTCGCATCACCACAGAGCAAAGTCATTAAAAATATATATAATAAATATAAATGCTCCATAAACTAAAAAAAATCAAACGATGGAAATGAAAAGTCAACCCAGAAGGAGCCATTACATCTACTCGTAGGTAAGGCAAAAGACCCTCAGAGAACACCACATCCAAGGGGAAGTGGTAAAGATGGATTTTCAAGCAAAAGAGAAAAGGAAAAAAAAGAAAGAGAAGAAGCAAGAAAAGAACAACCTCCTGAGAAATTCACCAGGCAGTGTATGTCTTCTTCTTCAAACTGATAAAACCACTTTGAAGAAAAACAAGGTCTGTTGACCAAAAATCACGTGCCCTCACTTATTCTGATTTATGTCCTTACGACATTGAAAACTTTGAATAATTCCCTGAGTTACTTTGGGAGGACTTTGGCAATGATATCATTCTAAAAAGAATGTAAAACACAAGGGTTTCAAATTTCGTTGAAAATCAGCAGAATAGTTATTATGTTAATACCCCCCCCCCAAATAATTTTCTGGCTAACCTAAGGTAACTTTGGCAATTATATTATTTAAAAGGGAATGCAAAACAATATAAGCGTTTCAAATTTCGTTATAATCAGCCGAATAGTTATGATGTTATTGCAAAAAAACTAATTTCAGGGCTAACCTAAGGAAGACCTTAGCAATTATATCATTCGAAAGAGAATGCAAAACAACATAATGGGTTCAAATTTCCTTAGAATCGGTCGAATAGTTATGATGTTATTGCCAAAAGAAAATAATTCCCTAGCTAACCTTGGGAGGACTTTGGTAATTATATCATTCGAAAGAGAATGTAAAACAACATAATACGTTTAAATTTCGTTAGAATCGGCCGAATAGTTATGATGTCATTGCCAAAACAAAATAATTCCCGGGGTAACCTTGGGAGGACTTTGACAATTATATCATTCGATCCCCGATTTCTCTGTCAGTGTCTATTGTAGCCTATCCTTTTTTTAAATGCCTTTTCTCGTGTGGTTAGGATCCTTTTAATATTCTATACTGGTTCCAGAACATTCTGGGGCCTCTCTCGATGTCCATTTTTTCGATTAGATTGTTCCAGGTTGCGTGCGTATTTCTTCTTATGGGTTCGTTTACTTGAATTGGTAGATTTTTCAAGGGTCCGTATTGACGAATTTCCTCAAACATGGTTTAGATATCTTGCATTTTTGACTTGGTATAATTTGTATATGAAGGGGCAGGGATTGTTCTATAATTTGTTTTAGGGGTATGGAGTGAATCAGCATCTATAATTAGGTTTGAGATATTTCTGAGGTGCGAAGCTTTTTATTCTAAGAGGGCTGTAGTCAAGGGAGGCGATGTTATACTCAACAAGATCGGTTTTGTATGATTTCCAGTTGGTCCTGGATATTACTTTTAGAGGGGTATTTCAATTTGTATGGGTAAGATGGAGATTTTTGTGACACACTCGATGTGATCAGAGGGTATTGCGGGGCTGGGTGAGGTGTGGAGGTTGAGTGCGAAGTTCGGATTTGTCAGGATGATGTCGGGAGTGGTTGATGGTCTCTAGAATAGGAATGTTGGGAAGTCGGGTCCTTTCCCCTGCACTATTTGCCTCCTGAAAAGGAGCTCTAGTGTCTTGCCGTAACTATTAATGCCAATCGTATATCCTGTTGATCGGTACCTTGCATTCAAGTCCCATGGAAGGATTACTGATGACAGGCGGCGGAAGATTCTAATAAAGTTAGGAGTCGGAAGGTACGAGCGCCTGGCTTGATCTCCACTTGCTATCTTTAGTTTGATAGCAAAATATAACTCTTCCAGGTCTTTTATTTCGTAGAAAGTGATTTCTCTTCTGATCCCCATAGCTGTTCCGTCATAGCATGTTTGGGTATTGTTTGTTGCCATTATTTTGTTGTTTAAGATTTTTATGTGTTATTCGTAAAGATTAAGCCTGTGTTTGAATTATTATTACGATATCTAGGTCTATTTTTCTTATGATATCGCTGAAAATGAGTCTCTTGGTTCTCCATCCTTCATTTTTCAGGATAAGGATCTTGAGATTATTTAAGTAACGTACGATTTGATCTATCTTATTGTTTTGTTGACTTTCCTGATTTGTTCTTGTCAGATTTGGCAGGCGACCTTATGTGACTTGACCGTTTCTACCTGAATTGTTTAGCGGGTAGGCTGATACATGAGTTCTCTGATATTTTAATGAGTCCTTGTTTAAGAGCATTGTTTATCTCTTTCGAGGTATAGCCGATATATATCTATCTATGGAGGGGAATTAGATTAGCCAAGTAGTGAGGGATAGAGCGAAAGGACGTCCAAGAGACCTGACCTCGGCTCCGTTACCAGATGAGGGAGTAAGACAATGAGAGGGAATAAATGGAAAGATACTGTTCTCCAACTACGCAGGCAAATAACTAAGGCGAGTGCAGATTGGCCGGTAATTACTAGCTATGGCTGAATGCTGTTCTGGGTTATTTAAAAGAGAAGTAGAAAAATAATATTTAATAACAACAACCCAAAAATATTTACACAAATAAAATGAATTGGGATTATCCAGGATTTGGGGGCTCGATAGTCGGGCAAAAGGGACAAGCTAATGAGCTTAAGGCTGGTAAATGACCAAACTCGGATTGAGTCTCGAAAAGGCTGCGCTGAGCCAAAATACAAATAGATAATTAGTGGGATGACCGGATTAAGGAATCCGCACGCGTCGACGTCTTGCAGAAGTTAAAGCTTGGATGGCGAAGGAACAGGAGGCAATTCAAGGAGAAAAATTGCAGAAGTTTGAGATTTACCTCAAAATACCTTAACGAGGGAGTACTTGCGCTGGTGAACGAGAACAGCCGTTCCTAGGAAATCGCCAATTGACTAGGGCGGAATTCCAACGGGGAAACTTCTTTCTTTTGCGCTCGTGGAGACGAAAGCGGAACCAAATTGAGGAGAGATGTGTCTCGTGCTGGATTGCTAGCCTGTACTGCCTTGTTCTGGCCGAACCTGACGTTAAATACGGTCGGACGATGGGATGAGATTGCCTCCGGCCACGGAGGGGATTCTCCCAAGGTAAACACATGGCTAAGGGGGGGGGACGTCTTCCAGCCAGATATTTGTGATAACTGATGACTTCCCTCACTGTCGCATGCTTCCAGATGCCTCAAGGCTTGGGGGGGAAACTTCCATAAGTAAATACAGTTGCGTTCCGAAACCTCTTCGCATGGCTTTAAGTCCCGTTCTCTCGTTCTTCGATCTCGTGTGTGATAGCCATGTGGGTTTTAAGGGTCCACGTTGGGCTTCCCTCACTCAATTCTTTCACAATCTCAGTTTCATCATAGTTCAAGTCATAATCCCATTTGAATTTTCCTTTGGTCAGTCTTTCGACTATATCATTTTGTTTGGTGATTGATGGTAGTAGGGCAGAGAGTGATCCATTAATTTTTATATTATATCTCTCGGTATAATATTTGGCCATCTCTTTCCTTTGTCTATTCTAGCTTTTGTTGGATTAATTTTACTTGTTCGCTGACGTCAACTTCTTCGTCAGTGATCATGGTTTCGCTGTCGGTTTGCTTTTCTGTTGGTGAGGTGGGTTCTTTTTCTACTTCTTGTTATGGGGTCATAGAAATACGGTAAAGGTCGCTTGAAGGTGGGTTCTCGGGGAACCAAATGGATTTTAGTCCATATTTTGGTCAGTGTTCCCTTGAGTTCTTCTGCATAAGAGCCGGTTTGGGCATATTAACGAAGTGCACAATATGATGTCCAGCCTCATGTTAGCTTCAATATTTACGATTGTTTTTTGTTCCTGCGCCGGTTTTGTTGCAGTTGCAGTTGCTGTTGCGTATGTGGTATTTTTTCTTCTTTCTTTTTCTTCGATCATGGCCTTATTTTTTGTTTTTAATTATTTATTTTTTCTTTGAACAGGGCATTGCAAGAGTGCGGTGTGCGTTTTCGCAGTTAGGATACTTTTTTTAGGAGCTGTTGCAGTCTTCCAAACTGTGTTTTGTGCTTGAACATTTCTAAAAAAAATTTTCCCTGGTATAAACATTCCCATGTTGAATGGTCTTCGAGAGCATAGCTCCTGAAAGAGACCTAAACAGAGATGAAGGTTTCCTTCTTTATCCGGTCTGATGCAATTTTGGTATAAAATGCCAAGATTCCTTGTTCCGTGGCTTTTGTTGCCATTTCTGTTTCTTTAAATTTTCCTCAAATAAGTGAGTATGTTTTTCTCCGGAAAGTTTTTGAACTTGACAATCTCTTCAATTTTGGCCCAGGCTTGATTCTTTTCAATTTCTGTTTTTATTTTAACCCCAGATTGCTGCCCAAGGCGCCTGCCGATGACTGATCTCTTGGTTGCTACGACGAGGGGTGTCCGGGCAGCTAATCCAATTTTCTCTAGTTTCTTATGCATTCTCACTAAGCACCTTGTTGAGGTCTTTATCAGTGTGCAGAGAGCAATATAGCAATTATACTGGTCTTTCAGCCTTAGTACTATGATTCCAATTTCTGCGAAAATGTGTGAAAGTTCACTGTTTGGTTTAGTGAGGATTTCGGCAATCCTGAGCGGGACCCTCTTGGCGCCCTCCGTGTTTTCCATTAACATGAGGGGGAGCAAATCCCCCAGTTCCTTGCGTTCCTCTTCTTTCAATGGACGGTTTGATTGAAACTCGGGCCTGTATATTATTTTGCTTTGGAACAGGTATTTATAGATTTGTGTTTCCTTTTGATAAGTGATCATTTTCCCTTTCCGCAATTGGGGCTTTTTGTGTCCAGTATGGGGTTGAAGCCTCGGAGCTTCAAATTCTTCCTTTTCAAAATAAATGGCATAGTTTGAACTAGGCT
Organism: Ceratothoa steindachneri; assembly: GCA_963969495.1. NCBI lineage: Eukaryota > Metazoa > Arthropoda > Malacostraca > Isopoda > Cymothoidae > Ceratothoa > Ceratothoa steindachneri. Next base: position 30,069,284 of record OZ018325.1, read on the forward strand.
ATGATTGGCAGCTGCCCCAACCAGACGATGTATCTCTGAGGCAGGGAAAGGTGGTGAAATTAGCCAAACATATTAAAATATGATGGCTGGATGAAAAGTATTACTTTCTCTCTTACCCGCGTAGAGGAGGTGGGGGAGGGATATGATGAGATGGGTGAGAAGGAATATCAGGTAAATAGAGGTAAAGGAAGAAATTAGGGATGAGGATGTGTAACTCTCTGATGAGCAAGCAGGTAGACTGGTTCCTTCGGGTAACCTCTACGCTGACTTTAAATGGATGAAGAGTCCTCGAGAGCGACAATCTTGTGCGGCAAGATTCCTTCGGTGCTTCTTGATGAAAAAGATCTTCGGATGAATGAAGTGCCTTCACTAGTCGATGAGAGCGTGTTGTTGGAGTTTTGCCAGCTCTGATAAGTTTGGGCGAGGGGGCCGGGAGCGAGCAGTACGACATCTCCAAGACGCATCCTGGATGAATATAAAGGGTGTTCCAATAACTTGGCCTGATATTAAATGTAAGTTAAGTTTAAGCGTCTAAGTATTTTTTTCTTTTTCTTACAGATATAACAACTTCACTCTTTGGCAATTTTAACCATGGAAAAATTAACAATTGAACAACGTGTTAAAGTTATCGAAACCTATTAGGAAAATGGAAGTTCAAACAGAAACGCATTTCGGGCACTTCGCGATTTTTTTTGGTCAACATAATCGACCAACCGAGAGTGCAATTGGAAAAATTGTTCGTAAATTCAAAATAACATGGTCGGCAGCAGATAGGAAAACGCCATTGCGTGTTCGTTTACGCCGTTCAGCTGAAAACAATGCTGCAGTGCGCGAGAATGTGGCCGAAAATCCAGACACCTCTATTCGTCATCGCGCGCAGGAATTGAACCTCTCCACAACAACGTTACATCGAATTTTACCAAAAGATTTGTCTCTACATGCTTACAAAATTCAATTGACACAAGAATTGAAGACTGCTAACCATTTGAAGCGCCGTACATTCGTCAATCGGGTGTACGAGCAAAGACAAGCCGATGATGATTTTTCGCAAAAAATCATCTTTAGTGATGAAGCCCATTTTCATCTTGGTGGATTCGTTAATAAGCAGAATTGTCGCATATGGGCTGATGAAAATCCCAGCAAGATTGTTGAAAAGCCACTGCATCCACAAAAGGTCGGTCTGGTGGGCATTTTTTGCTAGCGGAATCATTGGGCAGTATTTCTTCGAAAATGATGCCGGGAATTCTGTTACGGTGACAGGCGAGCGATACAGTGCCATGATAACCAACATTTTATGGCCTGAATTGAATTCTATGGATGTCGAAGATTTGTGGTTTCAACAGGACGGCGCCACATGCCACACAACCAATGCAACAATGGCTTTATTGAATGAGAAGTTTCCAGGTCTTATGATCTCTCGAAACAGCGAGGTCAATTGGCCACCACGATCGTGTGACTTGACGCCTTTAGATTTCTTCCTTTGGGGTCATGTCAAAAGTAAGGTCTATGCCAACAACAATTCAACAGCTGAAGGATGAGATAATAAGGTATATTGGTGAGATCAAGGGGCAACTATGCAGAGACGTCATCAAAAACTCTGACAATCGAGTGGAGGTGTACCGCCGAAACCTTGGCGGACATTTAGGCGATATTATTCTTCCCACATAATTGCCATGACTCAAATAACATGATCCAATAGTGAAATCAATAAATTTTTCCCAATAACACTGTTTTATTTACTGCTAACTTCGATCCGTCTTAATGGATCACCCTTTATATGGGACCTTGCACTGCACCGACAACAGGGCTACCGCACCCCGACTCATTAACATCAAAGAGTTCTAAGGGAATGCGGGAATGCAGAGCATTACGTGTGGGGTCGGTCTGGCTGCAAAGGTTGCCAAAAGGAGGCCATATTGACAAAGAAACACCTTAGAGGCTCCACTCCAGATTTTCTGTCTGGATTTACTTCCATACCCTTTTCGATGTTTGACTATGATCATAGAGTAGCGGAGGTTTCTTTTCATATACGAACTCCCTTTCGAGGCTAACGATCTCTGTCTACCCATATGGTTTCCTATATCTTCGCGACCTTGTGGTGCCTTTCCCCCTCCATAACCCACCGTTCCCTCAGGTCACGACGTAAGTTTCTTAGCGGACCTTTGCCGCCTCTTCTCCTTAGTACCCAGCGCTTGAGTTCCACCTCCAGATGACTTCCTACGACTTTTGAAGAATTCCGATCCGTTTGGGACACTATAGAAAGACGTACTATTGATCCTTGCAGGACCATCATACTTACATGTCTATTCTAGACTTGTTGCACATTAGTTTTAGAAATATTGACGTTTTTCACATTGCAGTGGCTTCATCAACCGACGCTGACTGTCAATATTAGGGTAATTTTTGTCCTAATAACGTTTAAATCCAATTTTGATGTCAGATTCTGAGTTCAGTTTTCGTGGACAAAATAATATTTCTTAGGAAGATTTTTTTGAAATGAAACGATCTTAGAATTTTATTTTTAGAATACTCAAATTATGTCGTGGGATTTGCTCTTTGTATCATCCCATGGTTTAGAAATGGAAAGAAGTACTACACTTAAAAACTCATAAATGAAATTATTGATAAACATAAGTTTATCCTCGTACTTTGTAGATAATGAAAATGAAAAACAGTGAACTGAGAAGTTTAACTTTCACGCAACGAAAAAAAATATATCTGTGTTTCATTTTTTTTAACGAGGCACTGCCGCGAAATTACAAAGGGAAGCTGATCGTCAGGTTCCGTCAGGCACTCGAACATCTGGTCAACAACTTAAAAAGTCATACAGTGTGGTGTAGGCCCGCGTGAAAGAGCCAAAAAGGCTTTTATTAGCACCAGGAACAAGCCATAACAACCCCTCTGGTCACAGTAACGGGACAGGTACCAAGTAGAAAGCTCCACAAACTAGTGTACTCAACCACAAAGTAACGTATAGTTGAAGGTAGCAAGTAGTTTCGAAGAAAGGTTTAGGAGAACGCTCTATCTGATATCACTGCAGCCCGCAAGTTTGTCGATTCGGAGACGACATAAAATGACAAAAACCAGAGAACCATTGAGAAATAGATACACATGAAAGATTGGGATGAAATTGTATTCAACTTTAAATTTCAGATTACTGTATCCCATACTATTTGTCAGGCAACTCGAAGGGCTGGCATAAGTCCTGCCATGTAATCAATATAGGGGAGAGAGAAATACCGATTTTGTTGCAGGGTCAGAGCAGACAGTTTGAGCCAATGATTAGAGCCCTCGGTCCCAGCACAAGACAATCTCGACATTCTACTGACTCGCAGTAACCATAGCAGCACATATAATGTACAGCAAAGAATGTGGAGATTTAAATGGAGTAAAATATAGTTATCAAATCAGACATGGCGTGTATTTTCTTATACTGAGCGAGCGATATATTGCAAGCTCCTCGGCGTGAAAACGGACGCAGCGCCCGGAAGAACTTCGCTTGTTTCAAAGGGAAGAGGTTTCCATGCAAAATGACCATATGTCTGAGAGATAGAAGCCAGAACCGCGGCGATGAGAGTGCCGGAAAAGAACTCAACGACCTTATCAATCGATCTAAACTCTTTGATTTATTTAGGGTTGTCAGTCATTTACTCAAATGCTGACTACCTTGCTCTATCCGGGCACCACCGAGGTGGCCTCAGGAGTGGCGTTGGGCAAGCAAAATATACTTGAATAGAAAAGCCATCGCTACATTGAAGGTCTTCACCTATCCCGTCTCACTCCAATTTCGTTGTGTGCGCACCAGGAGAGCACAGGGACAGGTCAAGGCCGGAAAGGGAAACCGTTTTAGGATAAAAAATGCGTGAATTTTGCTAGAACATGGACCCTGGGAATGATCGTGTGCTCCACCTAAGGGGTGTATTTACGTTTCAAGCTCCAGTAAGTTATAAATGACCTGGCAAAACAGCGTTAGATATGACAGAGATTCATCACATTGAAATCGGTTTAAGGTGGAATGTAAATTGAAACGAGATAATACCTAAAATCGGAGCTAAATTGCACACCCACTTCATTTTTATCCCCGGAGGAAGGGATATCGTTAAACCATTTTATCTCGACAAGCTCTCGGAGGGAAAATGCACACATCATGTTATCCTGAAGGCAGACAGCTAGAAGGAAAAGAGAGGAGACAAGCTTCTGCATGAGTCTAAGCTGCTCTGCCCATTTTTGGGATGAAATCATAACAGGAATGGCGGTAGCCCACTCGCAGACATCTCCGAGGCCTATCAGCAGTGGAACGCGCTTTTAACGCTGTTGCCTTCGAGGTCTTACCAGAGAGGGTTCAGCTCCACACGCAATACTTCAAAATCTCTGGCCTCGATTCCCTCAGATGGTTAGGCTCTTACTCGTTTTGGGAGAGGGAGACATACAGCCGTTGCGTCCCTTTAAACGTTTGGCAGGTGCAAGGAGCTCAGACTCCATTATTGCTAGCCTCTTTGGTGGAGGAGCGTGGTCACTGCGTATTCCTTAAAGCTCCCAAGCGTGGGAAAATGGGAGTGGTATTGGGCGAACTAGGGCTCTTTCCCATTTCTCTGCGAGCGGAAGGATGCCTGATCGGCACTGAAAGCACCGCGCTCGTAGGCCTAGAAAGGACCGGAGCAGCGTGTGATTTTTTAACTGAAGAGGCATATGAGGTTCCTAGTCGCGCGATGGTGAAATGTACATGTCCTTACCCTCTTTTAAAGACACTAATTTAGAAGCCTGGATGGCCAAAGTCACCTTTTGAAACAAATACTAATCGCACTGCCTCGATGAAGCATGGTGCGATCTAACACAATAAACATGCTCGGCCTTGCATGAAACGAAATTTAAGGTTGACCTGGTTTTGCAGGTCTAAAACATTTATTAATGTGGTCGAAGTGTTTGTAGGATCGAAAATGAGGAAGGCGATGGGGTGGGTCTAGTAATATCTCCCTCCTATCTCGTCACTCTGTTACACCTGGTATCTGGAGGGGCGACACGCTCTCCCAGCTCTAGTGCACCCAAGGATGTCAACACCAACTTGAACAACCATAGCCTAGTTGTCAGTTAGAGAACCTTGCGCCTCCCAACACCCCACCCGTAGGTAGCTAACTTCACCATTACACTCATTATAAAGATAAACTGTCGCTCTCTCTCTCGGTTCTTGATCTGCGCCTCTTTAAAACCGCCAGCTTCCTGAACACATTTCTCGTATTTAGGTTAGGTAATAGATAAAACGATCCCCCACTATACTTCTTGGTGGTGTGCCTACCCTATTCCCTACCATCTCTAAATCACCAAGCTTTTCTGTTCCTATTAAGAGATGTTCTTGTGGCTGGGTTCACTTCCGCTTGATTGAAACCATTCGAGTGGTGTGATACTCCTCAATTCGATGGCCAAAATCCCTAGGACTGGAGAATATAGGATACATGGATTTAATACATAGTTGCCGACTCTACTACTTACAGTGCATATATAGGGTGATTCTCCGTCCACATTCTTTATTGGAAAAATCGTCCAAAAACATTTGTTCACGTTGACAAAGTCCATCTTAAGATAGTTCCAAGGCCCTGGTTGTGTAAATTATCATAATCTAAATTTTTACGACGCTAAGGGCTTTTTATACCTACTAAGTGACTAGGAGGTATAGGCATCCTCCTATACAACTTAACTGCAGGAGAAGCAAGGATAACTACAGTAAATCTCTGATGGTGTTGGAATCCCGGGCAAAGGAGGCTTCACTTGAGGCGTGCGGCAGCCCTAGTAAAGAGCTCGCGGTGCCTTTTCCCAAGACAGCGGGCTCTTCTACGATCTACAATATGGGATTCTGGCTTGGCGGATTAAACCCTCGAGGTGGTTTCAATCCCAGCTGGATGAGATCCTCTAAGGGGCATGGCGACTTGTTTCCCTGGCCGCCGTGCTGATGGGCTTCAGCGCCCCGTCTGGACCCAGTTTAGCCTCTTCTCCTTCTTTCTAAAAGCCTGTCTTCTTATCCCACTTCCTCACTTTCGCTACAAGCTCTCCCACAACTTTCTCTGGTCGGCCTCTCACCCAACCATCCCCGATCGGGGCTGGGGAGTTAGGGGACGACGCCCCTTCCTCCCTGAGCTCAGTTTTTGGGTGGTGGGTTTTTAACAATCTGCCTCACCACCAAACTTCACCTTATTCACATAGCCTTTCACTCTCACTTCATGGACTATTAATTTTACACCCAGCCTAAGGTGGAGCCGCCATGATGCTGGGGTGACTGGCCACTGGGTAGAAGGAATGGTATCTACTGGCGGCAGCTGGTTTTGTCAGCATCGTATTCAGCCCTCGTAGAGCGGGCTACTGGGTGGCTTGATTAGCATTTGCATCCCGTGGTAATAAAAGGGTCCCTATGCTCATTGGAGAAAATTATTTACTGCCCCCCCTTTACCATCGTCGTAGCTGCTCTCGGGAAGCTCCACAACAGTAAAGGAGGTCCCCTTTGTGGTTTCTCAGGAGCCCCTCCAAAGTTCTTTTACCGTTTAGGAGACTTACTCCTCTCTTAGTCCTACAGGTGTTGCGGGCTCCCCTTCTCGAGAGGCGCCCTTGGGCGACTCCATCTCTTGTACAGCGGCAGTCCCTCCTTTGCTATCGCAGGGGAGGGGCAAGAGAACAGGCACGCGGCCCAAAATTGACCTCTCTCAACGGGAGCGGCATAATAAGACCAACCACCCTAGGGGGGCAGGGGGTGACAGGGCCTGTCGGCCCGTGTCCGCTAATGTTCTGCTCTCAAGCATGTCGAGTTTACAGGGGGTCAGGGTTACTGCCTCCCTCTTTCTCTACGGATGCCGGTTCGCCATTATTAGATGAGACAAAAAGGAACCTCGAATGCGATCCGTAATGTCTTGGGGGGGATGGCCACATGGAAGAGAGATGGACATGGTCCAGGAGGTGGACCGTCCCCAGACGGTAGGATCTTGCCCTAGGTCGAACCCAGGCTCGAACCCTGAGCAATCTTCTCCATAGAAGGCTCAGGCTTAAGAGAACTCGCAAGTAGAGGGGGGATCTCCTCCCCCGGCTGGTGCCCCTTGGACAGCCAAGAGCTTTTCCATTTCAGAGAAAGGTTTTGCTGAGGCCAGTCCATCTGACCTAAGGGTTCCTTCCGGTGGAGGAGAAGAGGAGGTTCATTCCCCACCCTCCTTTCCTAAAAAGAAAAGAAACATGAAACGACTAAAAAAGACTCAGGGCTCCTCTCCTTCCGCTCGAACCCCAGCTACGGACGAGTCCACCGCCGTTTCGGTAAGCAAGCAAGCCGACATAGACACATCCGACCCGGTGCCCTCCCGGCTGGGGAGGTCCAGACAAAGACCAAAGTCGCAAGTGCAAAGAGAGGAGCCTCGGTTACGTTGGGGGGCTCTCATTCAGAGACTATTTGGCATTTTCAAGCCCACTAGCTTCAAACGCTTTCCAGTTACTTGCCCCACTGATGGGAGCATTTGGTTAAGGACAGCATGATCCATAAGAGGAGAGTACTAGCTAGCCTGATTGGTAAAGAGCCGAAGATGACCAGTTTCTCGGACGGAAGCCTTCTGGCCAATGCGTCGGATCCCTCCGAGGTGGCAATGATTATTGCCCTTCGGACACTTGATGGCACGCCGGTGAGTGTGGCGCCGCACTCTACCCTAAACCTCGTGAAAGGAGTGGCTTATGCGCAGGGAACTCGTTGACTACTCCATATATGAAATAACTTTAGAGATGACATACCCACGGGCCGTCAAGTTCGAACGTGTGATGAGAAAACACAGAGGGGCCTCAAGATCTACTGCTAAACTCTTCGTCACGTTCGACTGTGACAAGCTCCCTGTGTTGGTGCGTGCCAATTGGTATCGCTACCGCGTGAAGGGATTCGTGCCACATCCTCGGAGGTGCTACTACTGCCACCGCTTGTCGATCTGAATTGTTCATGTAGGCGTACAAATTCTGGGTTACCCAAAGTCTGTGTAACTTGCTCCAAGGCCGCAAACGATATGGCCAAATCGTTTATGGCCAAGTGTGTCAATTGCGGAGAGCCACATCCCACTTCTACCAAGTAACGTGGTGCTTATCCCCTGTCCGGGAGAAAGAAATTCTGACCGTTCAAGTTACGGATCGTCTCTCATTCTACGAGGCAAAGGACTTGGTCCTGGCGTGCGCGGAGCGGCATGGGACGTATAATTCCTCCAGGTCTAAAAGCGATGTCATTTCCGTTCCCATTCCGAACCAGTATGCGGGTTCTAACCACAGCGGTCGCTCCTCTGTAAAAGCTATGGGCACAAAAGGTTCACAACTAGCTGTGGCTAAAACTATGGCTCACCCCTACTCCCTGTAAGGTGAAACAGCTGCGCACTTCTACAGAATCGTAACACTCGTATGAGGCAGCAGCCCTGAAGCTGTTCATGAGGCCATCTTCCGTGGTTCCTAAAGCTGCTCCCCGAAAGAAGAATAGCACCAAAGGACCTTCGGCTCCTATGCCCAAAACCAGTGCTAGGATGGGTGACTCGTAGACGCTGGATCGTCTAAATGAGGGACCCCCGCCTCTGAAGCCTCCCTGCCTAAGGGTGCGAGGAGGAGGGAGGAAAAGAATCGCATGGCAAGCCAAATTTCCCCCGATAAGTCCTTGAAGTGGAGAGTGCCTTCAACGCGTTGTCCGACAAACCGTGCCCGGAGTTCTGCCACAGAGAAGCGTACGGCAATTTCAGTGAGGGTCTTCTCTTCGAAGAGGGCCTGGACGGCATATTCCTTCAATGGAATTGCCGCAGAATCCAGGCAAACTGGGAGTGCGGAGGCTTGTCTCTTTCCATTTTCCATTAGCTATCTTTTGCAGGAGACAATGTTGGGCGCGTGCCCCCTGCCTACCTCATACGGTATGTGTTTTGCAATCCCACCACCACTGGATTGAGGCCGAGCAGGAGGATGCGCTATTTACACCCAGCATGATGTCCCTCTTCTTTTCTTTGCTTTGAATACCTCTTTTCAGTGATTAGCTCTCCAGCTGCACTTGAATAGGAGGAATACAGTTATTTCTACGTACATTCAACCATCAACCAACTTCGGCACAGGGGACGTCTGCTGCGTCGTGTTCTGGTTGCCGAGGCCTTTTCTCTTGCGCAAGAATTTGAACAGTAGACACCACCTCTGTGGAGACCACTCGACAATCCCAGGGGTCAAGTACTTTAGACCTGCTCGACGAGCTAGAGGTAGGTATCCTAAATGTGGGTGATTTTACGCATCACTGCCTGAAACCCGCTTCATTTTCCTGTCCTGATCTATCTTTATGTTCTCGGGCTGCTCAGACTGATTTTAGGTGGAGGGTAGTCTATGACCTTAATGATACGATCACTTTCCAATTCAAATATCATTTTTGGAACCGTTGCCGTCTAAGAACACACACGGGTGGTGCTTGGCGTGGGCGCGGTGGTCCGCATTTCAGGAAATGACTGATTTCTCTGTTTCAGTCGAGGAGTTTGGGTCGGTAGATGAGGCCGTTGAGTATTTCTCCGGCAACCCCATCATCGTCGGCGTAACTAGTATTCCTAGAACGCCTGGCCGTTTTTGCACGCCGACCGCGTGCACAACGCGGTCCTCAAACAGAAGCGTATTCACTACATGCGCTAAAAGCGCCTCGACTCCAAAAGGCATTGGACCGATCTCTCGCTATCCCGAAGCGCACAAATTTCAGTTTTCCTTGGCCAAGATTAAGGTGGTGCACTTCTGCCGCCATCCACGGCTCCATCCTGACAAGGACTTGTTTCTAAATTGGGTTCGTCTTAAAGTGGTAGACTCGCGCCGTTTCCTTAGTCTTGTATTTGAACGAGGCCTTACCTGGGAGGCTCATATTCGTAGCCTTAGAGTCTCTTGTACCCGCACCACGGATATTATTCATTCCGTGAGGTTAAGCACCTGAAGTGCTGATAGGGCTATGCCTTACTTTTTTCTCGATACTTTGTTCATTGAAGCTCAAGTACGGATGCGAGTTTTATGCATCCGCACGGAACGTGTATTGCAGAAGGTGGACTCGATCCACCGCAACGGCCTTCGCCTGGTGACCGGTGCCTTGCGCACATCCCCCATTGAGAGCCTATTTCTCGATGCTGATGAGATGCCACTCGCTCTGCGCGGTGCACAGTGCATTATTCGACTGTACGCGCGAGTGTGGCGCCTCCCTCTGTAACAAACATATGTCACTGCGTCCGCTGCTGATCTTGACGGTGCCTATGCCACCGAGAGACGCCAGTCATACCTTGAGACCTTTGGATTAAAGGCTAGGAAACTCCTTCGAGAGCTCATTATAGCCCTTTGGCCGGTGGCGCCCCTGGTTCTGCTCAGGATGCCACCCTGGACTATTTCTCCCCACGCATATGCTCCCAAAGCTTATACAGCGCCTGGAGTATTGCGTTCTAACTTTTTGGATTACACTCCGTGTCATGCTAGAACCGTGCCAGTGCATACGGATGGCTCCAAAGTCCCAAAAAAGGGTCGGTTTCCACGCTGTATCCCTCTGTTTGAAGTCAGCGGGGCTCTGCCAGGTGATGCGTCTGTCTTCACGGCCAAGCTGGTTGCAATATTCCGCTCGGTACGGGAGATAACGCGACGTGTCCGGTTTAGAGACCGGATTGTGATCTATAGAGACTCACAAAGCCTCTGAGTGTCTAGGGGCATTGGAATCTTCGCATCCCCTTATTCGTGATATCCGCGATGCCAATGTATTGGCGAGCTGAGTGCTAGTCGAGATTATTTTCTGCTGGGTTCCTGGACGTATGGGAATTGGGTGGAATAAGCGCACTGATAGGGCGCCAAAGAGTCCACGAGGCCTCCAGACCAGCGTTTAACTCTTCCTCACAGCGATTACATGGTAGGAATACGGGCAACCCTCCGGCCGGCTTGGGAAAAAAAAATGGGAGACGGCTATGGGGAACTTAAAGTTGAGTGCCATTGCACCACGACTGTTCCAATGTACCTGCCCCTCCGACCCCTCCTCTAATGCCGCGACGGCTTCAGGGTTGCAGTCTGTCGTCTCCGAATTGGACACACTCGCGGGACGCACCGCAATTTGATGGAGCGCTCGCCTACTCCTTAGTGTCACGAGTGCGTTGTACCCCAGACTGTTCGACACATTCTTGTTGAATGTCCCAGTCTGGGCGGTCTTTGCCCAAGTTACCTGTCCCGGTACCGGGACGAGCGGAGTCGGTACCGCTTGTCTGTTTTACCTGGAACTGGTTCGTGCACACAGAGTTCCGGATTATATGACTTTTGGAGGAGGCTGGACGCTTGTCTTTTGTGTCTTCTTAGCCTTTGTTCCTTTTTTATCTTTTATATTTGTTATCTACATGTTGTTTTTGTTTTGTTTTTAATTTAGCCTACTACTAGGCTGTAGTGTGAGTACGGCCACCCTTGCCTTCATTAGCCGTCGCCAGATGGGCTGGAAAGTTTTGAAAAACAAACAAAAAACGCCCGGTTAAGAACCTCTTTACTGGGAACTTACACCACCTGGAATGGGCATGGTATTTCGTTTTCTTTGCGTTTGTGGTGGTGGTGGTGGTGGTGTGTGTGGGTGGAGTTTCCAAGAGCGGGTGAGACTTTTTTCATCACGGTGAGGGACTATGCCGAGCTATACCGCGTGTCTTTGGGGTCCTCTCGGAGGAAGGGGAAAAGGGTGAACATTAGTTCTACTCCTTCCGGCTGTGCTCGGGAGACAGGCGGGTTTCGCCCCGAGTTGGCGAGAGGCAAGACAGAAGCTAGTCCGTCCTGCCTCGGAACAAATCCCTAACCTGTAATACCCTCAAAATTAGACATATAAGTAGGGCCTCGGAGATTTAGCGGCCCACTTCCAGAGGCTACCTAGCGTCCTCAAGCACGCCGGTTTAAAATAAATTAATGGCCGTTCGCGTTAATGATACATTAAAGTTGTCCGGCGGATTCATGCTCAATCAGACCAGGCATTAGCTAGGCTTCTCGCTATATAATCAATTGGTAACCTTCTGGTTAACATGACTGATTCTGCACTTGTCCCGGAGGAACCACACTCTACCATAAATTTTCTCCACTGGCGAACCTAAGCGGGAAGTAGCTTTTCGCCCCGGGCGGAACTTTTTTTTTGAGTGGGGCGGCATTTTCTTTAATGAGTTCAAATATCGCCCAATATGTATTTTTTTGGTTTTCTTTTCCCAGAGAAATGATTTTATTATCATTATTATAATAATAATAATAGACAAAAAGAAAATAAACAGTTCGAGACCTTGTAAAAAATACATGTAATTTCCATCATAGTTTAAAAAAATAATTTGAGTATTAGAGATGCATCCTACAAAACTGAGAGAACACGAAGCCTACCACGAAACCTACCTCCAACCCACAACTGCTCGAGGGGATTCTTCATAGGAATGAGTTAAGGGGGTATATTCCTTCTTTGCGTGATCACAGGTACCCAATAGGTGTCCAAGTCCTTAACAGTAGACGTAACCTGAACTATTTCGGCTGAACTGACTTCGACTGTGACTAAGTTAAGTTGGGTTTATTAACCCACCAGTGACCAATGGGTTCATCTAATCAGGTAGGAATTACGCTATGATCCGTGACACATTCAAGTCTTTCCAGCTCTTTGTTGACTCAAGATTCTTTGCCTGCTCTTAATTAAACAACACAGACTTTTAAAAAAAGTGAAGTGTGTTTTTTGATATAACTAAATGAACTGAATAAAGTATGCCAAAACTATGGATGGTTTGGTTACGTTACCTAAACAAAAATAACCTAACTTGAACAAACACAAATCTCACAGAATGATTATGCTAGAGTTCGGGCGATATTTTCATCATTCAAACCTGCACTAATTTATGTAACAAGATTGATTTTCGAAGAATGGGAATTTATTATATACTCATATCTCTCTTCAGTACCCTATGTGATAACGATTTGATATATATATATATATATATATATATATATATATATATATATATATATATGCAGATACACCCACAAAGGAAAAGTGAAAAACGATTCCGATCTTTTCAAGGAATAAACAAGAGGCAGGATATACATTGCCTTAAATAGTGGAAGGGGGGATTAGACTGCTCGGAATCGTTTTTCACTTTTCCTTTGTGGGTGTATCTGCATAACTTTGACTCACGCGCACTTTGCGAGCTTTTTTGTCATATATATATATCTTCTCAAGGAAACTTGTGAGGTTAAATTCTTCCCTTGGCAACACCGGGGAGAGGTGAGGGTTTGTTCGTATAATAGCGTAGTATGTTGTGTCGGCAGCCTAAAAACAAATTATTTAGGATTATTGGTACCTATGCCATATGTAGTCGAAGAGTACATTTATTTCTCCGCTTTTTGTATACCTGATTGAGTGAAACTCGAAAAGTTTTGTTCTATCATTTAGAAAAATTGGATTGTTGGTATAGATTTGAACGCAACTCTAACCAACCAACCAAACACCCACTTTTTGGACCCAAGCCTCAGCCGTTTCATCTGTTTGAATTTTGTCTTTGTCTTCGATCGCTGTTTGTGCCTTTTCTTAGCGGGGAATTTGAATTTGTGGTTTGATACCCTCTTTGGTTAGCAGTGTGAATCTCTGCTTTTCTTTTAGTCAATTCGGTTAAGTATTTTTTGTGATTTATGTTATGTATAATATTGTGAAATTCGTTGAGTAGCAAAAAAGTCTAGACTTTACACTCACCGCCCCGTACCGATACATTTTCGCATCTTTGTAAAGTTGTAGGGTTTTAACATACTTTGCAGACGCAAAGGATGGGTTGGTAAAGAGTCGTATTTTTTTAGATTAATTATCCCTAGGCTCTCGAGGGGAGACGGAATAAGAAAATAATCTTTTATACCCCTCCACTCGCCCTCGGTCACAAATAGTTAAACGAAAGATATTTGGAACAAAGGACGAATCATTATGGGATTACAAGAAAAAAAGGTAATACTTCAGATTCGGGGCGCACAGTAGATAGCGCTGTTAGTCGGCTACAATTTTGGGCTACAGCATATCTCTTATGACGTCAGGCGGTAGCGGCAGATGTGACCATCATTGCGTTATATTTTTTTGTTGTTTTGGGGATTTGTAACTTTTAGTCTATTATTTACTAAATATCTGCGCTCTGCTCGTTTATAGTTTTTTTCTAAGTTAGGTAAGGTTTCTTGATGTCTTTTATTGTTTTTTGTTTTGTTTTCGTATTTTTTGTTTACTGCGAACGATAACAGCTTCTTACTGGCAACATTGTAGCTTATAAATAGGACCTGATTGCAAATGTTTTTCTTTCGTTATTGTGTTTTCGTGTCTCCATGTGCTTCTTTGTTATTCGAATTCGGCTTTACTTTGTATAATCGCGAAAAACTTTTAGATTATTTAGAGGCACTTAAACTAATCAAGAAACCTATAAAAGTAAGGGTCCTTGATTAGTTTATGCGCCTCTAGATAATCTAAAAGTTTTTCGCGATCATACAAAGTAAAGCCGAATTCGAATAACAAAGAAGTACATGGAGAGCACGAAAAAAAATTAACGAAAGAAAAACATTTGCAAAACGGGTCCTATTTATAAGCTACAATGTTGCCAGTAAGAAGCTGTTATCGTTCACAGCAAACAAAAAATACGAAAACAAAACAAAAAACAATAAAAGACATCAAGCAACCTTACCTAACTTAGAAAAAAACTATAAACGAGCAGAGCGCAGATATTTAATAAATAATAGACTAAAAGTTACAAATCCACAAAACAACAAAATATAACGCAGTGATTGTCACATCTGACGCTACCGTCTGACGTCTTAAGAGATATGCTGTAGCCCAAAATTGTAGCCGACTATCAGCGCCATCGACCGTGCGCTTCGAATCTGAAGTATTACTCTGTTTTTAATACTAAAAATACGGCGTAGGTCTTCTGAAGTTTCATCAATTGTTTTTAAGCCCAAATGTATAGGAATTATCCCCCAAATCGAATTTAAATTAATTAAAAAAAAACTATAACAGAATATCCTTGCGCGCCTAACGAAAGATTTTAATACAAAACAAACGGAAAGCGACTGAGCCTGTATTCTGTAGTGTTACCATGAGATCTAATGTGCCGAAATAAGGACGCCGAGTAGCGCATATGGACGGCTCTGGCAACCGATCTTTTTTGTTAAAAAATATCAAAGTATCAAGGGGCGGTTCCACAAATTCTTGCTCGCCACTGCAGAACTTAACCCATCGACTTAACGTAAGTATTATCAAGTTATATAACGCGGTATCTAACAACATAAAACTAGAACATTAACAAAGAACAAAATCGCTAGAAATTACCAGAAAATATAAACAAAAATTGCTAAAAAACGTGCGCCCGCTTTCTTGGAAATTATCATTTCTAGTACTGGGCCCAGTCACAATTTAAGAATGTAATTTTATACTATTTTCGCATTCATGAAACGCTAGTGAGAGATCTGCAACCACATTAACTCTTTGGTGTACGGTCTCTAACACAACCTAACTTAACCAAAGTGTGTTTTAGACCATACACAAGTGGATGTGGTTGAAGAATGCGCATTAAATTTTAGGAGCTTCGGGCGCATGTCTCCGCTAAATCTGGTTTACATTTCTTGTCAAAGTGCTTTGAAAGTTCCGTTATAGGCGTTTAAATCTCTGGTAAATTTGGAATACCTACACATTCATCCACTTAAAGGAAATTTAATGATACCATTTCTAACTGCTCCCCGAAGGGGCGGAGTACTACATATCAATAAGAAATTTTCAAAGAGTGCCACAGGATATTTTAGCAAATTTTGGAGGGGCTAGAATTTGGCAATGTTTAGCTTAAGCTTAACGTAAGTATATTAAACTTGTATAAACTAACTTACCTAGAAACTAACAAAAAAAACTAAAGTTACTGCAAGTGACAAAAATGCTAAGGAAAAATATTAAAATATCGTGCGGTGCTCCTTGAAAATTAGAATCAAACAATGGATATTTGAGCTCCTAACAATCTCTGGCAACCGCATTTGAGTTCGAAACCGAAGATGATTATTTCGAAATGTGGGAGGCTTCGTCCCCATGGATGAAATAACCTTAGAGCTAGCATACCCAGGAGCGGTCAAGGTCGAACGTGTGATGAGAAAACAGGGAGGGGCTGGAGACTCACCCCTACACTCTTCGTCACGTTCGACTGTGACAAGCTCCCTGAGTCGGTGCGTGCCGGTTGGCATCACTACCGCGTAAAGGCACAGGCGCCACTTCCTCGGAGGTGCTAATACTGTAACCGCCTCGGCTAAACAAATCGCTGCTAAAAAGCTGCAATGCCTGGGTTACCCGAAGTCTGTGTAGTTTGCTCCAAGAAAGCACACAAAAAGTCCAAATCATTTGTGTCCAAGTGTGTAAATTGCGGAGAGCCGCACCCTGCTTCTTCGAAGCAATGTGGTGCGCATCTCCTTGAGACTGAAGTCCTGGAAGTTCATGCCCAAGATCGTCTCTCATTTCACGAGGCGAAGGACTTAGTCCTGGCGCTCCTGTATCTGCCTGGGACGTCCTATGCTTCAATGTTAAGAAAGACACCATCTGTTCCTGTCCCATTCAGGCCTACGAGCACGGTCGTTTCCAGGCCCATTCGGAACCGTTCTGCAGATCTACCCACCAAGGGCGGTCCCCTGATAGAACTGGCGTCATAGAGGGTTCACATCCAGCACCAGTTTCCCCCAGCGTGATCCTTTCCTGTAAGGCGAAACGTCAACGCGCATCCACCGAGTGGTTAAACTCCTTCGCTAATACCCAGTGGTAGGCTAGGTAGCTCGGGGGCGGTAAATCCTCAAAAGAGTGATCCCACAGCGGAGGGAGGAAAAGACTCGCATAAAGCGATCCAAACCTCCCCCGTTATTCCTCGAAGGCGACAGCGCCTTCAGCGCATTGTCCGGCCAACAGCACCCGGAGTTCTGCCTCGGGGAAGCGTACGGCCATTCTCGTGAGGGTCTTCTCTTCAAAGAGGGCCCCCGCATCTCCTCCGAGCTAGGCCTTGGGGGCATATTTCTTCAATGGAATTGCCACGGATTCCAAGCCAACTAACGGTGAGGGGCGCAGTGATTTGCCATCCTGGCCGCCGTGCTGACGAGACTCAGCACCCCGTCTGACCCCAGCTTAGCCTCTTCTTGTTCCTTCAAAACACTTGTTTCCTCGCTTTTCATACAACCTCTCCCACAACTTTCTCTGGTCAGCCTCTAATTTCACAGGGTAGATGCTGACCTTCCTCTTAGCCAACCGTCCCGCATCGGGACTGAGGGGGGAGGGGACAATGTTCCCTAACCCCTCAGCTCCGGTTCGGGATGTGTTTTTTTTAACAACCTGCTTCATCCGACCCATACCTTCCTCACATCCCTTTTCCTCTCCTCTTCACATTCTATCCATTTTTACGCAGTGTTCAAGGTGGAGCCGCCATGCCGATGGACTGCCAGGCCACCAGGCGATAGGGGTGGTCCGAAATGGCGGCGCCTGGCCCTGCCAGGCCTGTAAGCACCTCTTGCAGTGCGGGCAACTGCAAGAGGTGATGAGATATTGCATCCCGTAGCACAAATAAAGGTCACCATGCCTAATGATAAGTATAAAAAAAACCCAACCCCCAACTTCCCCAAGAACATCAACGGAGCCACCCTCGGGCAGCTCCACCGAGAAAATGGAAGTCCCCCCTTCCTTGTGCTTGCGCAGGGGACCCTCCATACTTCTTTAACCGGAGAGGAAGCTTACTCCTCTCCTACGCCTACGGGTGTAGGGTACTCCCCCTCACCCCCTTCTCTGGAGGTGCTTTCGGGCACCTCCCTATCTCCAGCGGCAGTACCTCCTTTGCTTTCTAAGGGGACTGCCAAGAAAGCCAGCAGGCAGCCCATTGCCGACCGCCCCTCGAGTAAGCGGCTCGGTAGGGCAAACCCCCTTAGGGAGGAGAGGGAAGCCAGGCTCCTTCGGTCGCTTCCCTAAAAAGACCTGCTGGCAAGAATATTAAACCTTGCCGGGGTCGAGGCCTGTGCCTCCCCACTAAAGACTCATGACGCTGCAAAGGGAACCTGCGACGGTAGGGCCTTCCATGGGGGGGAATCCGAGCTCGGCGCCAAGCACCGAACCCGAATCCGCCCCTATGCAAGGTCCTCCTCAAACGTCTGTGGATTTTCCGGCAGTACAAGGAGGGGAGGGATCTCCTGCGGATGATGCCCCTGTGACCACCAGGACCTTCTCCATTTCGGAGTAGGACCTGGCTGAGGCCGGTACATCTTGCCTAGGGGCTTCTACCGGCGGGGGGTGAGAAGCGGGTTCATTCCCCGCCCTCCTCTCCAAAAAAGAAGACAAAGATAAAAAAGACAAAGAAGACTCGGGGCTCCTCTCCATCCGCAGGGGCTGCAAGGACGGATGGGTCTGCTGCCACTCTGGCAAGCGACCAAGCCAAGATCGGCACATCCGGCCCCTCTGCCCCCCCCCCCGGTTGCAGAGCCCCTGACAAAGACGAAAAGTGAACAGGGCGGAGCCTCGATGACATCGGGGCCCCTCATTCAGAGGTTACCTGGCGTTTTCGAGCCCGCTGGCTTCAAACGCTTCCTCGTTATTCGCTCCACTGATGGCAACATGATTCATCAGAGGAGAGGATTAGCTAGTGCAATTGGTAGAGAGCCGAAGGTGACCCGTTTCTCGGACGGCAGCCTTCTGGCGAATGCGGCGAAGCCCGCCGAGGCGGCCAAGATAAGTGCTTTTCAGACACTTGATGGCACCCCGGTGAGTGTGACGCCGCACTCTACCATGAACTTTATGAAAGGAGTAGTTTATGCGAGGGAACTCGTTGACTACTCCATTGAGGACATCACCCTAGAGGGTGCCGACCATGGGGCGGTCAAGGTCGAACGTGTGATGAGAAAACGGAGGTGCCTCGAGACCCACCCCTACACTCTTCATCACGTTCGACTGTGATAAGCTCCCTGGGTCGTTGCGTGCTGGTTGGTACCACTACCGCGTGAAGGCATTCGTGCCACTGCCGCGGCGGTGCTATTACTGTCACCGCTTCGGCCATACGAATCGTTCATGTAGACGTGCAAAGTCGGGGTCACCCGAAGTCTGTGTAAATTGCTCCAAGGACCCACACGATAAGTCCAAATCGTGTGTGGTCAAGGGTGTCAATTGCGGAGAGCCGCACCCTGCTTCTTCGAAGCAATGTGGTGCATATCTCCTTGAGAAAGAAATCCTGGTTGTTCAGGCCCAGGATCGATTCTCATTCCGCGAGGCTAAGGACTTGGTCCTGGCGCGTCCGGCTCTGCCTGGGACGTCATATGCCTCAATAGTTAGAAAAGCACCGTCTGCTCCTGACCCATCCAGGCCAACGAGCACGATTGTTTCTGCGCCCATTCGGAGCCCTTCTGCGGGCTCTACCTAACCCGGATGCTGCCCTGGTAAAGCTGGCGGCAAAAAGGGCTCGTACCAGGGCTCCCCCTCTTCCCCCAGCGTGACCGTCTCCCGTAAGGAGAAACGGCCACGCACCTCCACCGAGTCGTTAGATTCGCAGGAGGCAACACCCCTGAAGATGGTCGCTAGGCCATCTTCTGGGGTTCCTACAGCTGTTCCCCGAAAGAAGGACAGCAACAAAGGAGCTTCGGCTCCTTCGCCCACGCCCCGAGGTGGAGCGAGTGGCTTGGAGACGGTGGTTCCTCGAAAAGACGGCCCCCCTCCTCCGAAGCCGCAACGCCCGCCTAAGGTTTCGAGGCGGAGGGAGGAAAAGACTCGCATGGCGAGCCCAACCTCCCTCAATAAGTCCTCGGAGGCGACAGCGCCTGGGGTTCTGCCCCCGGGAAGCGTGCGGCCATTCCCGTGAGCGTCTTCAGTTCGAGGAGGGCCCCCGCGTCTCCTCCGAGCTAGGCCTGGAGGGCGTATTCCTTCAATGGAATTGCCGTGCACTCCGGGCCAACTGAGAGGAGCTGCGGAGGCTCGTCTCGTCCCGTTCCCCGTTAGCTATCTTTTTGCAGGAGACCATGCTAGGCGCGTGCTCCCTGCCTGCCCTCCTGGGGTATAAGGGTCTTGCGACCCCACCACCGTGGGATGGCCGGGCTGGGGGATGCGCGGCTTACACCCGGCATGATGTCTCCGTTCTTTCTTTTTCTTTAGATACCTCCTTTCAGGCAGTGGCTGTGCAGCTGCACCTGGATAGGAGGTATACTATCATTTCTGCGTACATTCCACCGTCAGCTGACTTCGACGCGGGGGACTTCCGCCGCGTCGTGGCACGGTTGCCGAGGCCCTATCTCTTGCTTGGAGATCTGAACGGCAGGCATTCTCTCTGGGGAGATTACTCCATAAATCCCAAGGGACAAGTCCTTGCACATCTGATCAAAGAGCTTGAGATGGGTGTCCTTAACGTGGATGAGTTTACGCATCACTGTCCGAAAACCGCTTCATTTTTTTGCCTTGACCTATCTTTGTGCTCTTCGGATGCACAGCCTGATTTGTATTAGGGGGTGGTCGATGACCTCCATGGTAGTGATCACTTCCCCAGTTAAATATCATTTTCAGGGCAACTGCCGCCTGAGAGACCACCTCGGTGGTGCTTGGCCCGGGCGCGGTGGCCTGCATTTCAGGAGATGACTGAATTCTCTCTCAGTCGAGGAGTTTAGGTCGGTAGATGAGGACGTTGAGTTCTTCTCCGGCAACCTCATCGCCGTGGGCCTGACTACTATTCCTAGGACGTCTGGCCGTTTTGCACGTCGACCACTCCCATGGTGGTCGGCTGAGTGTGAGACGGCCCTCAAACAGAAGCGTTATGCCTACATGCGCTATAAGCGCCGCCCGAGCGATTTCACTGTCGCTGAATTTCGTCGGGCTAGGACTAGGTTCCGGTATATTTCGAAGCACGTTCGCCACTCTTCTTGGCAGGCGTACGTGTCTTTAGTTAACGGGAAGACCCCTTTAGCTGAGGTGTGGAAGCGAGTCAAAAGGATTCGGGGCAAGTTCTCGCAGGACCCCCCTCCCGTTCTCCAGGAGAATGGGACCGAAATCTTGGACCCCGCGTCCGTGGCGGATTCCTTAGCGACCGCTTTTTCCGCATTCTCTAGCCGTGATGCTGCTCCGCCAGCATTCAATGCACGTCGTGATGTCGCGGAAGGCCACTGGCTGGACTTCACCTCCAGAGGCGGAGAACCCTTCAAAGACAGGTTTACTGTTAGTGAGTTGCGTTCCGCTCTCGCTTCGTGCGCGGACACCGCCCATGGTCCGGACGATGTCCCGTACGCCATGCTTCGACACCTGGGTAAGCGAGGCATGGCCTTTCTGTTAGATTTGTTCAACAGGATCTGGGTGGAAGGTCTTCTACCAGACTCCTGGAAAATCGCTACTGTGCTCGCCTTTCGCAAGCCGGAGAGAGATCACTCTACTCCGACCGGTTTCCGCCCAATCTCTCTAACCTCTTTCGTTTTCAAGTTGATGGAGAAATTGGTAAATGTTAGATAAGCCTATTTCCTGGATAGAGGAGGCCATCTTTCTTCTGCACTGCGGCTTCCGTAAGTTCTATCCCACGTCGGATGCTCTGCTCCGACTGGAAATTGCCGCCTTCGAGGCTTTCCATCGTAAACAGCACTACGCCACGGTGTTTTTCGATCTGGAGAAGGCCTATGATACCGCATGGCGATACGGTATCATGGACTCTCTCCACACGATGGCATTGGGAGGACGCCTCCCAATGTTTATATCTGAATTTTTGTGAGTTCGTCGATTCCGCGTACAGGTGAGGGGAGCCCTCTCCGGCCCAAAGGAGCAGGAAGAGGGTGTCCCGCAGGAAAGTGTCCTCAGTGTCACATTTTTTGCCCTGAGCATCAACGGCATCACCTCAGGGTGGCCGGAAGATGTTCTCGCTACGCTCTACGTGGACGACCTTTCGATCTCTTTTGGCGTGGCCCAGATGCCAATTCTGGAGCGTCGACTCCAACAGGCATTGAACCGCGTCTCTCGCTATGCCAAAGCACACAGGTTTCGGTTTTCTTTGGCCAAGACTAAGGTGGTGCAATTCTGCCGCCATCCACGGCTTCACCCCAACCCAGATTTGTTTCTTAATGGGGTGCGCCTGGATGTGGTTGAGTCGCACCGTTTCCTTGGTCTTGTATTCGACCGACGCCTCACCTGGGAGGCTCATATTCGCAGCCTTAGGGTTTCTTGTTTCCGAGCCATGGACATTCTCCGTTCGGTGACGTTCAGCGCTTGGGGCGCTGATAGGGCTACTGCCTTACTTTTTTATCGATCATTTGTTCGCTTGAAGCTCGACTACGGATGCGAGTTTTATGCATCCGCAGCCGAGCGTTTATTGCGGAAGGTGGATTCGATCCACCACACTGGCCTTTGCCTTGCGACCGGTGCCTTCCGCACTTTTTCCATTGAGAGCCTGTTGGTCAATGCTGGGGAGATGCCACTTGCTCTGCGCCGCGTGCAGTGCATCACTCGCCTGTACGTGCGAGCCCGGTGCCTCGCTCAGTCGCCAACAGCTCTCACTGCATCTGCAGCTGATCTCGATGGTGCCTATGCCGCCGATAGACGCCAGTCATACCCTAAGCCCATTGGGTTTAGGGCAAGGAAACTCCTTCAAAAGGTAGATATAGCTCTCGGGCCGGTAGCGCCCCTAGTTCTGCCCAGGACGCCACCCTAGAGGGTACCGCATTTGGCTATTTGTCGCCACGCCTCTGCTCCCAAAGCCTGTACTGCGCCGGGAGTATTGCGTTCGACCTTTTTGGAGCACACATCGTGTCACGCTGGAACCGTGCAAGTGTATACGGATGGCTCTAAGTCCCAAGAGAAGGTCGGCTTCCACGCCGTATTCCCTCTGTTTGAAGTCAGCGGGGCTCCACCAGGCGCTGCGTCTGTCTTCACGGCCGAGCTGTTGGCAATACACCACTCGGTACGGGAGATTACGCGACGTGCCCGGTTCGGAGACCGGATTGTGATCTATAGCGACTCACAAAGCACCCTGAGTTCTCTCGGGTCATTGGAATCTCCGCATCCCCTGGTTCGCGATATCCGTGACACCACGGTTTTGGCGAGCCGGGCAGATGTCGAGATTATCTTCTGCTGGGTTCCTGGACATGTAGAAATTGCGGGGAATGAGTGCGCCGATGAGGGCGCCAAAGAGTCCGCGAGGACTCTGCGACCGGACCAGCGTTTCGCTCTTCCTCACACCGACTACATAGCAGGAATACGGGCAGCTCTTCGGACTGCTTGGCAAATAAGATGGGAGACGGTCGAAGGGAACTTAAACTTGCGTGCCATTGCGCCGCGACTGTTCCCATGGACCTATCCTCCAATGCCGCGGCAGCTTCAGGTTGCTTTCTGTCGTCTCCGAATCGGGCACACCCGTGTGACGCTTCGCTATTTGATGGAGCGCTCGCCTGCGCCCTATTGAAACGACTGCGTCGTCCCCCAGACTGTTTGGCACATTCTTGTCAAATGGCCCATTCTGGGTGATCTTCGCGCACGACACCTGTCCCGGTACCGGGATGGGCGGGGTCGCTACCGCCTGTCCCTTGTACTCGGGACGAGTGCGTGCACTTTGACTGGTAAACTTGTTGACTTTTTGGGGAAAGCCGGCCTTCTCCCTTTCATTTAACCAGGTTTAATTGTTGTTTCTGTTATTGTTTTTGTTTTGTTACTGTTATTGTTATTTCTTTTTATTGTTGTTTTCTGTTCAATTTTTTAAACTAGCCTAGAACTAGGCTGTTTGTTTACGGCGACTTATGCCTAAGTCGGCAGTTGCCAGATAGCCCCTTAAATAAATAATCCAAGCCAACTGGGAGGAGTTGCGGAGGCTCGTCTCCTCCCGTTCCTCGTTCGGCATTTTTTTGTTGGAGACTATGCTGGGCGCATGACACCCTGCCCACCCTCCCGGGGTATAAGGGTTTGCTACCCCCCCACCATAGGATGGGGGACCGGGCAGAGGAATGCGCCATTCACACCCGGAATTATGTTTCCGTTCTTTTCTTGGCTTAAGATACCTCCTTTCAGACAGTAGCTGTGCAGCTGCAACTAGATAGGAGGCATACTGTTATCTCCCTATATATTCCACCGTCAGCCAACTTTGGCGCGGGGACTTTCGCTGCGTCGTAGCACGGTTGACGAAGCCCCTTTTTCTTGCTCGGAGATCTAAATGGTAGACACCCCATCTGGGGAGACTACTCAATTAACTACCGGGATCAAGTCCTTGTCGACCTGATCGACGAGCTGGAGATAGGTGTATTAAATGTGGAAGAGTTTAAGCATCACTGCCCAAGAACCGCTTCATTTTCCTGCCTAGATCTATCTTCATCATCTCCAGATACACAGCCTGATTTTGGGTGGGGGGGTGGTCGATGACCTTCACTTTCCTATTCAGATATCATTTTATCGTCCGCTGCCGCCCGAGAGCCAGGCCCGGTGCTGCTTAACGCCGGCACGGTGGTGCGCATTCCCAAATAACTAATTTCTCTCTCAGTCGAGGAGTTTAGGTCGGTTAATTAGGCTGTTGAGTTCTTCTCCGGCAACCTCATACCCGTGGGACTAACTACTATTCCTAGAACGTCTGGCCGTTTTGCAGGCTGGCCACTCCCGTGGTGGTCAGCTGAGTGTGAGACGTCGCTAAAAAAAAGCGTTATGCCTACATGCGCTATAAGCGCCACCCGAACGATTTCACTGTCGGTGAATTTCGTCGGACTAGGGCTAGGTTCCAGTATATCTCACAGCACGCCAGCCTCTATTCTTGGCGGGCATGCGTGTTGCCAGTTAATGGAAAGACCCCTCTAGTAGAGAAGTGAAAGAGAGTCAAAAGGATTCGGGGCAAGTTCTCCTATGACCCTCCTCTCGTTCTCCAGGAGAATGGGTCCGCAATCTCGGACCCCGCGTCCGTGGCTGAATCCTTAGCGACCGCTTTCTCCTCATTCTCTAGTCGTGATGTCGCGGAAGGCCGCCGACTGGATTTTGCCTCCAGATGCAGAAGACGCTTTAATGACGGGTTCACTCTGAGTGAATTGGGCTCCGCTCTCGCTGCGTACGCAGACACCGCCCCTGGTCCGGACAATGTCCCCTACGCTATGCTTCGACACTTGGGTGAGCGAGGCATTGCCTTTCTGTTAGATTTGTTCAACAGGATCTGGGTGGAAGGTCTTCTCCTAGACTCCTGGCGAATCGCTACTGTGCTCGCTTTTCGCAAACCGGGGAGAGATCACTCTACTCCGACCGGTTTCCGCCCAATCTCTCTAACCTCTTGCGTGTGCAAGTTGATGTAGAAATTGGTACATGTTAGATTAGCATTTTTTTCTGGACAGCTGAGGTCATCTCTCTTCTGGACAATGCTGCTTCTGCAAGTTCCTCTTCACGTCGGATGCTCTGCTCCGACTGGAAAATGCCGTCTGCGATGCTTCTTTTGTAGACAGCTCTACGCCACGGTGTTTTCCGATCTGGAGAAGGCCTATGATGCTGCATGGTGATACGGTATCACGGAGACTGCCTCAATGGGGGCGAGGGTGGGGAAGCCCTTTCCGGCCCAATGGAGCAGGAAGAGGGTGTCCACATTCTTTGCCCTGAGCATTAAAGGCATCAGCTTGGTGCTGCCGGAAGATGTTCTCGCTACACTCTACGTGGACACCTATTCGATCTCTTTTGGTACGGCTCAAATGCCAACTCCGTAGCGTCGACTCCAACCGGCATTGAACTGCGTCTCTCCATTTGCCGAAGCGCACAGGTTTCGGTTTTCCTTGGCCAAGAATAAGTTTGTGCAGTTATGCCGCCATCCACTGCTACACCTTGAACAAGACTTTTTTCTAAAGGGGGTTGGCCTGGAAGTGGTAAACTCGCACCGTTTCCTTGATCTTGTATTTGACCCATGCCTCACTTGGGAGGTTCCAGCGCCATGGATATTCTTCGCTCCGTGACCTTCATCGCTGATAGGGCTTCTACGTTACATTTTCTCCATTCTTTGTTTGTTTGAAGTTCGACTACAGATGTGAGTTTTATGCAGCCGCAACCGACCGCGTATTGCAGATGGTTGACTTGATATACCACACCAGCCATCACCTGGCAACCGGTGCCCTCGGCATGTCCCCCATTGAGAGCTTTTTTGTCGATGCTGGGGAGATGGCACTCGTTTTGCGCGGTGCACAGTGCATTATTAGCCTGGATGCACGAGCCTTGTGCCTCACTCAGTCGCCAACAGCTCTCCCTTCATCTGCAGCTGATTTCAACCATGTCTATAACGCGGAGAGACCCCAGTCGTACCGGAAGCCCTTGCCTTAAGGGCTAGGGACTCCTTTGCGACATTGGTATAGCTCTCAGGCCGGTGGCGCACCTGGTCTGCCCAGGACGCCCCCCTGGAGAGTGCGACCTTTAACTATTTGTTGCCACGCCTTCACTCCTAAAGCATCTACAGCACAGGGAGTATTGAGTTCGGCCTTTTTCGAGCACACTCCGTGTCACGCTGGAACCTTGCCAGTGAATACGGATGGCTCCCACTCTAAAGAGGGGTCGGTTTCCACGCCATATCCCCTCTGTTTGAAGTCAGCAGTACTCTGCCAGGCGCTGTCTGTCTACCTGACCAAGCTGGTTGCATTACACCTCTCGGTACTGGAGATAACGCAATGTGCCCGGTTTAGAGACAGGTTTGTGATATAGCCACTCACAAAGCATCCTGAGTGCTCTCTAGGCATTGGATCTTCGCATTTCCTGGTTCGCGATATCCGTGACGCCAGGGTTTTGGCGAGCTGGGCAGATGCAGAGATTATTTTCCGCTGGGTTCCTGCACAGGTAGGACTTGCAGTGAATGAGCACGCCGATGAGGGCGCCAAAGAGTCCGCAAAAACTTGGCAACCAGACCAGCGTTTTGCTCTTCTTCACACAGATTACATGGCAGGAATACCGGCTGCCTTCCGGGTGGTTGGGCCAAGGAGATAGAAGACGGTCAAGGGAAACTTACGTTGCGTGCCATTGCGCCGCGACTGTTCCCAGGGACCACCCCCTTAATGCCGCGACGGCTTCAGGTTGCTTTCTGTCGTCTCCGAATTGGACACACTCGCGGGACGCACCGCCATTTGACGGCTTGCCTGCGCTTTATTGCGACGATTGTGTGTATCACAGACTGTTCGGCTTATTCTTGTTGAATGTCCCAGTCTGGGTAATATCCACGCACGTTTCCCGTCTCGGTACCGGGACGAGCGGGGTCACTACCGCTCGTCCCTTGTACTCGAGACAAGTTCCTGCACATACTTGTGGACTATGACTTTTTGGAGGAGGCTGGCCACCTCCCCTTTATTTTACTGTTTTGTTTTTTTGTTTTTCTTTGTAGGTCGCATATTCTTGCGTCGGGGGAGGCAGGCCTACCCCTGTCGCCGGACTGCGCTTCCTTCTTGCCTTTTTGCTTTTTTTTGCTGATATTCTTATCCTTTCTCCTTTTTTTATCCTTATTTTTCATTTACATTATTTTTTTTTAATATAGCCTAGTAGGAGGCTGTCTTATGTATGGCGATTTATGCCCAACTAGGCAGCCGCAAGGTGGGCTCCCTCCTACTCTCCTCCCAAATCCCTGTTATTTAAAATTCAACGATGGATCGCGATCTTCTTCGGCGAGGGAGGGCGAGCCTTCCCCCGTCGACGGAGCTCGCTCTATTTTTTCAATTTTTTTGTTTTTCTTTTGCTTTTTATTTGTATTTTTTTTTTCCTTTTTTTTCAATCTGGCTTTTAATGTAGCCTAGATTTAGGCTGGCTTGGGTGCGGCGTCTTATGCCCTGGAAGGCAGTCGCCAGATGAGATATATCAAATTACCTCCCCCCCCCTAAAAAAATCCCCTAAGCTGGACATGGTCGCGGAGATGACTCAGTCACATATAAGATCTCGGATCGTTGCCAAACATCGATCCTTAATTCACAACTGTGCATGCTTCTCTTTACGTGGATTGGGCCCCTGAGGACTCGTAAGAAGAGATCCCTACCACAATTGATGCCCCTTTGACAACTAAGATTGTGTCGCCCAATTGCAAGGTGGAGTGGATCCAGCAGGGAACCTCACAAATGAGCACCCGGTTGGCCCTATGAAGTCCTGAAATTGGGCACACAAATCGAACATTGAAATTATATGCCATCTTGTAACATTTAATTAATGTAAAACATAACAAATACTTGTAAATGTTAAATTGCAATTTAATGTATCGATGCAAATCGGAATATTTTGTAATGATGCAAATGAAATCTTTGTGTTCCTAGGCGAATATAGAAACATACACACATTAGAAAACAGATGCGAGCCAACTGTCTGATCCGCCTCGCCAGAGTTATATGAACCCGTGAAAAGACTAAATCGATCTTGCAATGGGTGTCGGCTTGATAAAGCCCGGTGAGGTTTCCAAATTCAAATAATCTAGGTTCACACGTGCCTAAACTGAATATGCACACACCCTTTGACCACATAAATTCCGCCTAGGAGTCTTGGTAGAGAACTCCTTCCCGTGTTCAGATTAAGAGGAGTGAAGTCACATCCCCTTAATTGGCGTTAGTATAAATAGACGGGCAGAAACACTCGTTATTATTGTCATTCTGATTATTATATTATTAATATCGCCAGTCCATACCTCTTCCTCAATTCGTCCGTCCATAGTCCCAACAATCTGACGTAGAAGGAGAATTATAAGAAACAGTGAGAATTAACACTGATAGTCAGCCAAAGACGTGAGCACACAAACGAACCACGGAAAACAATTACCTATTTTACTTGCCCGAACTGAGGTAGCCCTAAGCCAATATTAAAGCCCACAAAACTTCCTTTTTTCTTCAGAATCCTTCCTTTCCTACTATTTGACCACAAAGTATACTTTGGAGTCGGACTAAACTCTTGTAAGGCTGCCTTAGCCCATCTCCCTCAAACTGGAAACCCATCACTCCATAAGATCTCTATTTCGGAGAAGGATCTTGCCGAGTCCGGTCCGTCACCACCACGAGATGATGTCCAGGCAAGAGGTTGCGTGTTCTATACACATCATGATATCTACTTTCTTCTACTTAATATGAATACCTCCTTTAATACAATATCAATGTAGCTACACCTTTATAGATGGTATACCGTTATTTCTGTGTACATTCCACCGTCAGCAGATTTCGACACGGGCGACTTCCGCCGCGTTGAGGCACAGTTGCCGATACCTTATCTACCGCTCGGAGATCTGAACTTTAGACGCGACATCTAAATAGAGTACTCGATCAATCCGATGGGTTAGGTTCTTGCTGACCTAATTGAAGAACACTATATAATTGTCCTAAATGTGGACGAGTTTTAGCATCACTGTCCAAGAACCACTTCATTTGATTACCTTACCTATCCATGTGCTCCCCGGGTGCACAGACTGATTTTGGGTGGGAGGTGGTTGATGACTTCCATGGTAATGATCACTTTCCGATTCAACTATCATCCTTTGGGCCGCTGCCGCTTATAGCGGACGCATGGTCTGCATTTCTGGAAATGACTGATTTTTCTATCCCAGTTCAATTGTTTTAGGTCAGTGGATGAGACCATTGTTTTTATCCGGTAACCTAATCACTTAGGGCCTAACTACTATTTCTAGAACGTCTGGTCGTTTTTCACGCAGACTTTTTCCGTGGTGATCAGCCGAGTGTGAGACTATTCTTAAACAAAAGCATGTCTACATGCGCTTTAAGTGCCGCTCGAACGATTTCTCTTTCGGTGTATTTCGTCTAGCTAGGGCTTGGTTCGGTTATATTTCTAAGCATGCCCATCGCTCTTACTAGCAGGCATACGTGTCTTTGCTTAACAGGGATACACCTAGCAGAGGGGGATCCGAGTAGAAGATTTGAAGCAAGTTCTCGCATTAAGCTAGCCCCTCCTGATCTCCACGAAATGGGACCGCAATCTCGTACTTCGCGTCCGTGGCGGAGTCTTTCGCGACAGCTTTCTCCGCCTTCTCTTGCCTGGTTGCTGTTCCATCATTCACTACACGTCGTGATGTCGCCGAACGCTTCCGTCTGGACATTGCCTCCAGAGACGAAAAACCCTTCTTGACAAGTTTACATTGCGTGAGTTAAGTTTCGCTCTCGCTTCATATGCGTATGCGTTCACCCCCACTTCTCCGGACGATGTTACGTATGCCATGTTTCGACATCAAGTGAGTGAGGTATGGCATTTTTGTGTGATTCCTTCAACAGGATATGGACAGTGTATCATCCCATACTCCTGGAGAATGGCTACTGTGGTTCGTTTTTCGCAAACCTGGCAGAAATAATTCTATCCTAGAAAGTGCCGTCTGTGAGTCCTTCCTTCCGAGACGGCTTACGCCCCTGTGTTTTTCGATCTGAAGAAGACTTGTAATATCACATGGCGATAGGATATCATGAAGACTCAAAACGATGGGGGAGGGGCCGAGAGCACTCTGCGGCTAAATGGGTCAGGATGTGGGCGTACCAAAGGGACATATCCTCAGTGCCATACTCCTTGCCCTAAACATCAAAAGTATTACTTCAGTGCTGCCGCAAGATGTTCTTGCTACGCTCTACTTGGACGATTGTTCGATCTCCTTTGGTGCGGCCAGATACCATCTCTGGAGCATCGACTCCAACAAGCATTGAACCGCATCTCACTATACCAAAGCGCACAGGTTTCGGTTTCGCATGTTTCAGGGGCAGTGCACTTCTTCCATAGAGGATAGATACGATATTACTTTCCGAATAGCCTAATATAATATCTTGCTATCAAAAATATTTGCTACACTAGCATTTTTTAAGTTACTTTATGAAACCATTTCGTGGCATGAGGCATTTTTTTGCACCAATACTCGTTAAAATTTGGTTCAATTTCATAAACCTTTTAGATTGTATATTCAAAACTATCCCACGTTACCTCCGTCATCAGTTGAGGAAATCAAATTTACTCTTTTTCAGGTTCTTATCGATCTACTTATTTGCCTCAGGAAAATGGGTCTTCTATTTGCTCTCGTGTTTGCTTCCCTTATGATGAAAATTGATGCACTGAACTGCTATAGTTGCATTGACTGCAAAGCTGTTGGCGAAAGATCGACTCCGTGCCGACCTTACGAAGACGTCTGTGCTGTAAGCTCTGCCAAAAAAGCAGTCTTGTTTACCCTTGTTTTAATTTCTTCCATTTAACTATTTGTTGGAAGCTAATTAAAAGGTCTTTCATTTTGCAGAAATTCCTTGCGAAAAATGATGATTATGTTGAGAAGTCTTGTTTCACGAAATTCGGATGCGACTCCATTAGTGCCGACAAAGGTGGGGGGTGAATATTTAGTATAAACTGAAATGGTCTATGCTTCAGTCTGTTTCAGATACCTAACGGTTTAAAACATCTTTCGTTTTGCAGAAACTTTAGCTCCAATCAAAGCCAAAAATCTTCATCTAACTAAACAAGATTGGTCTAAACTTGGTGAGTTAGAAGTATTAAAGGTGGTTTTGAAATAAAAGCAAATGTGATGTATAATGAAACGGTTATTGACCATTAAAACTATGGTTAGGGCAGTTCTATTTCGTGAAATACGAAATTCGTGCAGATTTTGACGTCTCGCTAAATCTTTATTGATAATTTATTTTACATGTGACTAATTTTCTAATCTTGGTCTTTTTATAGAATTAAATTACAAACTACTATAATATACAAGATAACAATAAAGTTCTAACGTATCTTTCAGCCAATAATGTCGAACTCTATTGTTGTTCTGGTGAATTATGCAACAGCGCTCTGAAGATACCACAAGAAATTTTCGTGTTGATGGTTCCAGTTGCTTTGGCTGCGATGTTTGGGTGACAATGTTGAATGAACTAGTTTGATCGCGTGTTAATTTTAAAGATTAATTTTATTTAAGTCACAATAAAAACCCTTTTAAATTGAGTTGAGTTTTAATGAATTCCATAAACCCCATTGGATTAAGATTTGACCTATTAAATAAGTAGGGATCATTAGAAAATTTGCGTTTTCTTATTCCTTTTCACCAACTATTCTAGATTTATTCGATACACTCCACAATCTCCACATACATGTAGCTCCTGCTAACATAGATAATGTGTATATCCACTCATTAGTATCTGGTTCGATTCCCGGCGCTCGCAAAGGGAAGCCACCAATGAACCGTAGTCTGGACATACGCACATAAAACTCTGCACACGTACATGACGCACCATTTTTTTAAAAATTTATATTGAGAGTCCATCTGGCGACTACCAACGATGGCAAAAGTTTCCGTACTCACGCTAAAGCCTACTAGTAAGCTAGATTAAAAAGCAAATGACTATGTAAGTAATAAATAATAAAGATAAAAAGAGAGAACAAAAAACAACAAATAAAAAAGGAAGCAAGAATGTGCCGAACAGTCTGGGGGACAACGCCCTCGTCGCCATAACGCGCAGGCAAGCGCTCCATCAAATAGTGATGCGTCCCGCGAGTGTACCCAATTCGGAGACGACAGAAAGCAACCTGAATTTTTCTGTTACACACAAAAACCTGCAGTATTTACTTTGTCGCACACAAAACATTTCACTCATCATCATGGAATCGGATGAAGAGGAGTGTGGGGGGCGAACCAAGTAAACATTCGTATGAAAAATTTAAACTGTTCACACAAAACCTTTGGGGAGCGTTTATCCGTTTTCGCTTGATCTTACCTCCATTTGCAAATACAATGTAAGAGAGAAATAATCATAACACAAAATTTTTGCAATCATTCCGATTTGGGATTTTATTTTTATTTTTTTTTGGGGGGGGGTACGGCTTGCGGTTATTCCTCCCCTCTGTACCCCTCCCACAACCGGGAAAGCGCAGAAGAGGAGGAGGAGGCCCGCGAGCGACTTGGTCCTGGAGAAACTCCCCACACCTCTGACTCTCAGTTCAAGTGAACCGATAGTGAAGTGCTTAATGGGAAATCCGGAACAAGCTTTAGAAGAGGGTTTATAGCTGTGGGAGACGGAAAGTTTTGAGTTAAAAGAGGACAGATTGGTGAGGATGCAGATTGATCAACCTCGGTAGTCAAAGGTGGAAAGGATGGAATACCCTTGCCCGAGGGACAAGGGGGACCTGCTGATTAACGTGGATTCCGAACCACCGTCATGCATTTACTCATCATTCTTACTTCCTTTCTCACACTTTTAACACCTATGTTCCTCATACAGAAGCGGGAGGACCGCCTAATCTCTGTTTCCTTTTTCTCTTTCTATTTCATTCGTGTGGTTATTGTAGCATTCATGCCGTTTTGAGTTATCTTGGCTCTGAGCTTTGTTTATGTATTATGTTACCCGTTTTTACTTTCCTTACTTTGTTTCACTTTCTGTTGTTGTTATCACTTTTTCACTCTAATTTCACTTTGTTCACTTGTTTTACTATTAACTTTCACTTCACTATCATTTTTGTTACACTTTTACATATAGTTCACTTATTACACTTTTAGGTTAATTTCCCCGTAAGGGGCGCGGCGATTTGCCATCCTGGCCGCCGTGTTGACGGGACTCAGCACCACGTCCGAACCCAGCTTAGCCTTTTCTCCTCCTTTCCACCCCGTCAGGCCCCAGCTTAGCCTCTCTCCCTTCCTTCAAAACACTTGTTTCCTCTCTTTTCATACAACCTCTCCCACATCTTTCTCTGGTCAGCCTGTAATTTCACAGGGTAGATGCTGACATTCTTCTCGGCCAACCGTCCTGGATCGGGGCTGAGGGGGAAAGGGCCAATGTTCCCTAACCCCTGAGCCCCGGTCTGGGGTGGCTGGTTTTTAACAACCTGCTTCATCCCCACCCATACCTTCCTCACATCCCTTTTCCTCTCGTCTTCAAAATCTATCTGTTTTACGCCCTGTCTAAGGTGGAGCCGCCATGCCGATGGACTGCCAGGCCACCAGGCGGGAGGGGTGGGCCCAAATGGCGGTGCCTGGCTCTCCTGGGCTTGTAAGCACCTCTCGCAGTGCGGGCTACTGCGAGAGGTGATGCGCGATTGCATCCCGTGTAAAAAAAAGAGGGTCACCATGCCCAATGATGAGTATAAAAAAAACCCAACCCCCAACTTCCCCTATAACATCGACGGAGCCGCCCTTGGGCAGCTCCAGCAAAAAAATGGAGTTACCCACCCCTGTGCTTGATCAGGGGACCCTCCATATATCTCTAACCGGAGAGGAGGCTTACTCCTCTCCTTCGCTTACGGGTGTAGGGGACTAACCCTCACCCCCTTCTCTGGAGGTGCTTTCGGGCGCCTTCCTTTTACCAGCGGCAGTCCCCTCTGTTCTTTCCAAGGGGACTGCCAAGAAAGCCAGCAGGCAGCCCTTAGCCAGCCGCTTCACATCGAAGCGGCTCGGTAGGGCAAACCCCCTTAGGGGGGGAGAGGGTAGCCAGGCCCCTTCGGTCGCTTCCCTCAAAAGACCTGCTGGCAAGAATATTGAACCTTGCCGGGGTCAAGGCCCATGCCTCCCAACAGAAGACTAGTGACGATACTGCCAACGGGACCTGCGATATCTTGGGGGGGGGGGATCGCCAACTGGAGGCCTCCCCTGAGATAGACATGGTCCTTGAGGAAACCCAGCCTCAGACGGTAGGGCCTTCCATGGGGGGAAATCCTGGCTCGGCGACAAGCACCGAACCCGAATCCACCCCTATGCAAGGTCCTCCTCAAACGGCTGTGGTTTCCGAAGCAGTACAGGGAGGGAAGGGATCTCCTCCGACCGGTGCCCCCACGATTACCAGAACCTTCTCCATTTCGGAGAATGACCTGGCTGAGGCCACCCATCTGGCCTGGGGGCTTCTTCCGGTGGAGGTGAGAAGCGAGTTTATTCCCCGCCCTCCTCTCCAAAAAAGAAACAGAAAAAGACTAAAAAGACTCGGGGCTTCTCTCCATCCGTGGGGGCTGCAGGGAAGGATGGGTCTGCTGCCACTCTGGTAAGCAACCAAGCCAAGATCGGCACATCCGCCCCCTCTGCCCCCCGGTTGCCGAGCCCCTGACTAAGAACAAAAGTGCACAGGGCGGAGCCTCGATGACATCGGGGCCCCTCATTCAGAGGTTACCTGGCGTTTTCGAGCCCGCTGGCTTCAAACGCTTCCTCGTTATTCGCTCCAAGGGCAACATGATCCATCATAGGAGAGGATTAGCTAGTGCAATTGGTAGAGAGCCGAAGATGACCCGTTTCTCGGACGGGAGCCTCCTGGCGAATGCGGCGAATCCCGCCGAGGCGGCCAAGATAAGTTCTCTTCGGACACCTTATGGCACCCCAGTGAGTGTGACGCCGCACTCCACCATGAACTTTGTGAAAGGAGTAGTTTATGCGAGGGAACTCGTTGACTAGTCCATTGAGGACATCACTTTTTAGCTGGCCGACCATGGGGCGATAAAGGTCAAACTTGTGATGAGAAAACAGGGAGGGGCCTCTAGACCCACCCCTACACTCTTCGTCACGTTCGACTGTGATAAGCTCCCTGAGTCGGTGCGTGCTGGTTGGTACCACTACCGCGTGAATGCCTTCGTGCCACTGCCGCGGCGGTGTAATTACTATCACCGCTTCGGCCATACAAATTGTTCATGTATACGTGCAAAGTCGGGGTCACCCGAAGAATCTGTAAATTTATCTCAGGCTGCACACGATAAGTCCAAATTATGTGTGGCCAAGTGTATCAATTGCGGAGAGCCGACACCGCTTCCTCGAAGCAATGTGGTGCATATCTCTTTGAGAAAGAAATCCTGGCCGTTCGGGTCCAGGATCGACTCTCATTCCGCGAGGTTAAGGACTTGGTCCTGGCGCGCCCGGCTCTGCCTGGGACGTCTTATGCCTCAATGGTTAGAAAGACACCCTCTGCTCCTGGCCCATCTAGGCCAACAAGCAAGGTTGTTTCCGTGCCCATTCGGAGCCTTTCTGCGGGCTCTACTCAACCTGGGCGCTCTCTAAGTAAAGTTGGCGACACAAAGGGTTCACACCCAGCCCAGGCTAAAACCAGGGCTTCCCACCCTTTTCCTCAGCGTGATCCGTTTCCCGTAATGCAAAACAGCCACGCACCTCTACCGAGTCGTTAGACTCGCAGGAGGCAACACCCCTGAAGTTGGTCGCCGGGCCATCGTCCGGAGTTCCTAGAGCTAGCCCACGAATGGTGGACAGCAAGAGTGTGAGACGGCCCTCAAACAGAAGCGTTATGCCTACATGCTCTATAAGCGCCGCACGAACGATTTCACTGGCTCTGAATTTTGTCGAGCTAGGGCTAGATTACGGTATATTTCGAAGCACGCCCTTGATCTTCTTGGCGGGCATACGTGTTTTCACTTAACGGGAAGACCCCTCTAGCAGAGGTGTGGAAGCGAGTCAAAAGGATTCGGGACAAGTTCTCGCAGGACCTCCCTCCCGTTCTCCAGGAGAATGGGACGGCAATCTCGGACCCCGCGTCCGTGGCGGAATCCTTCGCGACCGCTTTCTCCGCATTCTCTAGCCGGGGTGCTGCTCCGCCAGCGCTCAATTCACTTCGTGATCTCACGGAAGGCCGCCGAGTGGACTTTACCTCCAGAGGCGGAGAACGCTTCAAAGACAGGTTTACTGTGAGTGAGTTGAGTTCCGCTCTTGCTTCGTGCGCGGACACCGCCTATGGTCCGTACGCCATGCTTCGAACCCTGGGTGAGACAGGCATGGCCTTTCTCTTGGATTTTTTTAAAAGTTTCTGGGTGCAGTGTCTCCTCCCAGATTCCTGGCGAATCGCTACTGTGCTTGCCTTTCGCAAACCGGAAAGAGATCACTCAACTCCGGCCGGTTACTGCCCAAACTCTCTAACCTCTTGCGTGTGCAAGTTGATGGAGAAATTGGTAAATGTTAGATTAGCCTTTTTCCTGGACAGCGGCGTCCATCTGTCTTCTGAACAGTGCGGCGTCCGCAAGTTCCACTCCACGTCGGATGCTCTGCTCTGACTGGAAAATGCCGTCTGCGAGGCCTTGCTTCGTAGACAGCACTACTACGCGACGGTGTTTTTCGATCTGGAGAAGGCCTATGATACCACATGGCGATACGGTATCATGGACACTCTGCACTTGATGGGGGCGAGGGGGCTCCTCCCAATCTTTATATCTGAATTTTTGCAAGATCGTCGATGCTGCGTATGGGGGGGAGGAGCCCTGTCCAGCCCAATGGAGCAGGAAGAGGGTGTCCGGCAGGGAAGTGTCCTCAGTGTCACACTCTTTGCCCTGCGCATCAACGGCATCACCTCGGTGCTGCCGGAAGATGTTCTCGCTACGCTCTACCTGGACGACCTTTTGATCTGTTTTAGCGAGGCCCAGATGCCAACTGGAGCGTCGACTCCAATAGGCATTGAACCACGTCTCTCGCTTTGCCGAAGCGCACAGGTTTCGGTTTTCCTTGGAAAAGATTAAGCTCGTGCACTTCTGTCGCCATCCTGGCTTCACCCCGACCCAGATTTGTTTCTTAATGGGATGCGCCTGAAGGTGGTTGAATCGCACTGATCCTTGGTCTTGTATGTGACCAACGCCTCACCTGGGAGGCTCATATTCGCAGCCTTAGGGTCTCTTGTACCCACGCCATGGATATTCTCCGCTCCGTGAGGTTCAGCGCTTGAGGCGTTGGTAGGGCTACTGCCTTTTTTATCGATCCTTTGTTCGTTCGAAGCTTAAATACGGATGCGAGTTTTATGCATACACAGCCGAGCGTTTATTGCGGAAGTAGACCCGATCCAGCACACCGGCCTTCGCCTTGCGACCGGTGCCTTCTGCACTTCCCCCATTGAGCGCCTACTAGTCGATTCTGGATAAATGCTACTCGCTACGCGCCGCGTATAGTGTATCACTGGCCTGTACGCGCAAGCCCTCAGTCGCCAACAGCTCTCACTGCATCCGCAGCTGATCTTGACGGTGCCTATGCCGCTGAGAGACACTAGTCATACCCTAAGCCCTTTGGGTTATGGTCCAGGAAACTCCTTGGAGAGCTAGGTATAGCTCTCGGGCCTGTGGCACCCCTGGTTCTGCCCAGGACTATACCCTGGTGGGTACCACATTTGGCTATTTGTCGCCACGCCTCTGCCCCCAAAGCTTGTACAGCGCCGGGAGTATTGCGTTCGACCTTTTTGGAGCACACCTCGTGTTACGCTGGTACCGTGCCAGTGTATACGGATGGCTCCAAGTCCCAAGAGGGGGTCAGCTTTCACGCCGTGTCCCCTTTGTTTGAAGTCAGCGGGGCTCTGCCAGGCGCTGCGTCTGTCTTCACGGCCGAGCTGATGGCAATATACAACTCGGTACGAGAGATTACGCGACGTGCCCGGTTCGGAAGGCGGATTGTGATCTATAGCGACTCACAAAGCGCCCTGAGTGCTCTCGGGTCATTGGAATCTCCGCATCCCCTGGTTCGCGATATCCGTTACGCCACGGTTTTGGCGAGCCGGGCAGATGTCGAGATTTTCTTCTGCTGGGTTCCTGGACATGTAGGAATTCCGGGGAATGAGCGCGCCGATGAGGGCGCCAGAGAGTCCGCGAGGACTCTGCGACCGGACTAGCGTTTCGCTCTTCCTCATACCGACTACATGGCAGGAATACGGGCAGCTTTTCGGAATGCTTGGCAAAGAAGATGGGAGACGGTCGAAGGGAACTTAAAGTTGCGTGCCATTGCGCTGCGACTGTTCCCATGGACCTATCCTTCAATGCTGCAACGGCTTCCGGTCACTTTATGCCGTTTCCGAATCGGGCACACTCGTGTCACCAATCGCTATCTGAATGTCCCAGTCTTGGCGATCTTCGCGCACGTTACCTGTTCCGGTACCTGGATGAGCAGGGTCACTTCCGCCTGTCCCTTGTACTCGGGACGAGTTCGTGCACATTGACTGGTGGACTTGTTGACTTTTGGGGGGAGGCCGACCTTCTTCCTATTATTTAACCAGGTTTTTTTTTGCTTTTGTTTTTTTCCCTTATAGGTCGCACGCTCCTGCGCCGGGGGAGACCTCCCCCAGACGCAGGAGCTTGCTTACTGCTCGCTTCCTTTTCCCATTTTTTGGGAGGGCTGGATTGTTTTTTATCTTTTTGAATTTGATTTTAAAGTAGCTTAGTACTCTTCCGGTTTTAAGACGGCGACTAATGCCCAAGTAGGCAGTCGCCAGATGAGCTCTTAAAAAAAAATTCTGTCATCTCCGAATCGGGTACACTCGTGTGACGCATCGCCATTTGATGGAGCGCTCGACTGCGCCATATTGTGACGACTTCGTCGGCTGTCCATGGACTCGAGACGA
This sequence comes from Ceratothoa steindachneri, assembly GCA_963969495.1. Taxonomy (NCBI): domain Eukaryota; kingdom Metazoa; phylum Arthropoda; class Malacostraca; order Isopoda; family Cymothoidae; genus Ceratothoa; species Ceratothoa steindachneri. The sequence continues at coordinate 30,108,488 of OZ018325.1, forward strand.
GTACGTACCCCTTGACTGGTAGACTTCTAGACTTTGGGGGGAGGCCGGCCTTCTCCCTTTTATTTAACCATTTTTTTTTGTTTTGTGTTTGTTTTTTTTGTTTTTTTCCTATAGGTTGCACGTTCCTGCGCCGGAGGGACCTTCACATGACACAGAAGTTTGCTTCCTGCTCTTTGGCTTTAGCCTTTTTTTAATTTTGGGGGTTGGGTTTGGGTTTTTTGTGTGTGTTTTTTGAATTGATTTCAAAGTAGCCTAGTACTAGGCAAGTTTTTAATACGGCGACTAATGCCCAAGTAGACAGTCCCCAGATGAGCTCTTAAAAAAAAAAATCTCGCAAGACTGTGTGGACCATTTCGTCTATCTCTGGATTGAGTCTTCATCCTCCTCTGGTGTTACAGAGAACACTGATTTCTAGTGATTACGAAAAAATTCTTCTGTGGTCCCTCTTATTAGATCTTTTCTCCCCGTTCATTTTTAATTATTATTTTTTCTCTCGGGGGTCTGCCTTTAAGTCTATTTATTAGTCTCTAGTTCTCCCCTGGTCTTCTTTCTTCGTATATTTTCTCTATTATGCTATCCCATTTGTGACTTTGCTGTTCTTCTGAGAGGCCTCAGTTCTTCTCTCCCTCTTCTGGTTTCTTCGTATCGCTCTCTATTTGGTCCATGGAGAATTATTTGGTCTAGTATTCCTCTTAGTTGCCTATTCTTTCTCTTCATTTCCTCTGTCCATCAAGGATATGGAAGAGTACTGTATCCTATCTTTGATGTATATCTTTCGTGCACCTCAATGATCGTTCTTGATAATCTTGAGTTCCCCTCATCAATACGAGGGGTGGTCAATAAATTTTTGCGAATCGGTAGGGCAAAACAGACGAAGGGGGATGGCTGTTTGTGGGTGGGTTAGGACAAGTTATTACAAGTCAAGACCAGCAGCCGCACGCTCCTGCCTCGTCTATTTAAGAAGCAGTAGCTGATCTCAGATCGTCAGTCACAAATGTTTAAACAATGGAGAAGGTTGAGTACCGCGCAGTGATCAAATTTTTGAACAAAGAAGGCAAGAATGCAAAATAGATCCATGAACGCATGGTTGCAGTGTACACCGACACCACCCCTTCCTATGCAACCATTGATCGCTGAATAGGGAGTTCTTCCATGGTTGTGAGTCCCGTGAAGATTATCCCCGTCCAGGACGCCCGTCAGATGTGACCAACGAGGACAATGTGGCCCGTGTGGAGAAGAGGATCCTCGAAAATCGACGGGTTAAGGTCGAAGGAATCGACCGAGAACTTGGAATATCACATGGAAATGTTATCAACATCATCCACGACAATTTTGCCATGACCAAGGTCTCTGCCCGTTGGGTCCCTAGAAACCTCACGCCCTGATCGACTTCAACGTCGTCAAAGTCCACAAGGCCAGAGTTGCACAAGCTGCCCTGCGTGAGTGCGGATTCGAGGAGCTCAACAATCCCCCCTACAGTCTAGATCTGGCCTCTAGCGACTACTTTTTATTCCTCCAGCTCAAGGCTGCACTGCGTGGATGCCAGTTTGGGGACGATGAAGATGTTCAGCTCGCCGTCCAGGAGTAGATTGAACAACAGTCGGGAGATTTATGGTTGTCAGGAATTCGAAGTCTCAGGGACAAGTGGCGCAAGTGCATTGAAGTCGAGGGTAGTTATATTGAAAAATAATAAAACACTTTTTCTAATATCTCCTTTCTTTATATCCGAATTGCAATACTTATTGATCGCCCCTCGTATCTTCCAGGTTTGCGTCACTGAGATCCTTTGGGATGAAGTTACTAAGATCTTGTGTGTAACCTGCCCAGTTTACTCTCTTGTAGTCCTTCCTCGCCGGTACCGGTACCGGATCCTGTATCAGGTATCGATTCATGAGCAAATGTGTTCCAACATGGTCGCTACATGCAAAGGTAACTGGTTGCATGTGGATGTTGTATGGCATATTGAAGCTACTTAGCACGACGTCTGGTTTTGTAGCTCCATTGCCTGTGATATATGTTGGAAAGTCTGGCCCTATTCTCTTGAAAATGATTTTTTCCAAAGTCATTTCTAAGTTGGCTCTTCTGTTGTTTTTGGAGCGGTATCCACTTGTTCTGCACCTGACATCGAGGTCTCCCATAAAGATGGTTGGGAAACCTGTGCCAAAGATTTTAAATAGGTTGTGCAGGGGAAGCTAATTTTTTCTTGGTGCTTGGTATCCCGTGGCTACTATTATTGGCGCTAAGTCCGTTTCAATTTTTACGGCGAAGTATGCCTTATCCAAATTATTCTACCTCTTTGAACTTCAGCCCTCTCCTTATTGCTATGGCCGCCCCGCCATGACGTTCGCCTGAAGGGTTCGCATTTATGACGGTGTAATCGAACAATTTCATTGTTTTTTATTCTGAATTCACTCCGTGTTCTGATATTAATATTATGTCTGGATCGATCTCTGAAGTTATTTCCTAATGTTGATGTTTTACCGATCCATCCTTGAGTGTTGATTTGCAGAATGCTGAGCTTTCGTCTCCTTTCTGGTTCCATTTTTTATTAAGTTTAGTCTTCTAGAGATATCTGGACTTCTGGCGGGTCGATCTCTTGTTGGGTTCTGCTTCGTTGCCTTGAAACCTACCATTCTTCATACTTTGAAATGTAGAATGACAAAGAGTAACGCAGTCGCCAGGGTAGATTCAAATTTTATCCTCCATTAAGAGTTTTTTGTAGTTCTTCCTCGTTTTCTTCTCCTGTCTTTCCTTTGAATGCTCATTTGCATTTTCCTTCTTCAATTGCCTTAATAATGATGTCTGGTTTCTTGCCTCTCGGGAGGGGGGAGCATTCATTGCTGTAGACTTTAAGTTTTATTTCCTGTGCTCCCATGAGTACTATTTTTTCTCCTTCATTACTTTGCACTGACATGTTTGAAATTGAGTTCTCTTCAGTAGTGTGTTCTTCATTGCTCGGTGGTGCTGACGCTGAGGCGACGTTGATATTAAGGATTTCAGAGGAGAGGGGGTTGTCAGGGAACCATATCTTCTTCATTCCATTTTTCTTTAGCATTGTATTGAGTGTCGTAGCGAAGGTGCCCGGTTTCCCAATATTCATCACATGGGCATAGAGTATGCATGTGAGCACTTCTGTTGATGCCCCTTCTGGCACAGTTAGATGGGTATGTGCTCCCTGCATTTGCTTCACAGTTGCTTTAGCCACTCCTGCGTATGTTGCATTTCTTCTAGTTTCTTCTTCGTGTTTCGCTTCTCTTTCCTTTCGTTCTATTATCTCCTTTCTTTGGGGGCATGCTATTGCCATAGTCCTAAGTGGCCCATGGCAGTTCACGCATTTCTTAGGACTTTCCTTGCACTGTCTCCATTCGTAGTTCTTCTGTCCGCACTCAGAACATACTGTATCCTTCTCAGTGCAGTCACGCGTCAAGTGGTCCTCCATCTTATAGCAGCGGAAGCACATTTGAATATTAATATGTTTCTCGCGCTCCATGTTCTCTGGTGGAATTCTCATGTTAAACATGAGCAGTCCTCGTTGATATATCTTTCCTACCATATCTGTTGTTCCCCACACAATTTTAAAGACATGTGTGTGGTGGACAACTTTAATTATTTCATTTATTTTTATGCCTTCATGATTTTTTTCTATTTCTTCTTTCATTTCCTCTTTGTAATGGGAACCCACCCAAACGTAGACTTTCCTGCATGATACTTCTGTTTGCAGTTATTTGGGGCGGGATTTTGGGCATTAGTCCTATTCTCTCTAGTGCCTCTATTCCTTCCTGGGACACACTAATTTTTCTACTTCTTTTTCCTTACTTGCAATTACCACGTAGCCATTTGGGATGTCGATAATTTTGACGAGGGCTACTTTTATCTGTCCAAATAATGTCTGGCAGAGTTTTCCTTTGTCCGGTTTGATCTCCTGGTCAATTGTCTGTAGAGCTACTCGTAAGCATTCCAGGCTGCCTCCTTTTCCTAGAGGGGGATGATCCCTTATCCTTTTGATAGTCGAGCGCCTAGGCGCTCTTTTCTTCCTTCCTTCCTCCGAATCCTATGTTTGTTTTCTTCCTTCCTCTCTAAATCTGTAACAAAGGCCAGTTAAAATGTTTCCTATCACCTAGCAGCCTATGGTTCCCTATTTACTTACTTATTTTAGCACTTCACGACCACCCTACCTAAATAGACCCAAGCTAAGAAGCGCCTCCACAGAATATCGGGCTCGTGATCTTAAGGACCCCCCTTCTTCGCGCCCCCTATTAGAGCTTCCTTCCGGAGTTCCTATACTCTACTTTAAGTGGCTCTGGGCGCAGCGGTGGTCGTGTTATGTTGCTTTTAGTCGGTGAAGTAAGTGGAAGTCAAAGCGTGGAATAAGGATGAATTACCCCTTTAGGGTAAGTACCCCGCCCACTGGAAACAGGAGGAATCTCTAATCAGTCCAGAAGGCGCATATATTTCTTCTTTCTTGAACTTAATGTTAACTTTACTGAAAAGTGAACTTTTCCTTAAGCGTGCTCGCAGCTCTCCGTTGTAAAAAAAAATCCAAATTCAGTCCGTCCATTCGGAAAATGGATTTCAGCCGTGTTTATGTGCAAACGGTTTGAAAGTTATTAACATTTTCAATTTATCGTAGCGCTGATTGGACAATTATAGCAGTGCTTATGTCTAAAAGCTGGTTGGTCAATTTGTTAACGCTAAGGTCTGTTATTCCAAAACTGAACATAAGTATGACGATTGAATGTATCTCAATCCTGATTGGTTGAATTTTTTTAATATTATCAGTAGAGAAAATTACTATTTATATAGGTGTACTTTTGTGGAAAAGTGTCAGTACAGAAAGTTATTATTATTCAAGAAGAAAATTTGTCATTACTGTTCGCCATATCAAGGTTTATTCCAGCTATTTACCAAAGAATAAAGAATCCAGATATAAAATAAGATGTGAGACGACCATGGGGAACTTAATTTGCGTGCTATTGCGCCGCGACTGTCCCTAAGGTCCTACCTCTCATGCTGCGACGGCCATAGGTAGCTTTCTACCGTCTTTGAATTGGGCACACGCGTGGGACGCATCGCCATTTGATGCAACACTCACCCACACCATATTGCGATGACTGCGTTTTCCCCCAGACTGTTCGGCACATTCTTGTTGAATGTCCCAGTCTGAGTGATCTTCGCGCACGTTACTTCTCTCCGTATTGGAACAAGCGGGTTCGCTAATGTTTGTCCCGAGTTTGTGCGCACAGACCTCCGGACTACCTGACCTTTTGGAGGAGGCTGGCCTCCTCCATTTTATTTGTTTGTTGTAGGGTCGCACGATCTTACGCCGGAAGAGGCAGGCCTCACCTGACGCCGGAGATCGTTTACTTCGTCCCGTTATTTTGCTTATTTTGTTTCTTGTTTCTTTGTTTTTGTATCTTTGTTCTTTTGTGTTTGTACGCTTTTTTAGTAATCTAGCCTAGTATTAGGCTGTCGCTGATTTCGGTGACTATTGCCCTAGTAGGCAGTGGCTAGATTGGCTTCTTAACAGAAAATCCTTCCTCTCATACTCCCCTATCCTTATTTTTTCCTGCCTTTTTCCTTTTTTCTTCCCGAATCCCTTTTCCCAGGCCCCTTCTGCATCCCCAGTTTAGCCTCCCCTCCTTACGCTAACGTACTTTCTGCCTTTCTCTACCCACCTTCCCTCCTTTCTTCTCTGGGACCTTTTCTTCTTTTAGGGGTTTATCCCAGAGAGGCTCTGGCCTTCTCTTGGTGAGGGGGGTCAGCCCTGGTGCTGTGAACCGGACTTTTAATGCGTCCTCTTTACCACCTATTATTTTCTTTTACTACCCTTTACTTCCCCCTATTCTTTCTCCTATATAATGTCCCTAACTGTTACCCGACCTCTGCTTGTTTTTTTTTCGGCCTAATTATGAATTCTTTTATGAGGGTCGACGGTTGGACGTCTCCATCGCCTTCGTCTGCTAATGGCTAAGGAGAAACCCATCATTGGCCCCTCTTCTCGGCGCGTAGAAGAACTCGGCCAGCCCCTTCGGCCTTTAAATATGGTGTGGTGGATCCATATCCATTGTCCAAGAGGACATACCAGACGCAACAGATTTAAAGTTGCAGTAGCGCCGGGCCCTTCTAGGCCGCCGTGGTAGGAAATCCAGAGGGAGAAGGTGAAGTCGATTCTGTTTGCAATAGCTTGCCACGAACGTAAAATATTCCCCTCTCGTAAGGGTTCTCGTGCCAAACGTTCTTCAGTTCCCCTTTCAACCTTTCCTCGCTCGTTGTATCTTTATGCCACCGATGTGGAACTTGTTTAGATTATCCCTACTTTCTGGTCTTGAGTTAGTCATTTGACGCCCCACTTGCAAAGTGGATGTCTTTGATGTTAATAAATCATTTGAGTCCCTCTTTGGTGAATCCCGCCAGATGTGGTGAAGAGGTCAGGAGATATCGTTGTTGAGGTGTCATCTCACTCTCAAAAAAATCTTGTCCAGAATCTATCTTCGATTGCCGATGTTCCCGTTACCGTTTACTCACACTCATGTCTCATTTCTGTCAAAGGTGTCGTTCGTTTAAACAAATTAAGGGAATACAACCTCACCCTTCTCCAGAGTAAGCTTGGTACCCAACGCGTCACACATACACAGGATAAGTAAAACTGTGGGCTCTGCTAGAGCCCCAACTACCACATTGATTTTAACATTCGAACGTCAGGAACTACCCTAGTTTATTGAAGACATCCTGGTAAGCCACTAGGTCGAATTACCCAAACGTTGCTTCGATTTCAATCAATTTGTACATGTTAGACGAGCCTGTCGGCACTCCCATTGCTGTGTGAATTGTGGTTCTGATTACAATGGCCGTGAATGCGCCAAAACGCCGTGCTGTGCCAACTGTTGGTGCTCACAGTGGTGCGTGAAAAGCTGCCGAATTTTCTTATATGAAAAGAAGGGCCTCGCTTTGCGCAACTTTGTGCGTATTGACCCGAGAGGCCCACCAACTTACTCTAGCACAAACCTCGCCTTTTGACCTTCTATTCTCAGATATTTTGCGTGACGCTGGACGATACCGACCATCACGTTCAAGTTCCGACACGCCTGAAACATCCCATCGCCCGTCTACCGTTAATGTCGGAAGTGTTCGCGATATACCGTCGAAGCATCGCTCTCATACCGAGATACCTAATGTTTCTCCCATCTCTCCTCTAGCCGGGACTGCCGCTGAGGGTGAGATACTTGAAGACATCAGACGTTATCTGAAAGAATCTTCTATACTGATCAGTGAAGGATCTTCTACCCTGCCCCGGGACACAAAACCCCGTGGTAAGAGGAAGGACTCCTCACCTGGGTCATCGCCTATCAATAAGTGGGCAGCCTCTTGAGCTGATTCGGCTGAGCCTCAAGAGTCTTCAATGGACTCTTCTCCTGTTGCTGAATGTTATCTGCCTTCAAGCCCGTCCCGCCCTTCACAGGATGTATCCCCCT